>JAMPIV010010623.1:0-542239 GCA_024509875.1 Oreohelix idahoensis
TCCACAGTGTAGGCAACTTGGGTGAACTTGGGCTGCTTTTTATCATAATTTGGGCAACATCTGAAATCCAAATAAATCTGGTTTCCAAAACAAAGCTGTCTCCGAGAATTTTGTTTACAAGGTTACATACATGTACTGCATAATGTCAGTAAAAGCCATGTCTCACAACAGCTTCAAAGTATAATTTGGATTATGAAACTGTTTGAATATTTACTGCCATACAATAATTTTTATTAAAATATGTTACTATTTTTTATGGTGAATAATGCAACAAACTGCTTCCACTGTACTCTGTCGGCGTCCATTCTTTGTGCAATGCCCCAGCTCTGGTTCATTCTTAGCACCTCAGCCTCCAAAGTTCTCCCCTAAGTTGTTTTTGGAGGGCATCTCTTTCACTTTCCTTCAGGGGACCATAGCATAGCTGTTCTTGTGATGGCATCGGGTTGATTTTTAAGTCCTCATGTCGGTGAACTGACCATGTGACAGGAATGGGGCAGAAAGATTGGTTGGGAGATATGAAGTGAGCAAGCTAGCAAGATAGTTAGGTCAATTAGAACACGTCTTTACAAGGGGTAACATGTGTACAAGGAAGAGAAAGTTTAAAGTTTAAAGTTGACGTTTGAAATCTCAGTCAGTGATGGGATACAGACTCAGTCAGTGATCGTGTTTTACTGCAAGTCTAGGGAGCAGATTGTTGCTGAGATAGGTTGCTTTTAAAAAAAAACTGTGCCTTATCAGTTTATTCTGATTATTACTTGGCCAAATGCTTCAACAAGTGCACAGTCCAGTGGATACCAGCTCATTGCAACATTCCAGGCAACAAGGAGGCAGACGAACTGGTAAGGAAGGAGGAGTGCTATAACAAAATAATATAGGGACAACTTATGAAATGGCAAAAACAATTATAAAACTACATTCAAGTCTAAATGGGAAAGAGAACACCTAGGCCATATAAAAAAATGATACCTATAATTAGCTACCTAGACCAGACCTGGTCATAATTTACCGGCTACATACTGGACACAACATACGAAGTACCATCTATACCACAAGTACCGGATTGGTACAACAGATCTCTGCACCTGTGGCACCAGAACCATGATAGCCGAACATCTGCTGCAGTCTTGCCCAACATACAGCAGTGAACAGAGTAGTATATGGTAATAAACCACTTCTCTCCACAAAAAAACTGTTTGGCGATGACAGCAACCTTGAGCTGAATACTGCCTTTATTAGTAATTACTGTAGAAGTCTGAAGGTGAACGTGGACGATGATATTCTGTGAGATAATTCAGTCAGGTTTATGTACCTTATACACTTTCTGAGCAGTTAGACTGGTCATTTTGAGCTTACTCTAGGTCTAGCAGTGACACTTAGCATACAATAGAAGTTTATGAGCTTCTACTCAGATCTATTTTCTGATTGCACAAATTTGTGAATGGGAGGTATATGTACACATATATATGATTTGATTTTATAAATAGAAATGAGTTGTGGGCTTGTGAGTTATCTATTTTAGTTTGCATTGTTCCAGTGTCGTCAGCATTGTTCCAGTGTCGTCAGCATTGTTCCAGTGTTGTCAGCATTGTTTCAGTGTCGTCAGCATTGTTCCAGTGTCATCAGCATTGTTCCAGTGTCGTCAGCATTGTTCCAGTGGTCAGCATTGTTCCAGTGTCATCAGCATTGTTCCAGTGTAGTCAGCATTGTTCCAGTGTCGTCAGCATTGTTCCAGTGTCGTCAGCATTGTTCCAGTGTCGTCAGCATTGTTCCAGTGTCATCAGCATTGTTCCAGTGTCATCAGCATTGTTCCAGTGTCGTCAGCATTGTTCCAGTGTCGTCAGCATTGTTCAGTGTCGTCAGCATTGTTCCAGTGTTGTTAGCATTGTTCCAGTGTAGTCAGCATTGTTCCAGTGTCGTCAGCATTGTTCCAGTGTCGTCAGCATTGTTCCAGTGTCATCAGCATTGTTCCAGTGTCATCAGCATTGTTCCAGTGTCGTCAGCATTGTTCCAGTGTAGTCAGCATTATTCCAGTGTCATCAGCATTGTTCCAGTGTCATCAGCATTGTTCCAGTGTCGTCAGCATTGTTCCAGTGTCATCAGCATTGTTCCAGTGTCATCAGCATTGTTCCAGTGTCGTCAGCATTGTTCCAGTGTCGTCAGCATTGTTCCAGTGTCATCAGCATTGTTCCAGTGTCATCAGCATTGTTCCAGTGTCGTCAGCATTGTTCCAGTGTCGTCAGCATTGTTCCAGTGTCGTCAGCATTGTTCCAGTGTCATCAGCATTGTTCCAGTGTCGTCAGCATTGTTCCAGTGTCATCAGCATCTCTAAACTGTTTGGTTTTAAGGACCATCTTCACTGCACACAGACAACTCCATCAGTGCTCCCATCTCCTCCCTTAGATTACACAAGGAGGATCTCAGCACAGTGCATAAACTCCATAGAACTGGCGAGGATTCCAATATGTGAAAAGGAATCATAAATTCTATAAATATTTTTGAGCTGGTAGGTTTCCTATATTATTTTTTTAATTTGTCCAGGGCAGCGGATATTTTGGCTACTCTTTATGATTTCAAACTGCCAAGAGATTTTCTTACATGCGCAACATGCACTCGGGTCCTCCAATTTATTTCACTCTTATCCTAGGAGGCTAGGCATCTAATCTGACAACTCAAGAGATTAGTGGGGTAGGGGGGGAGGGGTATGACATCATGAGGAACAACTGGCTCTGACAAATTTTCATAAATTAAATTGCCTGTCTGGGAGTGAACCTGGTACCTTTAGAATTAGAGGCAGATGCCACAGCTTTTAGCCACTCTGACCCCTATTACCCTTAAACTACGAGAAGCCTTAAAAAACAGTAATGATGATGACTATATATTAGTATATTATAATACACAAGAAAATTGAAACTTACTTCAAAATATTGCTCCTGTTTAACATCATTAGCTAGACATGGAATCATTGTTTCATTATCACCTGTAACCTGGAAAGGAACAAATGGTGAGTATAAATTTTAAAATTTTAATTACTATGTGAAATGTAATTACCATTATATTTTTCCAATTTTGTTGCCAATCTTTGAAAAAAGTTATAGAAATAAGAAAAAAAAACAGTTTCTAGACACAGAATTTTGTCAGGCAAATCTCAATGAGCAATTAATAAATAAAAAATGTATTTTGTGTTAAATGATATCATTATTTAGTGTTTTCTGCTATCACTGGTGTCAATACCTTGTTGAGGTATGGCATCTTGCCTACCCTTTACCCCCAGAGCTATGCCAGCGGGAGTTTTACTCCTGGCAGGTTCTACCAAGCTGGACAGCTTTGCATGGGTAGGGGTCAGACTAAAGCAGACACCCTGGTCCTTCAGGTTGGGGGTTTTAGCATAGGGCTGACACCCATGTCTATGTAAAAAAGAAACCAAGTTATGGAAATGACAACAAATGAACAAACTTTGCTGTGAGATGGACATCTGGAGTCTGAAGCTTGTATGACTGCCAATGGTGAAAGCTGAAAGGAAGCCACTGACATGAAAACGGACATCCTGATTGCAAAACATGAAACTAGAATAGGATTTTGGAATGTCAGGACAATGAACAAGACAGGAAAACTTAAAACAGGTCACAGTAGAAATGAGAAACTACAGATTACACATCCTAGGGATAAGCAAGAGCAGATGGACTGGGACAGGTAAAATTAATACAGCAACAGGAGAAACAGTACTTTACTCTGGAAGAGAGGATGGACAGCACAATGAAGGTGCAGCCATTATCATAAAGAAAGGAATAAAAAGGTCATTACTGGAATGGAAACCCATCAACAACAGACTGATACGAACAAGACAGAGAGAAATTCACCAGCACCAAGATAATACAATGATATGCACCAACAAATGACAGCGACGAAGAGGTCAAGGACGAATTCTATCAACAGCTGCAAAAGGAAATGGAAACCACACATAGATACGATCTTATCATAGTAATGGGAAACCTCAATGCGAAAGCACAATACATATAATGAAAGAGTAATGGGGAAATGTGATGGAACAGTAAACGAGAATGGGGATAAACTAATAAGTTTCTGTAGCATTAGCAACTTGGTCATTGGAGGAACGCTGTTTCCACACACAAAAAAGTCACAAATTAACATGAGAATCACCATACGGCGAGGACAAAAACCACATTATGATCAATGGTAGATGGAGGCATTCATTACAAGATGTGAAAGTAAGAAGAGGTGCAGATGTGGGAAGGGATCACCACTTAGTAGCAGCAAGAATGAAAGTGAAACTCAGATCTGCTGGACCAGTTGTAACTAAACAGAAAAGGTATGACATCAGCTGAAGGACCCCTTACCAGAAAAGCTTTTGTGGCTGATATAAAGAAACAATATGAAATTGCTAAAAGCCAGGAAAAGAAATTGATTGATGATGTTGACCAGAAATTCAACACCATTTCAACAATATATAAGGAAAGCAGCAAATCAAGCTTGGGATTCCAGGAAAGGAAGAGGGAAGATTTGATAACACCAGAAACATTAATCACCATAGCAATGAGAAAAGAAATGAAAAGAAAGAAAATAGAAGCAAAGTGCCCCAGGTTAAAGCAATTATATAACGAACAGTACAGTCAGCTGGACAAGGAAGTAAAATGTCAAATCCGAGCAAACAAAAGGAAATTCCTTGACGATCTTGCAAGACAGGCAGATGAGGCAGCACTGAGAAATGAACAAAGCACAGTATATAGAATAACTAAAACCATCAGTGGAAAATTAAGTGTAAACAATATTACATTAGTTAGAGATAAGCAAGGAAATCTCATCATCACAGCAAAGGGACAGGAAACAAGATGGACAGAGCATTTAAGAGAAACTCTGAACATGGAACCACCAGAGACACAGTTGAATGTTCATGAGGCTGAAAATGATCTAAACATTAATATAGACATTCCACGAAGGGAAGAAATCATCACTGCAATTAAAGGGTTAAAGAATGGAAAAGCTCCTAGTCATGATAATTTAAATGCAGAGCTATTTAACTTAAATTTTAAGACAGACACTGAACTAGCAGCAGAACTATTAGAACCACTATTTACACAAGTCTGGAAAACAGGGACAACACCAACGGAGTGGAACAAAGGAATAATTGTCAAATTGCCCAAGAAGGGCGACCTTGCAGGCAGCAACAACTGGAGAGGAATCACTCTCCTCTCAGTTCCCAGTAAAATACTAGGCAGGGTAATTATCCAGAGAATTTCAAAAGCAGTAGACCAAAAACTGAGGAAAGAACAAGCAGGATTCAGAAAGAACAGAAGATGTGCAGATCATATTTTTACCCTCAGGAACATTATACAGCAGTGCTCAGAATGGCAGAGAAAGCTGTACATTAATTTTGTTGATTTTGAAAAGGCATTTTACAGTATTCATAGGGACAGCCTATGAAAAATACTGAGGGCTTATGGAATTCCAAGCTGCAAAGCATCAATTATAAAAAGCCTCTATGCCAACTTTACATTTAGTGTTGGTCAGAGCAACCTAACTTTTGAGGTGAAGACAGGAGTACAACAGGGATGCCCCTTATCAACCACTTTATTTTTAACAGTCATAGACTGGGTGATGCGCCAGACAACAGAGAGCAGTCCAAGAGGAATAAGATGGACCACGTTTTCTACACTGGAAAATCTGGAATATGCAGATGCATTGCACTACTCGTACATTCGCATCAACACATCCAGAAAAAAACAAATCGACTTAACAAGTATAGCAAGCAGATGGGTCTGAACATTGTTATTGCTATTCAGAATCGACATCATTGCACTCCAGGCAAACCCATAGGTGCTCAGTCTCCCTCAGCAAATGTCGAAGGGTATAAATGGTAACAGTTCCTGTTGCACGCTGATTGTACATATGCCGGATGCATCCTCTCATATGTTCATTCCTGCCAGTCCCACGCCTAATGCTGAACTCCAGCAATCTCAGCCGTGATGATTTATTGATTGCAGTGTCATTCTCTAACAGGCGATCATTAATTGTCTTCAGTATCTCTCCCTTATCCATATCCAACACACCCACTATAGGCGCTCTTGAAGCTAGTCTATCAGCTCTTTCATTGCCACGTACTCCTACACGGCCAGGACAGTAGATCCACACTGTTCCTGAAAATTTGAGGCTGCTATGGAGGTTTTCCATTCATGCCGTTGTCATCCATTTTGGATCTTCCGAAGCATGGACTGAGAGTCTGACACAATAACTGCTCTTGTCAATGAAGTTTCAGACAACCACTTTAAAGCAGCAGTAGTTGCCTCTTCCTCCATTATCATACTGGAGGTTGTTATCATGTAGGCCTCACTATGTTCAGCGACGATCATGTCCTTAATTCTAGCCAAGAAGCCAGATCCTGATTTCCCACCATTGGCTACAGACCCATCAGTGTACACAACAGCATCATTATTCCCAACATTTTAATTTATCAGTTGATCAATTTCCAGTTCTGCTTCTCCACTGCCCCAAGCTCTGCATTCTCTGCCAAGGCTGAAGATCACCTGTTGGTAGGTCGCCAAGTTCTCACTAGACCTACCCCACTCCTCTCCCTTGAATATGTTTTCAACTGTGGTCACCTGTCGAACATCAAGCTAAAAAAAGTGCAACCCTGAGCCCATAACAATATGGAATCGGAAGCTGGAACAAACGGACACCTTTACATACCTAGGATGCATAGTAACACCAGACAGCAGAACAAGCAAAGACATCAATAACTGAATGAATAAAGTAAGAACAGCCTTTTTTAGTCTAAACAACATCTGGAAGTCCTCTCAGTACAGCACAAGCACAAAACTAAGATTATATCAGAGCTGTGTACTTTCTGTGCTTCTCTATGGTGCGGAATGCTGGAGAGTAACAGAGAAGGAAAAATCAAAATTGTCCTCTTTCCACACAATCTGCCTAAGAAAAATTCACCGAATCTTTTGGCCGAATACCATCACCAACCAAGATCTGCTTACTCAGAGCAAGCAAGAGGACATGCACACCATAATAGCTGGCAGACGCTGGAGCTGGGTTGGCCATGTCCTCAGAAGAGACCCAGATGCCATCACAAGAACAGCTATGCGTTGGACCCCTGAAGGAAAACGAAAGAGAGACCGGCCAAAAATAACTTGGCGGAGAACTGTGGAGGCCGAGATGCAAAGAGTGAATCAGAGCTGGGGCACTGAATGAAGGATAGCTGCCGACCGAGCAAAGAGGAAGCAGTTTGTTGCCGCCCTACAAGACGCCACCAGGCATGATGGCCACTGACTGCTTTGACAGTCGGTGGCTAAGGATCAAAGAAGATTATTTAGTGTTTAGGATAAACTATTGAAATACAAAGAACAAAATGCATAGTCAGTGTCAATCTGGCAAAAGTTTCATACATAATTATCTGGTAAATAATAACATGTTTTGTGAAAACAATTAGTGCTAATCACACTATACAGTGAACATAAAATGATTTGTACTAATCTTACCAACACTTAGATAAAATCAGGGGGGAGAGTTACAATTGCTGCAATAAGTACTGAAGATAAAAAAAAAACACTGGAACAAGTAGAAAATGCTGACCAGAAAAATACAACAAATGCTTTATCAATATCCTCCAGCATCTTAATGGAGTACAGGCCTTCATGAGAAGCCTTCCTGTCCTGCGTCATTTGCTCAAGATCTCTCCATGTCCTATTTGTTGTTTGGCTATCTTTCTCTAGTTTCCTTTCTACATGTGTTTTGTGGTCTGCCTCCATCTCTCCCTCTGGGGAGTAAATGCAATGTCAGGTTTCCTCAGTTTATCTTTTTGTAACCTCTTGCACCACTGGGACCAACGTGGTTCATGTCATCAGTTCCACATTGGTAATTGTTATGACTAAATTCATAACACCATTATCAGTCGCTCTCAAACTTGGTTTGTTGAGCTGACTTCCTTATTTACAAAGCGTAACTACGACAACTCAGGAAGTACGTCAGCATTGTCTGCAGATTTCTAGCAGACATGGTTTCGCGGGCTATGATGGATCATATGATCTAGTTAGCGTTCGCTTTGGATCAGTGTCTCCGTGGGGGATAGCTGTGTTTCTTAGTGCTCCTGAATATGTACTTTAAGTACTGAGTTTATATGTGTATTTCAGCTAGGTAGTCTAACTCTTAGAGCCTATGCTTGATTATATTTCCTAAGGACGTGTCAGTGCTGATTAGAGTGGAACGGTTGAGTATGTTAATATTAAATAAATTCAGCAAGATGACTCTGACAGTGTCCTGATAGTCTACAGACGTTAGACTGGCTAATGTACTGCCAATGTCTTATTCGTCGATGCAATTATTGAGGAGCCAAGTATTGTGATTAAAGTCTTTATGTGTGAAAATGTTTTATACTGTTTAAAACTGTGCCTTACGTTCTACTGAACTCTGCTGAATGGACTGTAGTTTAATATCCCTAGTCGTATTGGACTCAGGTTGCATGAGCTCAACTGAAATGCTCTCAAAACATCCATTAACTGATGACAGTCTTGAATACTTACTTACTTAGTCATTCCTCTTTTACCGTGAGGTGTAGAGGTGTGGAAGAGAGAGCGCCAAACTATCCTATCAGTTGTCTTCCTCCTGGCCTGGTTCCATTCTAGTTCTCGATCCTTCAAAGATTGTCTAATGTTGTCCTCCCAGCGTTGTCCTGGAGGTCTGGATCCCTGGCTCTTAGTTTCCCATGCTTGTCATGGTAGCCGATCTTCTCCCATTCTGCAGGCACGGCCAAACCATCTTATTTGGAACTGTTCTACGTGGATCTGCAGGGGTTGGGTTTTTAGGCCTTGACGTATTGTCTGGTTGCGGACCATGTCTCTTCTTGTTACATCAATCACCTTCCTCAGATATCTCAATTCTGTGGTTTGGATCTGGCTTTTGCAGCTTGTAGTCACTGCCTATGATTCGCATGCCTATGTCAAGACTGGGACATAGGTGGAGCCATCTAAATCTTCTAGCCAATTTCTCTTTTGCTGAGAAATCCTTGATTTATAGCTTGAAAAAGTCTCCCAGCTGTTGCTCTTCGGGTAAACATTTATAATACATAAGGAAGGGAAACCCGAGGCCTGTAAACAGTAAATAAATATTAGACAAACATAAAGGTATGTTTACAGGCACTCGTAAGAAATAAACCCCGCCTAGCTATGCAAGCAAATCACACTATCCTCCCTGCCATCTGTACAGGCACCTTTACATACCTAGGATGCATAGGTGATGCCTGTATGGCAGGGAGGATAGTGTGATTCTCTTGCATAGCTAGCGGGGTTGTCGCACAGAAGGTCCTGGGTTCGAGTCCTGGGTAAGCCACTCACGTCTGTTGTTTTTCTGTTGTCTAGTATTCTACTTCTTTATTTCTTATGAGTGCCTGAAAATATACCTTTATGTTTGTCTAATATTTATTTACTGCTCTTCGGGTAGCCAACTCATCTTTCATGCCTCCATTCCGGTCTATGACAGCTCTGAGGTATTTAAAGTGATTGACCTGCTCCAGGACATGTTCTCCCAGTTGCCTTGTTTCCTCTCGTGATATCATCATGATTTGTGTTTTAGAGCTGCTAATGACCATCCCTCTCTTCTCCAGCTCTTCCTTCCAGAATTGCAGGCTGGACTGAAGATGTGCTTCTGATTTAGCAATCAGGGCAACATCATCAGCAAATGCCAGCTCAGAAGAAATAACTGAATACTTTCTTGTCCTCTCCCCAAATGCCTTGATGACATTGTTATTGTAAGCCAGAATTGACCTCATTGCATTCAGGGCAAACCTACAGGTGCTCAGTCTCCCTCAGCAAATGTTGAAGCATATGAATGCTAATTGTACCTGTAGCATGCTGGTTGTACATACGAAGGATTCATTTGTTGATTCATCCATTGCAGTGTCATTACCAAGCAGGCTATCATTAATTGCCCTTAGTATCTCTCCCTTATTCATATCCAGTGTCCCCACTATGGGTGCTCTTGAGGCCAGTCTGCCAGCTCTCTCATTGCCATGTACTCCTGCATGACCAGGACAGTAGATCCACACGTTCTTGAAGATTTGAGGATTCTTGATGTTTTCCATTCCTGTCACAGCCATTTGTTCTGACCTTTCTGAAGCATGGCCTGAGAGTCTGATAATATAACTGCTTTGGTTGATGGAGTTTCAGATAGCCACCTCCAATTTCATGCTGGAGGTTGTTGTTATATACGCTCTGCTCTGTTCAGCAATGATCCTGCCCTTTGTTATCGCAGAGAAGCCCCATCCTGATTTCTCACCATGCACTACAGACCCATCATTGTACATAATTTGCGTCATCATCCTCTCATGATCCCTTAACAACTGATTAATCTCCAGCTCTGCTTTTCCCTTGTCCCAAGCTCTGCACTCTCTGCCAAGGCTAATGATGAACAGACTGGGTGATGTGCCAGACAACAGAGGGTAGTCCAAGAAGAATTGGATGGAGAACGTTTTCTACACTGGAAGATCTGGAATATACAGATGACATTGCACTACTCGCACATTCACATCAACACATCCAAGATAAAACAGATAGACTGAATAAGTAGAACCAGCAGGTGGGTCTGAACATCAATCTAAAGAAGACAGAGATCATGACACTCAGTATGGGCAATCATGAGCCAATAACAATAAGAACCAGAAGCTAGAACAGACAGGCACCTTTACATACCTAGGATGCATAGTAACATCTCACGGCGGAACAAGCAAGGACATCAATAACAGAACGAATAAAGCGACAACAGCCTCTGCTAGCCTCAACAACATCGGGAAGTCCTCTCAGTACAGCACAAACACCAAATTAAGATTATATGAGAGCTGTGTACTTTCTGTGCTTCTCTATGGTGTGGAATGCTACAGAGTAACAGAGAAGGAAATGTCGAAACTGTCCTCCTTCCACACAATGTGCCTAAGGAAAATTATCCAAATCTTTTGGCTGAATACCATCACCAACAAAGAAATACTTATTCGGAGTAACCAAGAGGACATGCACACCATCATAGCTGGCAGACGCTGGAGTTGGTTTATCCACGTCCTCAGAAGGAACCCTGATGCCATTACAAGAACAGCTATGCTACGGACCCCCGAAGGAAAGTGAAAGAGAGGCAGACTAAACACAACTTGGTGGAGAACTGTGGAGGCCAAATGCAAAGAATGAACCGGTGTTGAGGCACTGTACGAAGGATGGTGGCCAACAGAACAAAGTGTCAGCAGTTTGTTGCTGCCCTAAAAGATGCCACCAGGTGTGATGGTCACTGACTGCTTTGACAGTATGCGGCTAAGGATCAAAGATGAAGACTCAATTACTGAAATCACAAGCTGCTGATACAGGAGAAAAAGTAGTATCTGTTCCAAGAGCCATTGTTTTAAGGCTGCCAGCCCTCGCTTGCACTTCTGTATGATCAGTTCGATATGATACGTGAACGATAGCCCACGATCAAACATTACTCCTAGATACTTCAGCATGTCTTGTCTTTCATGCTGAGAAGGGATTTGCTGCTATGGTTTCCACAATGCCGATTGTCACCTTTTTTGAAAATCGGTGTTATGATCGCAATCTCCCAATCCTTTGGTATGGTCTTGTTGCACCAAGCAGCCTGTAAGACCTTCAGGAGTAATAGGTTGCCTGCTGCTCCCATGTACTTAACCAATTCTGGTGTTATACCATCATGCCCAGCTGTTTGCCCATCTTGATTTTCTCCAGTGCTGCCTTCAGTTCTTCCATCTTTATGTCATCTTCACCAACATTGGTTTCCTCTTCTGTGCTAGTGTTTATCATTGCTGATGCTCGACCTTGCTCACTATCAAGGAGTTCTGAGAAATATTCTTTCCATTTAGGCAGTAAGCTAATTGCCTTGCCTGCCCTTTATAAATTTAAAAGGGCACTGTTTTTCCTTCCTCATGTTTTTTAGGGTCCTGTAGAAAAGTTTCTGGTTTTCTTGAGCATCTTTTACTAGCTTTTCTCCTAATTCTTTCCAGGACTTCTGTTTTGCTGCTAGCAACTTGTTCTTTACTTCTGTTCTGAGTATCACATATTCTCTATATTTCTAATATTTGTCCTGCTGTGTTTTTAGCTCCTAAGTATAGTTTCCACTGCTTTTTCTTCTCTCTTATTTTCTCTTTGACTTCCTCTGTCCACCAAGGTGTCCTTTTTCTCTTGTTCCCAAGTCGGACTTCACCACACGCTTCCGCTGCTGCTGTCTTTATGATGTCCTTGAATTTAAGCCAGAGGGTTTCCAGGTCATCAGGTTATTCTTCTGTGTTTCTCACTGCTGTAGCAATAAGCCCCTGATATTTGGTCTTAACTTCTGGCTCTCTCAGCTTGTAGGTCTTAATGCTAATTTCTCCTGTTTGTTTACTTAGCTTCTTGCATGATGTTAGGCTATTCCTAGGTTGAGCAACTCTTTCAGTTGTTCTTTCAGATCCATTGTTAGCAGGTAGTGATCGGTCTCCCTCCAGACTCTAGCATCCTGGACATACTTGAATGAGCTCTCCTTAATTATGGCATAGTCGATCACCGATTTCTCATTCTATGTTGGTTCACATCTAGTGTACGCATGTGTGCACTTATGGGGGAACTTTGTGTTTGTAATAATCAGATTTTGCTCAGTGCAGAATCTACAGAGTCACTTTCCATTGTCATTAAGTGTATCTTCTCCATATCTTCCGATAACTCCACCCCATCTAGCATAGTCATTTCCAACTCTGGCATTGAAATCTCCAAGTAGTATAATTTCATCTAGGCAGTTGTCCAGTGTCCTTTGAAGCAGCTCAAAGAATTCCTTCTTGACCTCTGCTCGCTCATCTTCATTTGGCCCATACACAATGATAAGGTTGACTATGGTTTCTCCTTCATTTAGTTTTAGGACCATAATACGTTCCGAGACAAAGTTCCATTCCTTGATACTATCCTTTTGGTTTTTTGACACAATACAACCCATGTCCCCTTTAACTCTTTCAGATGTGGGGACACCACTGTAGAGCAGTGTGTTGCCATCGAGATCCATAATTCCTTGTTCCTTTTTCTTCATTTCCATTAAAGCCAGGATTTCTAGTTTTGCTTTCCTCATCTCTTCCACCAGCTCTTCTTCCTTCCCATTAATACTCCTTACATTCCATGATCCATAAGTCATAGTCCGTAGTCCATTCCAGTTGGTCACCTCTAGAATCAGTCCAGTTTTCTCTCTTGCATTTTGTGTAATCATGTTTTAAGGCAAACAGGTGATTGGCCAGTTGTGACCTTGCATGATGGAGGGGCTGCTTCCTTATGGCCTCTATACAGGCTGCCCTTCTCCATTTCAGCCGGGCTTGGGACAGGCCTAGGCTGAGTTGGAATTTTGTATGTGAAACATTAAAATTGACAGAAAATGTGTAGCTCAAAGTCTCACTTCACACTGTTCTTGTTTTATTTTTTCAGTCAGGAATGGGAGTTTTCTTTCAACAGATCTTGAAGTCTGAAAAGAAACAGTAAACAAACATGTAAGCATAATGACAACACACATTTTCAGTCTGTAGTCTTTTTTACATTTATCTTTGTTTCTTTTTTGTGACTGTGGCTGATGAAGGGTATGTGGCAGTGTAAGTCTGCCACCTGTCAGTCGGGCTTTTTATATGATGTCATTATTTAAAAAATATATTGGTAGCCTCAATGCCAGATCACCAGAAAGGGGTATCAGCATTCGATTAGCAACTGCCGCTGTTGTGAGAAGCGCAATTTTTTTTTTTTAAAAGAAAGAAAATGTAATAATGACGCGTTTTGCCCTAGAGCTTGGAGATTTTTGTAATTAGGGTTAAAAAAGGGTTGCCTCAGTTCAGTCGAACCTACAAGATGCTTTTGTGAAACATATCATATCATATCATAACCCTCCACTCCCAAAGGAGCATAGGCCTTCAACAAACACATGCCAAGTCCTCCTGTCACGTGCCATCATCTCAAGTTCTTTCCACGTTCTCCTCATCATTTTCACCTCTGTTTCCAGCTCTCTTCTCCATGTGCTTCTTGGTCTACCTCTGCCTCTCTTGCCCTGGGGGTTCCAGAACAAGGACTGCCTTGTAATGCTATCAACAGGTTTCCTCAGTGTGTGTCCTATCGTCTTCTTCTCATCTCTTGTTCCACTGGCACTTGTCTAGTTCTTGTCATCAGTTCCACGTTGATAACCTTGTCATACCATTTTAATCCCTCTATTCTACGCAAGCACCCATTTATGAAAGTCTGTAGCTTTTTGGTTGTTGTCTTTGTTGTTCTCCATGTCTCAGAGCCATACAATAATACTCACTTCACATTTGAGTTGAAGATTCTTATTTTCGTGTTGGATCCGATTTCTCTTGATCTCCATATATTTCCCAATGCAATGAAAGCTCCTCTTGCCTTTTGTATTCTTATTTTGATATCGCTGTCTGTCCCTCCAACTTTGTCTATATTGCTGCCAAGATATGTGTACGATTCTACATCTTGTATTGGTGTTTTTTCAAGTTCAACCATGTTATCATTACCTGCATTTATTCTCATTATTTTTGTCTTTTCCCTGTGTATTTTCAGACCCAATTGCTGTGACCTCTCATCGAGTGTTTTCAATTTGTCCTGCATCTGATTACGGTTATGGGACAGAAGAGCCAAGTCATCAGCAAAATCTAGATCATCCAACTGCTTAGTCAGAGTCCACTGGATTCCATTTCTGTTGTGTGTTGTCGATGATCTCATAACCCAGTCTATTGCTAGTAAGAAAAGAAATGGAGACAAGAGGCATCCCTGTCGCACTCCTGTTCTTATCCCAAACGGTTCTGTAAGCTGTCCTTCGTGAAGAACTCTGCATATCATGTCTTCATATGTTTTCTTTATTAAATTAATGATCTTCAGTGGAACTCCATAATGCCTCATCAATTTCCAAAGTGATTCTCTGTCTACACTGTCAAATGCCTTTTCGTAGTCCACAAATCCGATGTATAGTGGTGAATTCCATTCCAGACTTTGTTCAACTATTATTCTCAAAGTGGCTTTCTGGTCTGTACATGATCTGTTTTGTCGAAAACCTGCTTGTTCATCTCTCAGTTTCTTGTCTATGAACTCTTAATCTCTCAAGGATAATCCTGTTTAATACTTTTCCTGGCACTGATAGTAACATTATTCCTCTATAATTTGTGCACTCTTGTAAATTTCCTTTCTTAGGCAACTTAACCAGATATCCTTCCTTCCATTCTGCTAGTATCTCTTCCTTTTCCCAGACTTTACCAAGTAATTTATATAACATCTCTGTAGCCGTGTCGATATCTGCTTTTATGGCCTCTGCTGGAATGCCATCAGGTCCAGCAGCTTTTCCATCTCTTAGAAGCTTTATGGCTTTCTTTATTTCTTCCTTCGTTGGTCTTTCACCGTTAATTTTGTAGCTCTTCTTCTGCTGGCTGGATGTCCGGGGGGTTTTGTGGAGCTGGTCTATTGAGAAGGTCACCAAACTATTCTGTCCACCTCTTCATTTGCTCCTGTATATTGCTGAGCAGTTTCCCATTCTTGTCTTTTATGAGGCAACTTGTTTGCTTGTATTTCCCTGTTAGCTTCTTTGTGCTGCTATACAGTTCTCTCATATTTCCTTTGGCTGCAGCATCTTCTGCCTCTCTTGCCAACTCCTCAATATACTTCCTCTTGTCTCTTTTGATTCTTCTTTTTACTTCTTTGTTTGCTTCTGTGTACACTTATTGAGCCTTGGCTTTGGAACTTCTGGTTTTGCTTGTGTTTAAATCTGCTTTCTTGTTTTTTCTGTCTTTCATCTTATTGATGGTTTCTGTTGTTATCCATACTTTTTGTTGTCTTTCCCTTTTCCCCAGTATTTTTTCACATGTCTCATTCCATATAGTTTTGACCTGCTGCCAATAGTCTTCTGTATTCTCTACATCTTCCAGCTGTTGGAGCACTTGGAATTTGTTGGATACTGTGACCGCAAATTTGTCTCTCGTTTCTTGATTTCTTAGATGTCCTACATTAAATTGTTGTCTATAATTTTGCATTGTTGCATATCTCTTGAGTTTCATTTTTACTTTGGCTATCAGAAGGTGGTGATCTGATGCCACATCTGCTCCTCTATATACCTTTACATCCTGCAATGATGATCTAAACTTCTTGTTTATGCATATATGATCAATCTGATTTTCTGTTCTATGGTCTGGTGATATTGTGTATTCTCTTACGTGGAAACATGCTTCCTCCTATAGCCAGTTGATTTGAAGCACAGAAGTTTGAGAATAGTTCCCCATTTTCATTCATTATTCCTAGCCCATGTTTTCCCATGACTTCTTCAAATCCGGTATTGACTGTACCTATCTTTGCATTCATGTCACCCATCAAAATTGTGATGTCTCTTCTTTTTACTTTATCCATAATTTCCTGTAGTCTAGTATAAAATGCTTCTTTCACCGACTTTTCTTTGTCATTAGTTGGTGCATAACATTGGATGACATTTACATGTATTTTCTTTTTAGCTGTTTTAAAAGTGGCTGTTATTATTCTGGGTCCAACAGCTTCCCATTCAATGAGTGCTTTCTGTGCTTCTTTAGATAACATAAGAGCTACCCCTTCACTGTGGTGTGAACTTTCGTCTTCATGTCCTGAGGACAGCACCAATTCACCTGTGATGAGTTTCTTCCTACCTACCCCCTTCCACTTTGTTTCACACATTCCCAGAACCTCGATTTTATATTCCCTCATTTCTGCTGCTACTTGTGCCACTTTCCCTTGTTCGTTTAATGTCCGAACATTCCAGGTGCCAAATCTGGAAGTTCTCCTAGAAGAAAGAAGGTTAGTCAGCAACACAGACTCCTTTCGGCTTTCTCTGTGTTGCATCATATGCCTCCCTACGAGAGGACCTTCCCCTGTCTTGGATGGCTTGTTTTATTTTCCTTATTTGACTTGTCCATATTTGTTGAAGTTTTTTGTGGTTTACATTTTTTACAGGATGGGGTAACCAGCCCCATGCCCAACCCTCCTTAGTCGCTTTCTACGACATGCATGGAAGGGAACAGTGTTACTATTCTTTGCTCCCCTTTCGGGCCCCGGTAACACACGGGTGTTTGTGAAACATGGTCTTCAAGAAAACATCAGGACAGATACTTAGATCATGGTTGTATTACTGACACCTGTATTGACAGACTATCACTCCCACATAGATGTGAAGCTGAAGAAAAGCATATTGTGATCCTTATGTACAAAGCGGTTTTTTTTTAAGCCTATAAATGTCCAAACAGAAATCCAAGAGTCATGTAAGTAGGAATTAGTGAACAATGATATAATTTTTGAAAATCGGGTAAAAGACTATAAGATGACACGCTAGCACGGTTTTGTTGATCAAACATCAAATGTCATTTTGACTCAGAATGCTGAAAGAAAACTGACTGGACTATCGTTAAAAAGAATACATGAGGCAAAATCATCCGCTGAAATTTGCATAATCTGCTTTTATGCTAAAAACAGCATAAAGGAATAAAAGAAAACAAGAAGTACTGCTATAAGAATAAAGCACATAACCCCTTTTTACTGTGGACATTTTGTCAGCTTCTTTATGTAATTTTAAAGAACTGTGGAGTTATATGTGATTGACAGTATTTTCATCTGGTTGTGCTTGTCAAGGACGTTTGTCTTATACTTACTTACTTACTTAGTCGTTCCCCTTCTACCGTGAGGTGTAGAGGTTTGGAAGAGAGAGCGCCAGACTATCCTATCGACTGTCTTCCTCCTGGACTGGTTCCATTCTAGTCCTTGATCCTTCAAAGATTGTCTAATGTTGTCCTCCCAGCGGACTTTGGGTCGTCCTCGGGGTCTGGATCCTTGGCTCTTTGTTTCCCATGCTTGTCGTGGTATCCGATCTTCTCCCATTCTGCAGACATGGCCAAACCATCTTAGTTGGGACTGTTCTACTTGGGTCTGCAGGGGGTGGGATTTAAGGCCTTGACGTATCGTCTGGTTGCGTACCATGTCTCTTCTTGTTACTTCAACCACCTTCCTCAGATACCTCATTTCTGAGGTTTGGATCTGGCTTTTATGGGTTGTAGTCATTGCCCATGACTCGCATCCATATGTCAAGACTGGGACATAGGTGGAGCGGTATACAGCCATCTTCGTTTTCTTACCAACCTCTCTCTTGCTGAGGAATCCTCGATTTATGGCCTGAAAAAGTCTCCCAGCTGCTGCTTTTCGAGTGGCCAACTCTTCTTTGATGCCTCCCTTTCGGTCTATAATAGCTCCGAGGTATTTAAAGTGGTCGACCTGCTCCAGGACCTGTTCTCCCAGCTTAATCTGATGTTTTCTTTCTTCTCGTGATATCACCATGGATTTTGTTTTAGAGCTGCTTATGACCATCCCTCTCTTCTCCAGCTCTTCCTTCCAGACTTGCAGGTTGGATTGGAGATGTGCCTCTGATTTAGCAATCAGGGCAACATCATCAGCAAATGCCAGCTCCGAAATATAGACCTGTCTCATCTTCCAGTACCCCACTGAATACTTTCTTGTTCTCTCCTTACATGCCTTGATGACATCGTCCATAAGGAGTATGAAGAGGTAAGGTGATAGGATATCACCTTGTCTTACACCAGTGGTGGTCCTGAACTCTTCTGACTTATGGTTTGCTGTCCTCACATAATTTCTGCAAGACTTGTAGAAGCTCTGTATAGCATGAATCAGAGGTGCTGGAATATTCTTCCTTGCCAAACAGTCCCAAAGTTTGCTCCAGGGGACCCTGTCAAACGCCTTTTCCAGATCTATGAAACAAAGATGGATCTCACTCTTATACTCAAGGGCCTTTTCACTCAGCTGTCTGAGTGTGAAGATTAGGTCTTGAGTACTTCGGTTTGCTCGGAATCCGCACTGGACCTCATCCAATTGTGGCTCAGCTAGGCGTCGGAGTCTCTGCTCTAGGATTCTAGAGTAGATTTTACCAGGGACACTGAGAAGGGATATGCCTCTATGGTTTCCACACTGTCGATTGTCACCCTTTTTGAAAATTGGTGTTATGATGGCAATCTCCCAATCCTTTGGTATGGTCTTGTTGCACCATGCTGCCTGTAGGACCCTTAAGAGTAATAGGTCGCCTGATGCTCCCATGTACTTAACCATTTCTGGTGTTGTACCATCATGCCCTGCTGCTTTGCCCATCTTGATTTTCTCCAGTGCTGCCTTCAGTTCTTCCATCTTTATGTCATCTTCACCATCATTGGTTTTCTCTTCTGTGCTAGTGTTTATCATTTCTGATGCTTCACCATGCTCACCATCCAGGAGTTCTGAGAAATATTCTTTCCATCTTTCCATTACTTCCTTCGGGGCAGTAAGCAATTTGCCTTGCTTGTCCTTTATAAATTTGAGAGGGCATTGTTTTTCCTTCCTCATGTTCTTTAGGGTCTTATAGAACAATTTCTGGTTTTCTTGTGCATCTTTTTCTAGCTTTTCTCCAAATTCTTCCCAGGACTTCTGTTTTGCTGCTAGCACTTTGTTCTTTGCTTCTGTTCTGAGTGTCACATATTCTCTATATTTTTCCATTTGTCCTGTTGTGTTTTTAGCTCCTAAGTATTGTTTCCATGCCATTTTCTTCTCTCTTATTTTCTCTTTGACTTCCTCTGTCCACCAAGGTGTCCTCTTTCTCTTGTTCCCAAGTCGGACTTCACCGCATGCTTCTGCAGCAGCTGTCTTTATGATATCCTTGAATTTAATCCAGAGGGTTTCCAAGTCATCAGGTCGTTCTTCTGTGTTGCTCACCGCTGCAGCAATAAGCCCCTGATATCTGGTCTTAATTTCTGGCTCTCTCAGCTTGTAGGTCCTAATGCTCATTTCTCCTGCTCGTTTACTTGGTTTCTTGCGTGATGTTGGGCAGTTCCTAGGCTGAGCAACTCTTTCAGTTGTTCTTTTGATTGTTAGCAGGTAGTGATCACTTCCAATCTCTGGCCCCCTCCAGACTCTAGCATCTCGGACATATTTGAATGAGCTTCTCCGAACAATGGCATAGTCGATCACTGACTTCTCATTCTTTGTTGGTTCACATCTAGTGTATGCATGTATGCGCTTATGGGGGAACTTTGTGTTTGTAATGATCAGATTCTGCTCACTGCAGAATCTAAGGAGTCGCTTTCCATTGTCATTGAGAGTATCTTCTCCATATCTTCCGATAACTCCACCCCATCTAGCATGGTCATTTCCAACTCTGGCATTAAAATCTCCGAGCATGATAACTTCATCTAGGCAGTCATCCACTGTCCTTTGAAGCAGCTCGAAGAATTCCTCCTTGACCTCTGCTCTCTCATCCTCATTTGGCCCATACACTATGACCAGGTTGACTATGGTTTCTCCTTCTTTTAGTTTAACAACCATAATGCGCTCCGAGACAAAGTTCCATCCCTTGATACTATCTTTTTGATTTTGGGCCACAATGCAACCCACGCCCCCTTTAGCTCTTTCAGATGTGGGTACACCACTGTAGAGCAGCGTGTTGCCATCAAGATCCATGACTCCTTGTCCTTTTTTTCTTTGTTTCCGTTATAGCCAGGATTTCTAGTTTTGCTTTCCTCATCTCTTCCACCAGCTCCTCTTCCTTCCCATTTATACTTCTTGTGTTCCAAGTTCCATAAGTCGTAGTCCGTAGTCCGTTCCAGTTCGTCGCCTTTAGAATCAGTCCAGTTTTCTCTCTTGTGTTGCTAGTAATCGTGATTTAAAGCAAACAGGTGATTGGCCTGTTGTTCCTTTGCATGGTGGAGGGGCTGCCTCCTTACAGCCTCCATGCAGGCCACCTTCCTCCTTTTTCAGCCAGCCTAGGTGGAGTTGGAAACTTAATTGTAGAGATTAATTACAAGGTACATAGAAAACTTGTTTAGAATATCAAAGTGTTTTTGCTATTAATAGAAATCTTGCATCAAAGTACAGTGTATCAGTTGCAAACAGGAGTCTATTACGAGGGAAGGTCAAAAAGTACTGCCTCCTATTTGTTATGTATGTAAATACTGCATCGGTGTGCAATTTGTAAATTTATCATGATTCCTCAAACACTCTTCTGCATTTTATATCATTACCAACCTGTTTCAGTAACAGGTGGCACCACTGTAACAGTTTAAAAATGGCTGCCAAAGACGTTCGGTTAAAACAACATTATGTCATAGAATGTTGACAGACCAACATAAGGGAACAAGTAAAACCATAGTCATCAACCTCCTGCACCGTTACGAAACTGAAGGAGAAGAGTTTTTATCGAATATTGTGACAGGTGATGAGACTTGGGTTCATTTTTTAACCAGAATCCAAGAGGCAGTCAATGGAATGGCATCACACAACATCGCCGACAAGAAAGAAGTTCAAAAGTTCACCATCTGTAGGGAAAGTTATGGCCTCCGTGTTTTGGGATGAGAAGGGTGTGATTCTTCTCGACTTCTTGGAACAGGGAAACACGGTGAATGCAGACCGTTACATTGAAACTTTGAAGAAGCTTAGAGGTCGTCTTCGGCGACTTTACCCATTAAAAGATCAGAGAACTGCACTACTGTTGCACGATTATGCCATGCCACACACCGCTAAACGCACCACTGATGCGATTGCAGAATTTGGCTGGACATTATTACCACATCCCCCTTACAGTCCCGATCTTGCACCCTCTGACTTCCATCTGTTTGGACCACTGAAAGAAGATCTTCGCGGACATCACTTTGAGGACACCGAGACCCTTAAACGCGCCGTACGCCAGTGATTTAGGAAAAAGGACACAAATTTTTACCAAGCGGCAATACATGCCCTTGTGAGAAGATGAAAAAAAACTGTAACAAATAACGGAGACTACATTGAGAAATAAATATTTGAAGTTCAGACTTGGGGCTACATTTCAATGTGAATTTTATCTGTTTTCTTGCCTATTGAATTAAATTAAAAAATACAAGGCATTACTTTTTGACCGTCTCTCGTATCTCTCTTTTCAGGACTGGACCAAGATATATTTAACTATTTGGCACAAATATCCAGTGAAGTTGTCTCATCTTTGAACTTTTCCTCTGAACCTATATTTGTTAGTTACAAATCAAGAAGGATAACTGATCTTCCAATATACCAGAGAATAAAAGGATTGGGCAGAGGAAGACAAGCACTGCAACTTTTTAGAAGCAAAAAAAAAAAACAGAGATGAGCAAAGATCCTGTTAAGGCTGTAACTGTCAAGCCCATTCATGCTGATAACAAACTCCCTATCTGCAGAATATAGAGCCTAACCAAGATGAAAGAGACCATTCTCAACACTAGGGAGAAAACTAAGAAAAGCCAGTCTGCTTCAGCAAACGGTGAAGGGTTCAAATACTGATTGTTCCTATTGCGCTGGTTGTATATCACTTCCCATGTAGTTGTTGGACTTAAAAGATACATAGATAGATCAAAAGATACCTCAGCTGAACATGTACATTGAGGAATTTTTCTTAAAAAATGAAAAATTTGGCAAAATGATGTGGTTCTATTGGATGAGATCTGCTTAAGCTATATACAATTTGTTCTGACCAAAATGATAAAATATAATGATGAGCTTCCTCTTCAAATGTGCTGTTCAGAACTCAAAACATAAAAAAAAAAAAACCTCAGTGAATTAAAATACTGTGCTAAAATATAATATGCTGCCATTTCCGTTGCAAACAAAAGCTGAATATTAAACTCATGATACATACCTATTATTACTGAAGGTTAAGAGTGTGTATTTTAAATTAAATCCTGCAATTATTTATGAAAATTGGCTGTCATTATTGATGCTCCCCATTAAAGAAATAAATGTAAAAACAAAGAATAAAATTTTTGCCTCATTTTGGCAATGCACGCACAGTTCAACGTAATTGGTTATATTAGGGTGCATGTCCAAATATAAAAGACCATTAGGTCTCATAACATAAGAAATAAATTAATTGTAAGCACACATGAAGTTTATTTACTGTAGCTGTTATAAAATACTGTAATCCTACTGAAAATTTATAAGTTCTATCAAATGAAAAAGGGATTTATCATTTTATTTCATCTCAACATGTACTGAAAACATGAAATGCACTGAAGACAGACAAAAAATAAGTGTAAGGATAACATAAATAACCAAACACTAATTAAGCAAAGTAATCTCACAACCCATAATGTCCTTGGTGTATCTATGACCTCACAGCTTAGCATTTGATGGATTTAAATCTCAAAACCAATAAGTACCTGATTTATCAATTACCTCAAAACCCACCAAGTATATGATTTATATCTGACCTTATATCTATGGTCTCACAGGCTAGTACATGATTTCACTATGATATTATAACCAGTAAGTTCCATATTTATGTGAGGTCTCATAAACCACAATGTACCTGATCTGTTTGCATTGCTCCAGTCTCTTGCTTCATCCTTTCACTGACTCTGTGAGCACATGTAGGTATCTGAATGACCTTTTCCTCTGATCTATGGAGAGAGAAAGACTGATTAGATCACTAAGACATAAATAAATCCAACCTATGAGTGCTAAACAAATTCAAATTCAGGTTACAGACCTTGCCAGCTATTCTCATGTATGCATATGATGACATAGTCTAACATAACAATAAGAATCTTCAATGAGAATGCAAGGCTCTAAAACATTAAAAACAAAAACTTTATTGTTGATCAGAATCTACAACATTGCACTCCGGGCAAGTCCATAGCTTCTGTCTGCTTCAGCAAATGGCGAAGAATACAACTACTGATTGTTCCTATTGCGCTGGTTGTATATATGCCTGACCCATACTCTCACATCTATCCCTGCTAGTTTTATTCCTGATGCAGAATTCCAGCAGTCTGAGTCATGTTGATTCATTGTCTGCTGCATCAGTGTCTTAAAAGGCGATCATTAACTGCCATTATTATCTCTCTCTTATTCAAATCCAATATCCCTACTATTGATGCTCTAGAGCACGGGTTCCCAACCTGTGGGTCGCGACCCCCAAGGGGTTGCAAAGTGTTTTCTGCGCGGTCGCCACGGTTATTTTTAGTTGCAATTATTTTTATAGGAAATTTCACCATGAAGGTTTTCAACACTTATTTATTTCAATATGGCTACATTGCAATATTCTACTAGTGGTTGTAACACTGATTTTTGATAAAGGAAAGGAAGTGACTTAAGGTCCACCACAGCGGATACTTAAAAAATATTAAAAGCCAGCCGTGTTCATACATATTAAACATTTTATATTATTTTAATTATTTGCTATGGCAGGCCTTTAATATTTTTTCAACTTTCCGCCGACGCGGATCTTGATTCACTCCCTAAAAATAAAATATACAAATGCAGTGTTATCATTTGAATAAAATTTTATGTTACAAATTGTAAACTGAAAATTTTTTTCACTATGATGCAAAATTCAATATCAAAATTCCTTTTTAATCGGTGTCTCGATGTTTGAATAACAAACTGTCGAATACAGACTGTCGAATAAAGGTGAGTTGCTCTCTTAACACAGTTGAAGATCACCCCATATGTTTTGCTGACACCGCCATCTTTGCAATGATGTAATTCAATAATGTCCGTGATGGGCCGTCTGATGCAAACTGGTGTGAACTTAGTTCCCCAATAGTCAACCACCTTTAGTTGGCGCCATGATGGAAATCAGCCACTCGCTGTCAAGCGCGGGTTAGCAACTGCTTGCACTTTCTAAAATCTAAAGAGCGACAGTAGGTTGTCATCAGTCCGTGCTGTCGGTCAGCTTTCTGCATCGCCACTGTCGTTTCCCGACGGAAAACAATTTATTTGGCTAATTGTTTATTTATATTTTTATTGTTATATTATTAGTATTAATAGGTGTATTATTTTAATAAAATAGTGAGCCAAGTGACTAATGCTAAACATTATTAAACATTTTTTTTTTTAAAATATTACTGTCCTGTCTCCTGGACTTCCCCATAAAGTAGTTTAGAACTATACTTTTATTCAGGCATTCTACCGTGTTAGTTTCCTTTGGGTTCCTCTTCCCTAGGTCCTATTGAGGTTGTGAGCGTCATGTCTTTCTTCTCGTTCTGCTGCCTTGGCGCTTTTGTACTGCTGCATTCTTGGGGTTGTGTTGGGGTTCCCCTTTTATCTTTTTTACTGATAAATGGGGATGTTCCTTAACGTTCTTGATTTGATAAAAATTGGTTATATGTTCTTTTTCGTTCTCGGCTTGATGTGGATTATGCTGGAAGATGCTGGCATGACAATTCTCTTCCTTCTTTGATCCTTAGCCACCGACCGTCAAAGCAGTCAGTGGGCAACAACAAATTTATTCCACTTTGCTCGGTCGGTGGCCATCCTTCGTACAGTGCCCCAACTCTGGTTCATTCTTTGCATCTCAGCCTCCAGTCCTCCGCCAAGTTGTTTTTGGTTGGCCTCTCTTTCGTTTTCCTTCAGGGGTCCAAAGCATAGCTGTTCTTGTGATGGCATCGGGATCTCTTCTGAGGACGTGGTCAACCCAGCTCCAACGTCTGCCAGCTATGATGGTGTGCATGTCTTCTTGCTTGCTCCGAGAAAGCAGATCTTGGTTGGTGATGGTATTCGACCAAAAGATTAGGCATGTTGTGTGAAAAGAGGACAATTTCGAAATTTCCTTCTCTGTAACTCTACAGCTTTCCACACCTTAGAGAAGCAAAGAAAGCACACAGCTCTGATATAATTTTAATTTTGTACTTGTGCTGTATTGAGAGGACTTCCAGATGTTGTTTAGGCTAAAAAAGGCTGTTCTTGCTTTGTTCATTCTGTTGTTGATGTCTTTGCTTGCCCCGCCGTCTGGTGTTACTATAATAATAATAATAATACATTCTTTAAGCGCCAAACATGGTGCATAAGGCAGAAACCAGTGCTCTCCAGGTTGTTAGTTGTGACGCCACTGTTGAGACTCCAAATGTTGAGTGAAGTAAAATGGTGTCTTAGGCCTGGTATGCGTGTGTGAGGTAGATGATGTACAGCCAGACAAGTACGGTTCCAACAGGAACGTCACACCAAATCACGACGTATGGAGTCAATGAATATTGTAAAACCTCGTGACGTTTTGATCATTTATTATAGACGCCACAATGACGAGGTGTGTAGACATAAACAAGCAGGTACATCATGGGTACGATCAAACAGTCATTATTACAGCGACATAGTCAGTACAGCAATGGACGGTAGACGGCATCATAATAAAGATGAATCATATGCATTTTCATACATTATAAGGCTGTAATGTAGTCGGGAAAAATTCTCCATCCCTTTCTATCTTAGCCAGGAGATAACAATATGTAGGAGATCAATCCACTCTCCTTGATCTGACTTCAGCAAGACAGGCACGTCTTCTGAAGTATCAATAATGTCCTCAAAAATCCTCTAGTTAACAAAGGTATCAAACCTAGTTCATGTAGCAGAGCAGCAAGTAATAGTCCTTAGGACATGCATCAACCCGATGCGTTACAACGTAGCAATATGTGAGCCGAGAAACATCTCATAATGAAGACTCTTCAATGACAGGCTACGAAAAAATGTCAATCTCGAAAGATATCTACAAAGTTACTGAAAAATGCAATTACCTTGTCTTCAGGAAATAAACCACATAACTCACACGCCTCCAGTCGAATCGAATCACAATAGAGATATCATCTCAAATAAACGAGCAATCTATTAGAGGACTCCATATTCCTGACAGAACAAAATAAGCACAGACGCTCACACAGAGACGTCTTGCTCGTGATCCAAAATCTTCGCTCTCTGCTGGGCGGAAACCGTTAGACAAAGACCCAAAAACTAGACATGCGCAGTAACGCGCGATTCGAACACAGTTCAGATAACTTACGACGCTAGGACCTTTTCTAAGAACCAGCTAAGAATTAATACCTTATAAGGAGAACACAACAAGTTGCCATCCGCTTTCTGAGAAAAGCGGCCTGAGCAACTCCATACATGGACACGATTTAAGATCGCTTAACAAACTTATCTGCCACCGAAGCCAACAAGAAAAAACGACTGCTTACTATAAAAAGTGACTATTAATTTCACAAGGTTATTTCCCTTGCATTAGAAAAATATATATAGTACACAGAATACGTTGCGAGAAATTCTTGCGCAACATATCACCACCACCTCCCGATAAAAAAAATGTGGAACATATTTTTTTTAAATATCCAAGAGCAAGCGACAAGCGGCTCAAAACGCACGAATTATGCGCGGATAATTAATTAAATTGCCTAACATGAGGCTAAATTGACACATAGAGTGTCTGGTGAGAATATCTCTCAACAGAAAAATAAATCTGTCTCAAAAAAAATTCATATCGGGGAGGTGTCACCAACACACATCACGCTAGCATGTAAACACAATATACGTATGCAAGTTACTATAGTCATCATCAAATAGCATACTCTAATATTGTCTTAAAAATGGATGTACAAAACTGATAGAAAATATTAAATAGCACATTATTTGACATGTAATAACATTAGTACATAATGAAATTAACTCTTAGTATACGAGCGGCCTCTTAGAGAGGCCGATGATCGATCCCCGTCAATAGCGAAAATTTATAGGTGAATGCATGCTTAAAACCACTGAACAATTTAGTTATGTGCATGATATAGGGGTTTCATTTCTTCACATTTTGATATATAACACTTATGTTATCTTTATAAATAAATTGTTTATTGCAAAATCTGTAAAGGTAGTCATGAAATTAGCTCGTATACTAAGAGTTAAAGTACATGACGATCCAGGACACATCCTCTGACGTTCCGAAGGTAAGTACACAATCTAGAACTCGCCATGCTTGATAATAGTAAGGTAAGTCCTCAGATCATCGATGACATTCTGAGAAAGTACAAGCAATATAACGCTATTTAACAACCAATATGCTTCATAAGGTACAATACATTATTAATAATTGTGGCCGAGCAAACTTTCGGCCCTTATATTAACTACTCAGTCTTCCTCTGTTATCTTAAAAACGGAAACAGAAGAAGATGATAACAAGGCACAATAGTATGTGTTCATATAAAGTGAGTACAGATGTGCTAATCTATTGTAGTAATATAGGTGTGTTATGACTCTGTAATATATGGAAATATAGGACAGAAGTATTAGTTGGAGTCATGTGGGCATCTAGACAAAATGTCAGCCATCACATTATCCGCACCATGGATAGCTCGTACCGTGAAGTGAAAAGGTTGAAGAGCTATAGCATATCGAGTGGATCTCGAACTCTTCAAATTCTTAGTCTGAATAGCTGTAAGAGCTTTCTGATCAGTCTCTAGAATGAAATGTGCGCCCAGGAGGAATCTTTGTAGCTTTAGAATTGACCAAACCATCGCCAACAACTCACGGTCTAAAACCGAGTAGTTCCTCTCTGCCGCATTTAGTTTTCTAGAAATGTACATAACAGGATGCAGAGTATTTGCATATTCTTGCATAAGTGCTGCTCCAATCCCAGTGGATGAAGCATCACTCCGAAGAACAAAAGTCCTATCAAGAGTAGGTAATCTTAGGATGGGAGGAGATGAAAATATATGCTTGATCTGGTCCAAGGAAGATTGGCATTCTGGAGACCAACGAACCAGATTAGGTGAACCTTTCTTCAACAATGTTGAGAGAGGTGCCATGATCGAAGACAAATTCGGAATGAATCTCCCATAAAATTGAATTAAACCTAAGAGACTCCTAACTTGTTTCTTCGTTTTAGGAACAGAGATGTTCAGTATTTTCGAAGTATTGTGGTCTTCTGTCTTCAAGAGACCATGACCAACACGATGACCCAGGAAAGAGATTTCACCAAAACCAACAAAAGCTTTAGAAGGTTTTGCTGTCAAATTATACTCACGTAGAGTGGACAGTAAGTCATATAAACCTAAATAGTGATCTTCCCAGGAATCACTGAAGAGACAGATATCATCTAAGTATGCGATGACATCTGAACGATGTGAAAGAATTCGACGCATCATGCGAACGAAAGTAGCAGGGGCGTTCATAAGACCGAAAGGCATAACATTCCATTGAAATAGACCCCTAGGTGTAGAGAAAGCAGTAAGAGGTTTGGCATGCTCTGCTAAAGGCACTTGCCAATAACCTTTAGACAAGTCAAGTTTAGTGAAGAATCTAGAATTGGAAAGTCTAATAAGTAGATCTTCTAACAAAGGCATCGGTTCAGCATCGAACTTAGTGACTTGATTTAATTTGCGATAATCAACGCAAATTCGTATGTTCTTATCTTTCTTCCGGACAATAACCATGGAAGAAGAATATGGTGAAGTAGATGGTTCAATTATATTTAATTGAATCATTTCATCCAATTCCTTTTCCACTTGCGACTGAAAGTGTATAGGGATAGGATAAGGCCTAACCCTAATAGGATTATTGTCGGTAAGAATTATGTCATGTTCTATGACATTTGTGTGTCCAGGGATGTCAGTGAGAACATCCTGAAATGTTTGTAACATCGACGAGACTTGTCGATGTTCGTCACCAGAAAGATTAGGAGAAACAGAAACATTTTTCCAAGATTCCGTGGAATGTAATGGAACCACTGGAAGGGGAAGGTTGACATCAGAGAAGGTAGCTTCCTCATCCTGTATGACAGACAGGGATGAATAATGACCATGAGGTGCAGGAGAATCATCCGTTGCCTGGAAAATAGGCAGCAAATAGTCCGGACGTTCGTGAAATTCCGAAAGCATGTTTATGTGGAAAGTTTTATGCTTTCCATCAATATCGACCACATAGTCAACATCGGAAATTCGAGAGACTATTGCATACGGACCTTTCCATGCAATAAGAAGTCTATTTTCCCTACTGGGGAGTAGGACGAATGCTTTGTCACCTGGACAAAGTTGTCGTAGACATCTATTCTTGTTAGCAAACTGCCTTGCCTTCTCTTTAGCAATTTCTGATGAAGCAGTTGCTAGTTTGCATGCCTCAATGATCTTTTGCCTAAGAGCAATGACATACTCATATGAGGATTGAGTGTCATCGCTTATATTATCGGCAGTGATGAGATCATGTAATAAAGACATAGGGCCGCGCGGACGCGCGCCAAAGACAAGTTCAAATGGAGAAAATCCTGTGTGTTCATTTGGGACTTCTCTATAGGCAAAGAGAGCCGCGGGTAAAACCCTGTCCCAATCTTGAGGATGATCTTCAGTTATCTTACCAAGTAAAGTCTTGAGCGTTCTATTCAGACGCTCAACTAACCCATTAGACATAGGATGATAGATACTACTGAGAGATCGTTTAATATGTAAGGTAGACATTACTTGTGACATAGTGTCAGATATGAGTTGAGTGCCATGGTCTGACAATATTTCTCTGGGGAACCCCAAGCGAGAAAATATCAGCCAAAGAGCATCTGCGATATCTGTAGTAGATATGCTCTTAAGAGGGATAGCCTCTGGCCAACGTGTGCACATATCGACACATGTAAGGATAAACTGATGTCCTCTGGCCGACTTGACCTTAAAAGGGCCAATAATATCTATGGCCATTTTCTGAAACGGCCGAATAGGGATGTCAGCAGCCTGGATAGGCGCAGCATGTCGTGGTCCTCTAGATTTGACCTCCTGACATACCTTGCATGATCGGCAGTAAATACGAATGTCCTTGTTGACAAAAGGCCAAAAGAAAGCCGCAAGGACTCTCGACTTTGTACGGGAAAAACCCATATGTCCAGCACATTGCGAGTCATGAGCATGTTGCAATATTTGCACTCTCAGGCTCTTGGGAACAAGAATTTGCGAATGTGCAGACGTAGTCGAGTCTTGTACCATACGTACAAGTACGCCGTTTTTCATTGCTATCCAAGATTTTCTATTTGTATCCTGATTCGGATCACCTTTCTTCGCAAGAATGAAGAATTTTTTTAGAGAAGGATCTTCTTCTTGCAATTTTATGAAAGAGTCACGAGTAATAACTAAGTGACTATCTTGGCTATGAACTTCATTATCACCATTCAGTGAAGTTTGGGGTGTTTGTAGAGCTTGTGCTCTTGTAACCACTGCATTGGTAGCTTTCATATTATGATCTTCCCAAGCAGCAATCTGCTGTGGGGTACACTCCCTAACTCCGTGAATACGACCAATAATAAGGTCCGCAATAGGATTAGGTAAGAGACAAGCATGCACATCTCCAGTAAAGAAAGGAGTGGCAATGCGAATTACAGCAGTAGGATATTTTTCTAGAGTGCCGCTAAATGTGACACATTTAATAACCCTTCCTGTAGCACAAGATGGATCTACAAGCGATTGTCTAACACCAATAGTGGTGCATCCGGAATCGAAAAGTAGTGAGACCGGAGTATCATTAACAAGACCCTTATGTAGGATTAAAGGACCCCTCCCGTCATGCGCAACAGCAGCAGGAAGAGCGGGAAGAGGGTGACCACAACTCAAAGTAGTTATAGTAGTGGTACAATCTAAGGGAGACACCGCCCAACCGAAAACCCGCAGAAATATAAAGATATAAATATACAAATAACATATAAACATATAACATATAACAATATGACAAAAAATGAGATGAAACACAGAAGACTCAGTAGAAGTATAAGGGCACAGTTTACGTACAAACAGGCCACTTAACTTATTGATATCCAACCGTCAGCAACAGCAGAAAAAACAGATGACAATCAGCGTCCTAAGGAATGAATATCCAACGATGACGGTACATCTGAACTGCTTCAACTGCCACGACGATGGTACTTGAGCTTCTGAACGGTACAAGTAGTGTTGTTTCGGCACTTGACCTTCTTATCCAATAGTAAATTGAAATCGGTACTTGGCCTTCTGAGAATCGAACTCGAAACAACCGGCACTTGACCTTCACAAACGACAGCAACTTGGAACCTTGACAGCAGCAACTCGCTTCACTTGAGTCAAAGACAGCAGCAGTCTGTGTTATCCGGCAATATATGTAACAACGCCGGGTACTGTCAAATTTCTTGTTTCAGGCAAAAAGATGCAATTTCAACATTTACCAGGCAACGCCGAGTAGTTTCAAAATTCTTTATGTTGATGTCTTGTAGCATGCTGAAGTGTAGACTTGAATGAAGTGGGTAAGGGACCCCGAGTCTGCTCACCAAATCAATGTTGAGATGTGGTGGGCTTATAGAATGCCTTTGGACTGGCCACCAAATATGTTGAGACTCCAAATGTTGAGTGAAGTAAAATGGTGTCTTAGGCCTGGTATGCGTGTGTGAGGTAGATGATGTACAGCCAGACAAGTACGGTTCCAACAGGAACGTCACACCAAATCACGACGTATGGAGTCAATGAATATTGTAAAACCTCGTGACGTTTTGATCATTTATTATAGACGCCACAATGACGAGGTGTGTAGACATAAACAAGCAGGTACATCATGGGTACGATCAAACAGTCATTATTACAGCGACATAGTCAGTACAGCAATGGACGGTAGACGGCATCATAATAAAGATGAATCATATGCATGTCAATACATTATAAGGCTGTAATGTAGTCGGGAAAAATTCTCCATCCCTTTCTATCTTAGCCAGGAGATAACAATATGTAGGAGATCAATCCACTCTCCTTGATCTGACTTCAGCAAGACAGGCATGTCTTCTGAAGTATCAATAATGTCCTCAAAAATCCTCTAGTTAACAAAGGTATCAAACCTAGTTCATGTAGCAGAGCAGCAAGTAACAGTCCTTAGGACATGCATCAACCCGATGCGTTACAACGTAGCAATATGTGAGCCGAGAAACATCTCATAATGAAGACTCTTCAATGACAGGCTACGAAAAAATGTCAATCTCGAAAGATATCTACAAAGTTACTGAAAAATGCAATTACCTTGTCTTCAGGAAATAAACCACACAACTCACACGCCTCCAGTCGAATCGAATCACAATAGAGATATCATCTCAAATAAACGAGCAATCTATTAGAGGACTCCATATTCCTGACAGAACAAAATAAGCACAGACGCTCACACAGAGACGTCTTGCTTGTGATCCAAAATCTTCGCTCTCTGCTGGGCGGAAACCGTTAGACAAAGACCCAAAAACTAGACATGCGCAGTAACGCGCGATTCGAACACAGTTCAGATAACTTACGACGCTAGGACCTTTTCTAAGAACCAGCTAAGAATTAATACCTTATAAGGAGAACACAACAAGTTGCCATCCGCTTTCTGAGAAAAGCGGCCTGAGCAACTCCATACATGGACACGATTTAAGATCGCTTAACAAACTTATCTGCCACCGAAGCCAACAAGAAAAAACGACTGCTTACTATAAAAAGTGACTATTAATTTCACAAGGTTATTTCCCTTGCATTAGAAAAATATATATAGTACACAGAATACGTTGCGAGAAATTCTTGCGCAACAGCCACTCCTCTTAACTCTTGCACATTATTTAGGCCCAACGTTCTTCCTTCTCTTATTATTGTTCTTCTAAGTGTTTCTTTTGGTCTTCCTTTTTTCCTCTTACCCTCAGGAACCCAAGTGAGCGCCTGTAGTGGTATTCTGTTGTTTTGCATTCGTAGGACATGACCGATATATGACCATCGTCTTTTCCTTATATAGTTGGAGACATATTTCTGCTTAGAGTCTTCTCTTATTTGTTGATTAGTCTTGAATTCTTTCCAACTGATGTTCATGATTTTTCTAAGACATTTGTTCTCGAATGTATTCAGCTTGTTCTCCAATGATTTTGTTATTTTCCAACTTTCACAACCGTATGTTAACACTGAGATAACATTTGAATTAAACAGACGAAGCTTGGTATGTATATTCAGTGATCGTAATTTCCAAATGTTAGATAATCTATTGAAGGCGCTAGCTGCCAAAGCAATTCTAGTATGAATTTCTCTTGTTGTGTCACCATCCTGAGTCATTTTACTGCCTAAATAATTGAAACTTTCAACTTTCTGTAGTTTTTCTCCGTTCAGGATGATATCAAAGGTCTCGTTAGAAAAGTTCATAACTTTAGTTTTAGAGGCATTTATTTGGAGACCTATTTTAACCGAGAGATGACACAAATTATTTACTGCTTCTTGGGCCTGTCTGGGTGTTGGACTTAAGAATGCTAAATCATCTGCAAAATCAAGGTCTTCCAGGAACTTTCCATATGTCCATTTTATACCTAATTGTTTGTTGTGGGTATAGTTTTTCATAACCCAATCAATAGCTATTCCAAAAAGTAGTGGTGACATAATACAGCCTTGTTTCACCCCTGTTTCTACTGTAAACCATTCTGTATTTCCTTTATTTGTTCGAACACAACATCTTGCATTGTCATATAGCGCTTTGATTATATTCACATATTTTGTTGGAAAACCATAGATTGTAAGTAACTTCCACAATGATGGGCGGTGTAGACTATCAAAGGCTTTTTGAAAATCGACGAAGGTGATAATAAGTGGTGATTGCATTTCAACTGATTCTTCTATAATTGTTCTTAGTGTGAATATTTGATCAATACATGATCGTTTCGGCCTGAAACCCGCTTGTTCTTCTCTGATCTTTTCGTCTACATGCAATTTCAGTCTTTCTAACATCATGCAACATAATAATTTTCCAGGTACTGATAATAGAGATATACCACGCCAGTTATTACAGTCTGATAGATCACCTTTTTCGGTAACTTTACAATAATACTGTCTTTCCATTGTTGTGGTGGTTGTTCTTCTCTCCATACTTCATTTATAATATCTAAAATTCTCAAGAGGTTGTTGTCATTAACTGCTTTAATCATTTCCCCTGAAATTTCGTCAACTCCAGCAGCTTTAAAATTTTTTAATCTTTTAAAGGCTTGTTTAATCTCGTCTAGCGTGAATTCATCGCAAGTTATTGGCAAGGTGGTTGTGAGTGTTTCATTATTAAAATCAGGTGTTACTGTTGGTGGTGGTCTGTTAAGCACCTCCATGAAGTGCTCAACCCATCTCTTCATTTGTTCTTTTCCTGTTGGTATTGAATTCCCTAATTTATCTTTAACAGGTGTTTCCATATCAGTAGGCTGGTGGCATAATTGTTTTGTAATTTGATAAAGGCACCTACTATTACCAGTTCTTGCAGCATTTTCAGCTTCTATGGCCAGTTCATTGATGAAATGTCTTTTATCTCTTCGAGCTTTTGTCTTCACTTCTTTATTTAACAAGTTATAAGTTAGTTTGCAAGATTCAACTGTATTATGTGTACTTGTCGCTAGTAGTTTAAGTTTTGCTGTTTTCCTTTCTTGTATTTTATCCCAAGTATCTTCTCTCATCCATTTTTTCTTTTTATGTGTTAGGTATCCGGTGGTCGCTACAGCCGCTTCTGTCATTGCTGTTCTCAGTTGTTCCCATTTAGTATCGATTGTCATGGTGGTGATATCGTTGTCAATTTTGCCTAAAGCATCGAAATAGTTGTTCATTTTGACATTATATTCTTCTGTTTTATCATTTGATTGCAGTCCATGTACATCAATTCTTCTATTTTTGTTCGGTTGGTATATCATCTTTAGTTTAATTCTCAGTTTAGCTATGCAGAGATTATGATCGCTTCCGATCTCTGCACCTCTATATGCTCTGACGTCTTGAACTGATGAGCGAAATTTTGCGCTTATGCAGAAGTGATCTATTTGGTTCTTAGTTCTGCCATCAGGTGAGTTCCATGTAACTTTGTGGATATTCTTATGTGGAAAGACGGTGTCTGCTACAACAAGGTTTGATATTTCACAAAGTTCTAGAAGTCTTTCTCCATTTTGATTTATATAGCCTATACCATGAGTACCGAGATATCTTTGTACTCCATCGTTGTTGTCACCTACTTTGGCGTTAAAATCGCCCATGACTACTATTATGTCATGCTTGGGTATTGTGTTGATGGTACTTAGAAGTGCTTCATAAAAGTCATCTTTTGTGATATCAAGAGCTCGTTAGTTGGTGCATAACATTGTACAATTGAGAGCTTGAAAAATCTTGTTTGAAATCTAGCTAATATTAGCCTTTCATTAATAGGTACCCAGCTGATGAGCGATGCTGCTGCTTTCTGTGCCATTAAGATGGCTACTCCCTCTGTGTGACGATTATCATTACTACCAGAGTATATAATTTGCTTTTTTTCTTCTGAAATATATTTTATGCCCTTCCCCGTCCATCTACACTCGCTGATACAAAATATGTCCAACTTATAATTGTCCATTTCTATGCATCCTAGGTATGTGAAGGTGTCTGTCTGTGCCAGTTGCTGATTCCTTACTGATATGGGCTCAGGGTTGCTCACATTGAGCGTCATGACCTCTGACTTCTTTAAATTGATGTTCAAGCCCACCTGCTGGTTATACTTATTAAGTCTATCCGTTTTTTCCTGGATGTGTTGATGTGAATGTGTTAGTAGTGCAATGTCATCTGCATATTCCAGATCTTCCAATGTAGAACATGTAGTCCATCTTATTCCTCTTGGACTGCCCTCTGTTATCTGGCACATCACCCAGTCTATGACTGTTAAAAATAGAGTAGTTGATAAGGGGCATCCCTGTCGTACTCCTGCCTTCACCTCATAGGTTAGGTTGCTCTGCCCAACACTACACGTAAAGTTGGCATAGAGGCTTTTTATGATTGACACTATGCAGCTTGGAATTCCATAAGCCCTGAGGGCATGACAATTACAATTGATAAAATTTGTAAAACTCGAATAAATAATAAACAGAAACATTTTTTTTTCACAAAAAGGAATAAATGTTTATTTATATTTTCATAAATCCGTACCCATGGTGAAAAACACGTAAATATTCAGAAGACTATCTAAAATTTGGCTTTACCACCTTGATCAGCAATGGCATAGAGAAGCCACAATGGGTTTTGTGCAATGTTGTTCTCAGTGCTGAATCCATGAAACCTTCAAAACTCAAACGTCACTTAGAGACAAAGCATTCAGAACTTACTAAAAAGGATTATGAGTTCTTTTGATGCCATGAAACTGGTCTCAGACATCAGAGACTTGATCCTACAGGAAGTTTTAAGCAACAGGGCACAGCAGCAGTGCAAGCATCATATGAAATCGCAGTGGAAATTACCAAACAAAAAAAAAGCCTTACACTATTGGAGAAATCAAATCCTGCATGTTGAAGATGGTGAAGTTAATTCTTGGGGAAACCAGCGAGATAAAGATGCGACAAATTTCTCTGTCCAATAACACTATTCAGAGGGGCACTTCACATATGTCCGTAGACGTGAAAGAGCAGGTTTTAAATGAAATCAAAGTTTCTCCATTGTTTTCTTTTCAAGTTGATGAATCAACGGACGTAAGTTCATGTTCTCAGTTGCTTGTCTTCGTGAAATATATTTATTCAGATGACATCAAAGAAGCATTCCTGTTTTGTAGTGCACTTGAAACTACAATAAAAGGTGAAGATATTATTGAGAAGATAAATATATTTTTTGAAACTGGAGGACTACAGTGAAAAAACGTCTGTGGGGTTTGTACAGATGGAGCACCAGCTATGCTAGGGTCAAAGTCAGGCTTTCAGACAAAAGTGAAAGAACTTGCACCCCAAGCAAATGGCATTCACTGCATGATTCACCGATATGCTCTTGCCAATAAGACTCTTCCAGCTCCTCTGCAAAAGGTACTTGATTATCTGATCAAAATCGTGAATTACATCAAATCTGGAGCCCTCAACACCCATCTGTTTAAAGAACTCTGTAAAGACATGAATTCTGATCACGAGGTTCTTCTTTTCTACACTGCTGTATGCTTGTTGTCGAAAGGAAAGGTTGTCAATCATGTCTTTGAGTTGAAAGATGAAATCAAGTGGTTCCTGGAAGTGCAAGGGAAACATGACCTTGTGGCTTACTTTAATGATGAAGCTTGGAAGAAAAGAGTTGCTTACTTAGCAGACATTTTAGACAATAAGCTGAACCTGAAACTTCAGGGAAAGGAAATACACATTATCCTATTTCAATCTTCAGGCATTTGTATCCAAGCTGCAAAGCTGGCGTTGGAAAATAAATCTTGGAAACATTGCCATGTTTGAAAAACTCTGCAGTGTGGTAAAGGAATCTGAGGGTGAACTGGATGAGAATCTGAAGGAGGAGATTACTGGGCACCTTGAATCCCTTGAAAAGGAATTTCAGTGGTACTTCCCTGAGCTTACAGAAGAAGAAGCTGCACTGGCACGAAACCCATTCTCTGCTTCCCTGAATGTAGCCAGCATTCCCCATGAAGTACAGGATGAATTCTTGGATCTGCGGAAGGATTCCTCGGCACGTAATTTATTTTATGAAAAATTGCTGACTCAGGTCTGGTGTGCTGTGTATCAGTCATATCCAAATGTCACCATGCTTGCCTTTTGAGTTTTACTTCCATTTGCCTCTACATATCTCTGCAAGAGTGGATTTTCAATGCTTCTTCATATCAAAACAAAGGCAAGAAACGGATTGAATGTTGAGGAACGAACGAACTTTATTTTCGAAGGGTAAAGAATTGGGCGCGCAGGCCCGTCTAACATTCTGCCCTTCCACTCTCATTAATCTTGCATACTATATCCTTTCATTCCCACATGATGCTTTAAGCATTAATTTAAAGGCATGCAACATTATAAAGTTACCATAACAGCATTCATTTACAGTATGCAAGCATAATAATAATAAAAAATGAGTAGGGTTTTTTTTTTTTGAAACAAACAAGCTAGTAAATGGGGGAAAAAAGTAATAATAAAATAAAATAAAAAAAAACAATAAATAAAAATAAATAAATTCTGTATACCGACACTCACTCATGTCTACAATTAATCTGTATTTTTGGTATGCGGGTACATTCTCACGACTCACATTTCTAAAGTACAGTATTATGTGGGTACATTCACACATACATTACATTATATAATAATATTTTAAAGTGAATATAATAATGATATTACATGGATATAAAACAAATTATTCACACACAAAAATGAGCGGAAGAGGAAAAGAAATGTTGACCTATGGATGAGATGTTGACAGGCAAATACTGTTTCTATGGGGGTAGATAATCAGTGTTGAGGAAGTGTTTGAAAAGTGCTTTGTTAAAAGAATATTGTGTAGGTAGGCTTTTTAGGTGGTGTGGAAGGCTGTTCCATAAGTAGGCACCAGAGTAGGCTAGACTCTTTTTGAACAGGTCGATCCTAGGTTTGGGCAGACGTAACTGATGTAATCGTTGTCCCTCCCTTCTACTGGTTTGAAACAATGATCTTAGGTACGACGGGGCATTGTTAGATAGAATTGTGTGAGTCAGCTTGGCTTTGTTGTAGAGAAGACGTTTTTTTAGCGACAGTATTTTGGGTTCTTTTCCTGTCCTTGTGTGTGGTGTCGTGCGATTATCGGTGATCAGACGCACTGCTCTCTTTTGCAGGGAGTGCAGTCTCTTCGAGGTGGAAGCAGGGCAACAATCCCATAGTGTAGAGCAGTAATCTAGATGTGTCTATGTGAGGTGTAGAACAATAGTCTAGTGTCTGCGTCTAAGAAGTGTTTTATTTTGGCTAGCTGGTACGTCTTTTGTGCTATGTGTTTGGTTAAATTCTGTACATGGGAGTTCCACGTTAAGTGCTGGTCAATCGTGATCCCCAGAACTTTGTGTTCTGTTACATGTTCAATTTGTATTGATTCCGCGTGTAGCTGTAGCGATCTTTTGGTGCAGCTTAGGAGTTTCTGTCTGGTGGTAATCAACATAGATTTCGTTTTTGTTGTGTTTACTGGCATACGATTCATATTACTCTATTTTGTTAGATTGTCTACATCGCTTTGAAGAGTCATTTCAAGTGCCACGCAGTCATTGTCACTAGTGTAGATAGTACAATCATCTGCAAAGAGGTCACAAGTTGAATATTTTAGATGTAGTGGCAGGTCGTTGATGAACATTGCGAAGAGTAGGGGCCCAAGAATAGAGCCCTGTGGTACTCCTGTAACTACCTTCGAGAAATCTGATGCCGAGTTGTTGTGAAGCACTAACTGTTGTCGATCTGCCAGGAATGATTTGATGATGTTTAGTGGATTAGAGCCTATTCTGAGGGTTTCCAACTTTTGAACCAAGATAGTGTGATCAATCATGTCAAATGCTTTCTTGAAGTCGACAAAAACAGCACCACATAATTTTCCATCATTTATGTTCGACAGCCAGTTGTCTGCCATTTTGGTGAGCGCTGTGTGACAGGAATGTTTGGGTCTGAAACCTGACTGGCTATCAATGAGCAGTTTGTTTGTTGTTAAGTGTTGAAATGTGGTGTTGTAAATGTGTTTCTCTAGTGGTTTTGAAAGAGATGATAGAAGGGATATTGGTCTGTAGCTGTTGGGATCGCTATGTGAGCCAGATTTATAGAGGGGGTACACTTTGGCAGATTTAAATGCTGTGGGGAAGTAGTTGTGTGCAATACATTGGTTGTACACATAGGTTAAGGAGTCGCAAATGATGGGCGCAGCGTAACGTAGAATCTTATTGCTGATACCATCAAGCCCAGATGAATTGTTGTTTTTTAATGCCAAGATATATTTGAGAACTTCATGTACTGTTAGAAAAGGAATATGTCTTAGATCTGTTGTGGTGTGTTCAGTGTTGCAGAAGGCTGTCAATTTACTAATATCGTAGTCCATTGGCTTTAGTGTCGACTTGAGAAGGCTAATTTCTGTTTTGAAGTGGTTGCTAAAATGAGTTGCCGTGAGGGAGCAGCTTTTTGGTAAAGAGTTTAGTGACTTTGATTTGTGTGTTAGTGTTCTAATGGCTGCCCAGACTTCTTTGCTGTTTGCTTTGTCTTGAATCATCTTTCTGAAATGTAGTTTCTTTTCCTGACGAATGAGATATTGTACTTTGTTTCTAAGCATCCGATACCTGCTGAAATCTTTGAGCTTATGTGCTTCGTCCCGCTCTCTCATTGTTGATAGTATTTCGTTGGTTATCCATGGGGTCTTTCTGATGTTTTTGACCCGAACCTGCTTTATAGGAACATGTTTGTCGAATACGTTGTTGAAAGTTTGTGTCCAGTATGTTATGGCTTCTTCTGGATGCGGAAGTTGGTACACGTATGAGAGAGGGGATATTTGTAGGTCTTGTAGGAATAATTGAATGTTAAAGTTTTTGAAATTCCTGTAATGGACTGTGATGTGTTCCGTTTTAGGTGCTTTAAACCCCTTTCTCGTCCAGGTACAGCAAATAGGATAGTGGTCACTTAATGATGTCTGTGGGACTATGCATTCTATAATGTTTTCTGGGCAGGTCGTATAGATATGATCAATTAGTGTAGATGATGAGTCTGTTACTCTCGTGGGTTGATTGATTAACTGTATGAGGTTGTATGAGATGGTGATATCATTCCACGTGTTGTTCGGTTTGTGAAGGTCAATATTGAAATCCCCCAGTAGAATAATTTCCTTCGAAGAAGCCCAAACGTTGTCCATCATTCGTGAGAATGTGTCAAACCATACAGCAGAAGAGCTAGGGTTTCGGTACAGGTAACCAATTAGAACGGGGGTCAGGTTGGGGAGTTTTATTTCCAGCCATAAACATTCAATGCCAGTATGTTCTAGATCATCACGGCGCTTGTACTGAAGAGATGTTGAGATGTATATGACTAGCCCTGTTTCATGTTGTCTGTTAGGATCCCTGCGAATGGTGGTGAATCCATTAATCCTAATTTCGTCATCTGTAATTTTGTCATTGAGACGGGTTTCAGAAAAACCAAATATGTGGAAGTTTTGTTGGAGGGAGGTGGAGACTTCAGAAAGCTTACCTAGCAGGTGGTAAATGTTTAAATGACCAATTTTAAGCCCTGATAGTTTAAGCCATGAATTAGTGGTATTGCCTATATTTTGATTAGAGTTTTTGCACTCGGACATGATAATAGTCAATAGGAAAGAAATAATGAGGGGAGTAGGAATGAGTAAGAAGCAATAAAATTGGTACACAATGGTTTATACAAAATTGTAGACAAGTAATAAAATATGCACTGCTAGAGTCCGTGGACACTGTTTACAGTATCTTAATCTCTGCAAAAAGTGTGGTTTTTATCTTAAAATACAGTCTGTTCCGAACAAAAAGGAATATTTTTACTTCAACCACAGTCAATGTAGAGAATTAATCCTCCCGGGACAGTTAAAGGTCCACGCTGTGACTTAGTTAGTTAGTTTTGTGAGGATTTCCTAATTTTCCTCAATATGAAAAAACGAAGGTGCAGATGTATAAAAGATGTAAAAGAGAATGGTGAGCGTAGGAATGAGAGGAATAAGCACAGAGATAATAATAATAAGAAAACAATAGTATTAATACGATAGAGTTATTACTAAATCGGAAACAAATTTAGATACGCCCTGCTCTGACGAACAGAAAGAAATGTTTAAACAGACAATGTAATTAAAAAAAAAAAAAAAAAAAAAAAAATTTTTAACACCCAAAAGTGACAGTTAAAAGTTCAACGCTGATACTCAGCTATTTCTTTTATCTCAGGACAAAGGTCACTAAAGTGCTTCCGAAGAGAACGCGTCAGGTCGAATGTTACACTGCAACAAAACAGTTTTAAGTTGCTTGGTTTTAATCTTGTTCTGTAGAGCCGTTTATAGACATCTGAAGAGCCTGCATTAATATTTCTGGACTATATTGAGTCAGTTGCCGTAAAACGGATGAATTGTGAGAATTCCGTTCTGTGCGGGTGGAGACGGGGTGAGAAAACTCCCATTTTCTTGCTGTAGTTCCTGCGTTGCGATTAAGTGAATGGGTGTTACTTGTAGTCCAATCTGTCCATCTGTCCAGTGGTGTCTGTTGTGCAGTTAGCAGCTGGCTGGACTGTTGTGTGGGTAGTGGCGGATACATTTGGTCATAAAGGTTAGCGTGGGAGGTGGGCTTAAATGTAGCTTTTCTAGATACTTGCTTGTCAGCTGAGGACGGTGATTGATGGTTATGAGCTGTTGTGCCTGGGTTTACTAAGTTAAGTGTATAATTTGTGTCCCTGGTGAATGAATGTGTGTGTTTCTGGTGTGTCCTCTGAGGAAACTTTAAATTTTTTGCTAGGTAGCTGGTCCCTAGTTTAGAAGTGTGTACCTGATCTCTGTATAGCAGTTTTTTTGGCGCACCTGACTTAGATGTGAAAAAGGGTGTGTTGTTTATGAAAGACGTGTTATGCTTTGAACAAAAAGTGTAAAGCACCTTGTTGTTGATATCCACAGTTTGGCGTGCTTTACCATAGCTGGGTGGAATAATTGACGAAATATATGTGGATGTGTTGGGAAATTTTTGTTTTATGGTGTCAATCATTCTGGAGATGTCTGATAGGTTAAGAGTGTGTCCATTTGTGCTGTCGTTTATCCCTACGTGTATTGTTGTTTTCTTTATGTTGGTGTTTGTGTTGAGACGGCTTATTTCATTGATAACTTCTACTATTCCGGCTCCAGGTAATGGTATAACAGTGACTAGTCCCCTGGTGTTGTTGACATTCGATCGCTGTGAATGCCATTTAGCAATGAGTCTCCTATAATAATGTTGGTTGTGTTGTGAGGAATGTGACGATTAGGATGTGGCTGTGGTCGAGTACGACGGCGTTGTTGGTGCCATTGCTCGTTGTCTTGCAGTAGGTGGTCAGCAGAATCTTGTGTCAAGTGACATTGGAGTTTACGTGCCCTGTCATCTTCTTCTGAGGTTGCTGTTTCGGAATCTGCTTGTGTAGATAGGATTGATGGATTTCCAAATCGATTGCTAATTTTTACTTCAATTGGGAATGTTTTATTTGGTCCTAATCTTCTTCCTACACTGCTGCTAATGTCCTTTTGGCTTTTAACATTATGATGCTGTCCTGGGCATGCTTTGTTTTGAGGAATGAGTGTTGGAGAAGGGGTGGGTAAGTTAAGTGGTGTAACTGGAGATTCATGATGAATTGCTTCTCGTGGGCTGTCAATCACCTCCCCATTTTCTTTTTTCTTATTACTTGAAATAGGTTGGTGGTTTAGGTGATGAACCAACCTTGTGTTTTCTCTGCGGAGAGTCATAACTTCATGTCTCAGTGTTTCAAGCTCTGTTTTCAGTGAGCTTTCTATATCCTGCTTGAATTTTTCAATGACGTTTTTCAGAGAACTTTCAATTATAGTTTCCAGCTCCTGACAGAAGTGTTTCTCTGTTCGTTGGCTTAGTTGTTCCATAACACACTCATTTGCTAATAGATATTTTGTGGAGCATGAGTAGACATCTGCGCTATTGACAGGCACTTTTGTTTGGAAAGTAGCTGTATCTGGGAGGCATGATGGGCTGGTGTCGTTCATTTTGGATGGGTTATCTGAAGAATTGGGGAATACATCACTCAAAGTGTGGTTTACACTGACTTGGAAAGTAGCTGTATCTGGGAGGCAGGATGGGTTGGTCTCGTTCATATTGGGTGGGTTATCTGAAGAAATGATGAATGCATTTTTCAAAGTGTGGTTTACGCTGACTTCAGTGGGTTGGTTGATGTGAACTTCTAGATAATTTATTGTGGGCTTTTGAGCTGTCGGTCCATTAGAGGTGGGTCCTGTTGGATCAAATATGGGTGGTGTTGGATCGAAAGTGGGTGTTGTTGGATCACACATTGGTGGTGTTAGATCAGGGGTAAAGGTGGGTCCTGTTGGATCAAATATGGGTGGTGTTGGATCACAGGTTGGTGGTATTAGATCAGGGGTAAAGGTGGGTCCTGTTGGATCAAATATGGGTGGTGTTGGATCAAAAGTGGGTGGTGTTGGATCACAGGTTGGTGGTGTTAGATCAGGGGTAAAGGTGGGTCCTGATGGATCAAATATGGGTGGTGTTGGATCGAAAGTGGGTGGTGTTGGATCACAGGTTGGTGGTGGTAGATCAGGGGTAAAGGTGGGTCCTGATGGATCAAATATGGGTGGTGTTGGATCGAAAGTGGGTGGTGTTGGATCACAGGTTGGTGGTGGTAGATCAGGGGTAGGAGGACTGGCTTCAATGGTTAGCTGAGATTTTGCGTTGGTAGACTCGACTCCTATCATTGTTGGAGAAGAAGTAGGATCAGTTACAATCATGGTTTTATCTAGAGCTGATCTTTGGAGGTGAGAAAATTCGACGTCCAACCATGTCTGTACGCACTCTGTCGTTCCTTGTGTTAAAATCTTATTTTTTGTGTGATACAGATGTATTGTGAGGAGGTCCGTGCTTATTTTATCCTCAACAATAGCGTTTAGTTGATCGCTCCGGGTTTCAATGGAACAGCTTTTGTAGTATTCTAGGCAAGTGTGTTTGAAAATTTCGTAATGTTGACTGTTACGGAATTCAACAGAGCAACATTGACCCTTGTTCGTTTGTTTGATGATCAGATGTGGAGGGTTGGTCCAGGCGTGAAGTTTTCTTTGTATGGCTTTTTCTTTGTTAAGGCAGTAGCTCTTAGTGACTGTAGAGGGACGTAATCTTCCATCTCTGGGTGGTTTTACTATCGCTGATACGACGACGCTGTTCTCCTCGCTCGCCATGATCACATTACATGCCTGAGGGCTGACAAGCCCTGTAATTTAACATTGTGTATTGTTCCATAGCCAGAAGGTCACCGTCAAAATTTAGAATGTGTAACAACTGTTGAAGTAGTTTTCGATTTATCGACAAATGGTGGCAGGACACAATACTGTCATTCCATACAGAAAAAACACAATATTAATACGTGAATTTAACACAATTGCAATATAAACAATTTCATTGTATGTCAAACAAAACCGCCAACACAGGGATGTATAAACCATCCATATTAAATGGGAACAACTTAGAATAAAATATCCAAAATGTAGAGCCAAATAAAAACACGTCCGCACATGTGTCCAGGAATGGAAGACAACGAGGAAGACATGAGGTTGGCTTTAACAAACACTCAGCAGCGAATTTTGAAGCTGGTTGCCCTGATGCAAGTACAACCATTGCATTAAATATTAGGTTAATTAAATATTAGGTTAGAATTATATTCTGAAAAATCTATTTTTAATGTGTTTTCTTTACCTCTATTAAAAATGCCTTTTTATGCAAATGTGGGGGGGGGGGGGGGGGGGGGGGGGGGGGGAGGGTTTGAAGGTTACTTGGCTATTATAAAAGGGGGTCACAACTCAAAAAAGGTTGGGAAACAATGCTCTAGAGGCTAGTCTGTCAACTCTCTCATTGCTGCGTAGTCCTGCATGACCAGAACAGTAGATCCAAGTTACTGATGCTTAAAGCCTTTATGTAAGTTTTCCATTCATGCCATAGCCATCCATTTTTAACCTTCCAAAGCATGGACTGTGAGTCAAATGCAATAACTGCCATGGTTATGTAGTTGCAGACAACCATACTTTTACCTTGCCAGCATTACACAGTCAGATGGGCAGACAGTGATATGAAAATAAGAATACAAAAGACTAGTTTTTATTGTATTGGGAAACATGGTGATAAAAATAAAGTCCAATGCAAAAATCAAAATCTTTAATTCAATTTTCAAGGCGGTCTTACCGTATGGCTCTGAAACATGGACAGCAAACAAAAACAACAATCAAAAAGCTAGACTTTCATGTGTTTAAAAAAATAGAACTATCATCTGAGAAGATCACTTTACCAAGCTGAGGAAGAAATAAAAACAACTGTAAGTAATTTTACATATGTTTTACTTTTGTAAATTGTTATTGTTCAGTCCGTTCATGAATGATGGTATACAAGTTTTGCACTGATGACCTATTCTCATGTATTGCCACAGTGGGGTAACACAACAGTTATTTTTTCTGGTGTTTTCTGATGACATCATATGATAAACCTCTAAGAAACACTGGAAGGGAAATAAAAGTGAGAAGTGTCGAACTTAGGTTCCTAAGTGATGCATAAAAAAGAACCACAGAAAAAAAATAATAAGATTCTGACGTGGCAATCGGCTCCTAAGGTAAACTTTTGAGAAGTACCTAGCTTTGCTGAGTGTCGAGAACAGCTGATTTGTGTCAGGCAAGGGACCCGCCTGCTATTCGGTAATGGCATTAAGCTTCCTATAATCGATACATATTCTATGTTCTCCACTATCCTTCAGAGTAACACTACACTTGCACTATAGGCTGATTCTGAAATAATGTTCTCTTTGAGAGGGTAGTCAAACTCTTCCCTTAAAGTTTGTGCTTTCGCATAAGGAATAGGGTAAGTCTTCACACAGATAGGTGTCGGGTCTATAACCTTCATATCATATTCCAATAGGGACCCAAAGATGCAGCAATAGAGAATGCAGTCAGCGACCCATAGCTTGACTGCTTGCGTCAGGGTCAGCGAACCAGAGCTGACCAAGACCCTACTCCACCTCCACGTTGTGGTCCTGGAAACAGGCTGCATCACCGCAGTCTGGCTGAGAGAGTAGGGATCGAAGAGGGAAGGCAAACCCGGTCCCAAAAAATGCAATGATGAAGTCAGATGTGTCGGCCGAAAGGCGCAGATATCGAAGCTACGGCGTAAACAGACACAACGCAACCAACGTCCTTTTCAGGACGAACAAGAAAGAAGGAAGAAGAAGAATATTCCAATAAGTTCGTATCCCAGGCTTATTTGCAAGCACATCTGCATGGGTTTGTAACAACCTTTTCACTTGCTCCCTCTGATCCAGAGTCAGATGATCACTAATGTTCACCTGTTTATGACTCTCTGATGGTCTTAACCATTATTCTGTAGAGGTGAGAGGGATGTGCTCCCTTTCTGTTGTGGTGGCAAGTGTCATCATATGCACAACTTCTGAAGATGACCTGTCATGATATCTCTTAAGTGGATTGACATGGTACACCTTTTCTTTTCCTTTCTTGTCAATCTTGTAGTTAGTTCTAGATAACTTCTCCAGAACCACATTCAGTCCTTACCATCCAGTTTGTAACTTGTTGTTACTACTGGGCAATAGAAGAAGCAACTTCTCTCCTACAGCAGGTTCCTTATTCTTCATCTTCTGGTTGAAATACCTTATGCAAGTAATCATTTGCCAATTTCCTGCCAGTTTTAAGATGAGAGGTTAACTCATTTACTTACTGAAATGCCGAAGTATCAATTTCCTCTACCTTTTCATCTGTCTGTGTTTGCAACAATGCTTCCAAAGGCATATGAGCTGATAGTGATGACAACAAACTTGACTGAACTTTTTTTTCAGCCTCCCACAAGCAGATTTTTGTAGTTTGTGCTAGTTCCACCACACAAAACTTCTCCTTTCTTATCAACTATAATCACTATTGCTATCCTTCATATCTCCTCTTATCCAGCTCATTTGTAGCTTCCATTTGGTATAGGTTTTATTACATTCAGAGCTGTCTTTGATTTTATGAGAATTTCAAAAGTGAACAAAACACGATTTTCACAACAAGGTGACATGCATAATTGCAATTATCACAGTATTTATAATATGCAATACACTTCCTACTACGTCCACACTTTACTTCCATCTGCCTCCAACTAAGGGTGAAGTAGAAATATGTTGTAATAATCCATTCCTGGAACAATTGGCTAATTCTAACCTTGGACTAGCACAGATTCCGATCGTTTGTTTCGCCATTATAAATTTTCAACAAGCTGGCTTCTGGGAATAGCTCATTTCTGATTGGTTGGTTCTGTTTCGCTTTCCAAGAATAATTGCCAAGGCATTTTTCCACTTTATCACAGCCCACTAACAAGTATTCATTCAAAATAAGCACACTCATTATTTCAGTCACATACTCAAGTAATCCTCAACTAACAACTGTGAAAACATTTTATAAACAGTCAACATGACATAGCTTCTTACTGAGCTCAAGTAATTAACAACCATACAATTCAATCTGACCTCCTCAAAAAAGCCCCTTGACAAAGACTCCGGACCATCCTATTGAAAATAGCTTATTGTCCTTCCAAAGAAAATTACTTCATATTTTCCTCGGATGTAGCTTCATTTGAGCATATGATTGGCTAGCTAATCAGTTAGACTGTCTGCCACTTGGCAGAAAATTTACAAAGTTCAGTGATAGGTTCACTCGCCAGTCTACCCAGTTGTAAATGGATACCTGAATCTTGAATCAGAAATGGCAAAGGCAGAGAGGAAGGGAACTGGTTACCCGATCTTGAACAGCTGAGCCTTGTATGGTGACATCTCTAACACTTCACTTACCTACTGCAGCATCCTTATAAAGGGAAAAAGTATGATGGGACCACCATTACTTTCTTTTTTGCTCATGTTGTGATGTTTTTAAACCGAAGAAATATGCCTTCACACTAGGTCAGATGGCCGTCTGTTTAATCTTTCAAGGCTGAAGGCAAAAACAAAAATCAGAAGGGTCACTATAGGAGACTTGTTGTTCGCTGATTTTCTTCTTCTTCTTCTTTCATTCGCTTGAACTATATTGTCTATATCTGCAATGTTGTTTCTTGTATAAACTTCACTGTCTTTTGTAGTTCATACAGACGTCTGTATAGTTTTGCTTCCAGTGTTGTTTCTCTGGGCCAGTAGGTTTGCCTAAATATATCATATTCGGGGCAATCTTGAAGTACGTGCTCTGCAGTCTGGGGTACCTGTCCACATGTACACATGGCTGAATTGCCAATCTTGAATTTTGTATACATGTGGCTGCGGAGGCGGTTGTGTCCTGTTCTGAGTCGCAGAATGACAATTTGTTCTGATCTGTTCATAACTTGGTAGTCATCCTGTGTTGGTGTTGGTGGCTTTCTGATAGATTTGATCATCTTTTTCTTCTGATGGTACGTAACTGGTACATCTGGTTGCTCGCCAGCAGCACCTTCTTTAGCCAGTCCGTCTGCTCTCTCATTTCCTGGTATTGCACAATGAGACGGTATCCACTGCATGGCGACCCTGCGCTGGTTGCACAGTTCAGAAAGTAGGACTTGTATACCTGGCAGTTTTCTGGACTGAAGTGCTTGGAGTGCTGATCTTGCATCTGTCAGGAATACTACAGGATGTGGACCGAGATTGGTGTTCAGTAGTTTCTCAGTTGCCACCTTGATTGCCTGGACTTCTGCATCATAATAATAATAATAATAAATTCTTTAAGCACCAAACACGGCGCATAAGGCAGAAACCAGTGCTCTCCAGGTTGTTCGTTGTGACGCCACTCCTCTTAGCTCTTGCACATTATTTAGGCCCAACGTTCTTCCTTCTCTTATTATTGTTCTTCTGAGTGTTTCTTTTGGTCTTCCTTTTTTCCTCTTACCCTCAGGAACCCAAGTGAGCGCCTGTAGTGGTATTCTGTTGTTTTGCATTCGTAGGACATGACCGATATATGACCATCGTCTTTTCCTTATATAGTTGGAGACATATTTCTGCATCATAGTTGTTACAGAATTTCCCCGTTGGTACTCTGACCGTATCTCTAGTGTTGTTTGGGTATTCTATGTACACTCCTGCTCCTCCATTCTTTACTGCATTCTGTGCTGACCCATCCATGTATACTCGGACCCAGAGGTCCTGTGGGTATTCATCATCCAGGAAACTGAGAGTGACTGTCCTACGTTGCACGCTGTTCTGTTCATCCCTGTCGAATATTCCTTTCACTTTTGTCTGGATGTGTACTGGTAGTTCTTGCTCCTCTCTTCAAGGGGTTTGTTCTGGCACAGACTTTAGGGGGCTGTTAACTTCAGGCAGGTCTGAGGTTTGTCTACGAAATCGCTTGGCCTGGTGGATAAAGCTGCTTCTTTTCAGTCGCCCCATTGCTAGGTTTTGGAATCTGTCCTTCATTGGATGGCTCGGCATACAGAGGAACTTTTCTGCCTGTGTTAGCACTTTCGTGTCTCTGCGTTCTCTCAGTGCTTGTATCCTCCCCATTTTCTCCATCTCCACTATAGGCGTTGATTTCATTGCCCCCGTGATGACCCTAAGTGCCTGGTTTTGCACCTTATCTAGCTCTTGTAATGTGGTGTTTGATGCTGGACACCACGCAGCTGACCCATATTCCAGGTGTGGTCGTATGCCCTGCTGGTAAACTTTACTAAGTATTTTCCCGCTAGCTCCCCATGTGGTTCCACTTAGTTTTCTCAGGATGGCTAACTTCCTTCTGGCCTTTGTTGCTGCCTTGTTGATGTGCTGCTTCCATGTCAGCCTATCATCAAATGTAACTCCGAGATAGGTGGGTTGTTTATCTTCTCTCAGGAGTTCTTCCAGCTTTTTGTTTGGGAGAGAGGGTGAAGAGCGTAGTGCTGCACTTGTCTGTGTTGATGCTGACACACCATCTATTTGCCCATGAGGTTAAGGCATCTATAGCTCTTTGTAGCAGTTTGGTGGCCACTGTTGCATGCTCATCTGTGCACCATATTACCAGGTCATCTGCGTACATTGCCACTTTCATTCCATGTGGTAGTTCAGCAACCAGGTCGTTGATGTAGACTAGGAAAAGTGTGGGGGACAGAACCCCTCCCTGAGGGACGCCATGACGCAGTAGAATTTTCTTACTCTTGAGGCCATCTAGTTGTACTCGGGCTCTTCTGTTATGCAAGTATGCTTTCACCCATTTGTACATCTTACCATTCACTCTACAATTTCTCAGTTTCTTCAGAAGCCCTTCTTTCCAAACCTTGTCAAATGCTTTCCTTAGATCTATCCATGCTGCTAGTACCAGTTTCTTATCTTGGAACGCATCCTCAATCTCTTGGGAAAGGTAAGTTGCCTGATCTTCGGTAGAATAACACTGCCTAAAGCCCGCCTGCTGTGGTACAAGAAGGTTTTCACTTTCAAGGTACCACTGTAGCCTGAGGTTGATGATACGTTCCATTGTTTTGCAGAGGCAGCTTGTAAGGCTGATTGGTCTGTAGCTGGAGGCAGTGGAACTGTCTTTTCCTGGTTTTAGGAGTGGTATCATGATTGCTTCCCTCCAGGTCTGTGGAACTCTGCCTGAGTTCCAACAGATATTGAAGATCTGCAGCAGCTTTGTTTTTGCTGCGGTTCCCAAGTTCTTAATCATTTCATTGGACACTCCATCAACTCCTGGCGACTTTCTCATTTTCAATTTGGATATTGCAAGCTCCAGTTCTCTGAATGTGATTGGTGCCTCCATAACTTCAGGTATGGTTCCATCTCGTCCTGCGTATTGTTGTTTCTCACGAGTCTCCTGTTGCTTCTCTGGGCTAACTTCGATGTTGTTGTCTTTAGCAAAGGAGTCTGCAAAGTGATCAGCTGCCTGTTTTCCCATGAGGATGTTTCCATCTTTGTACAGAGCAATCCTTGAGTTTCTCCCTGTACCTTCATCGTTAAGTTGTTTACCAGCTTCCACAGTTTCCTTGTATCTCTTTCGAAGTTCAAGGACTCTGTTTTCTCCTTCCAGCTTCTTCGCCTGGCCTGCAACTTGGCCATTTGAAATTTGGCCTTAGCTTGCTGGTAGTTATTGTGGTGTTCTTGGCATGGACTGGTCTCTGCCTGCTTTCGAGATGTTTCCACGTCGTTGTGCAGCTGCTCTAGTTCACTATTCCAATATGGTTTGTAGTGCTTACGAGCCCCTCTAGGTATTGTTTCACGAGCAGCCTGTAATATGCATCTGCTGAATTCATCGACTAGCTTATTGATGTCTTTGTCTACAGTCAGATCTCTAGCCAGTATACTAGTACGATGCTGGTACATTGTCCAGTCTGCCTTCTTGTAGTTCCACCTAGAGAGAGTGCTGCTCTCCTTGACAAGTTCATTTTCCACAATTAGGAAGACTGGCCGGTGGTCGCTGCCTCCAAGTTGTTTCCCTACAACGCGTGTGGTGTTCCACTCCAGGCCGGGTGAGTGGAATGCCAGGTCTGGTGTAGAGGTGGTGTGCCATGATCTCGAGTAGAAGGTTGGTGGGTCGATTGGCTGGTTAATCAGGATAAGCCCATTGTCATCCTGCCAGTTTTCAAGCTCCTCACCTCTCCTGTCCATGTGATCATAGCCCCAGCTCTGTGAGTGGCTGTTGAAGTCTCCGCATACAATCAGTCTTTCTTTTGCTGGGATTGTATCTAGTGCCAGTGGGCGGTCGCTCGGACAGTAGTAGTTGAGCAGGTGGAATTCTGAACTTTCTGTCCTGAGATGAAGCATCTGGTATTCCGCCCCCTCCATATATGTTTCAAGCTGACATGCACTGATGTTATTCCTCACGAGTGTCAGTATTCCACCCTTTCGCCTGTCTATTCGGTCAGATCGGTAGCACTGGTAGCCTCTGATTTTGAAGGCTATGTCCTTGTTGAGGTGGGTTTCTTGCAAGCAACATACATTTACTTGCTCTTCATTCAAGATATTTTCGAGCTCTAATTTTTTGCTGTAGCCGTCTTTTTTACTATTGACGCCTTCAGCATTCCAGTGCATTATTTTAAATGGTCTTTTCTTTGCTTGGCCAGTAGCTCTATTCTCATGCCTCCTGGCTCCACGAGGCAATTGAGAAGGACCCCCAGTAGTAGGGGTTGGGCCCTTCCGAGGCAGAGGGCCCGGCACTGCACCTGCTTGGGTGTCCGTCACAGGGCGAGTGCCATAACGTTTTGCAGATATAGGCATACTTCCATAGCGCGTGTGCGTGGCATCCTGATTGCTGTGATGCGCCTCTTGGCTGGTTGCCTCTGTCTTCAGCACCTTGACTTGCTAGGGCAGACTGTGGTCTTGCTCGAGTGTAGGAGGGCCTGGCCAGTCTTGGTTTTTCAGCCGCTGATGGCTGTACTTGAGCCCCATCTCTACGTCAAGGAGCTGGCCTCGATGGGGTTGTTCGCTGATGATGCTGCAGTCGTCACTCAATGCCAACAGGAGCTTCAGAACTTGATGAATTTCTTCACTAAAGCATGCAAGGACTTTGGCCTCACAATAAGTCTAAAGGAAACGAATGTGCTGCACCAGTTATCACTATTGATATTTATGAATTGGCAGTGGTGCATCACTTCACATACCTAGGGTCTACCATCAATGACAAACTCTCGCTGGATACAGAAATCGACAGCCGCATTGGCAAAGCTGCAGCTACCTTTGCCCGCCTCACATCGCGTGTTTGGGGAAACTCCAAACTCACAATGAAGACTAAAGCTGCGGTATATAATGCCTGCGTCACCAGCACACTCCTATATGGCAGCGAGACCTGGACGACCTATGCTAAGCAAGAAAGAAGGCTCAATACCTTCCATTTACGGTGTCTACGCCGCATCCTCAGCATCTCGTGGAAAGATAAAGTGACTAATGTCGAAGTGTTGTCACGTGCTGGCCTTCAAAGTATGTATACACTGCTTAGACAGCGCAGACTTCGCTGGCTTGGCCATGTTCGCCGCATGGAAGATGGTCGCATCCCAAAAGATATCTTCTATGGACAATTAGCAGATGGCAGGAGAAAAGTTGGGCAACCACAGCTGAGGTTCAAAGATGTGTGCAAGAGAGATATGAGGGCACTGGACATGGATCCAGCAACATGGGAGGATGAAGCTGCCAATCGCACTAAGTGGCGATGCTATTTACGGCGCCAACTCAGATTGGGCGAAGAGAGGCTCACACAACAAGCAGAGGAGGGGAGAAAACGTCGAAAAGAGCACAAGGAAAATAAGCTGCTGAGGGCTGTCACCTCAGGGGCGCATTCCCATAGTCAGTTATGACTGAAGAGGCTACTATTATTATTAAACTGGGCACATCTAAAGGCAACATTAGGCTTTTGAAGTATGTAATATGCATACAGGCTTGAGTCAAAATGATGAGAACATAACTATCCTACAGTAGCCTAAAAAAAAAAAAAGGAGGTCTATTAATTTTCTGATATTAAGACATTGTCTGTTGTTGTAACTATTAGGCTAATACTGGTGTTAATTCATCCAATTTGTATTCCTCTCACATCAACAATCCACTGATGATGTGCATACCTTATTCATCTGATAATTTTCCTATAAGCTCTCCAAAAAATGTGGATGTGGAGCTGTGGTTGAAATGAACAGTGGAATATTTAACCCACACCGTTAACAGTTAGCACTAAGGCTAGGGTTTAGGGGTTGTAATGATGAACAGTCATCCATTGTGTTCGATATGGCATTAAAATAGAATTCAGAGATGCAGTAATAATGGGTAGGCCTAATGGTTAGTGTTGAGTTTAATAATCAAAACTCTAACCTTGGCCAGGATGAAGACCAGTGTGTCATGTTCTTTAATGTCATACAAATATATCCCCGACGTCGTTATAACTAGGATTAAAGTTAGATGGTAATTTCCTAATACTCGGTGGATTTTCGCTCAGCACAGAATATGGGTATTTTAGAGTTATCTCCCTTTACAATTTCTTGTACCGGGCATTTCGCGGGGTATCGAAGTGGGTTTCCAATTGATAAGTATCGCACTACTAATTTATATTCTTTCACAATAACATTTTATTCATTCTTCCATCGCTACATCAGTTTTCATCACGTTTTTTTGCTTTTCATCACGTTGTTTGCTTCAGAAAGTTAGTTTGTAGTTTGTTTTTTTTTATTTTAAATTAATGAAGAAAAATATCCCGTTCAACCTCTGATGGGTTATAATTAGGATATATATAAATAATATTGTTTTCAATTCCAAATAATATGAACAACTGCCGAAATGAGAAAGTGACATCACATTTGTCAAATCATTGTAAATAGGGACAATCACAATTATGCTTACCGATATACGTTAAATAAATTTTAAAAAAAAAACAAACAAAATCAAGAAGAAACTCTGAACAAGAATAATATTAAAGTGGAGGGGTGTAAAGGCCTGGGGGTTCCCTTATACAGGGTGTTTATAAAGTCGCTGTGCAGTGAAATTTACGCCCGGGCGAGACTACGTCACCAGAAATGTGGTTTTCAATTGGGGCTTGTTGTGTAATGCCGCACACGGGATTGTGGAACACAGCATTGGAACACAGAATATCATGACGTAAATTTGCATCATTCTAAAATATTTTTCAAATTCACTGCACAGCGACTTTATAAACACCCTGTATATAACTGACTTTAACAGATATTTAATTGACTTTCATCTGTTAAAAGTCACATGCATTGTAAGAACAGCATCAGACCTTCACATTCCCAGCCATTATATATTAACATTTGTTCGTGTTAAATATTGTTTGGCTATATTATGCAGTTCCCTAGGTCTGTCTTGTTGCGTGCATATTTTGACGCACATATTACAAAAATCGATATGGCTATTTAATATGGAAAAGATATAGACATTCATTCATTTGTGTATGAAAATGCTGTCTATGGTAAAGCTAGATAATTCATGATTGATTTACACTTTTGATTATAGGAGTAATCGTTCTTGATATTGATTCGGCGCATGGATATTGCACTCATGTCCGTACTTATTTGTTAGGGCCAGAAAATAGATTAATTTGCTTATTATGTTTATGGCCTGAATTCATATGTATTACATATTATTAGTACAAGTAGAATCAGTCCTATATTGTATATTTTGGATGGGTAGGCAGGACTATATTCTTGTTATGCCGCTCTAGCGGAAGTATGAGTTGTCTTGACAAGTCATGATGAGTTCCGATGTACCGTTTACAATGGCGGGTTACGCATTTTCAAGGGCTGGTACATTCTTAAGTAAAAATGATTTATGAAGTGGTTTTTCTTCTGTAGGAGATTGTGTCTCTACTAGTGTTTGTGTTAGAGACTCTCCTAATGTACGGTATCATGTATGATTCGGACTCCAGGTAATGCCAGACCCTAGTTTTGACGATCTCATGTCGGTTAGACCTAGCTGGAATATTATGCTTCGCAACGCTAGGGTCATGTTTGTATCGACGAAGATGACGGGCTTCCATACAGCAGTTATGTCTATGTGAAGTAACTGGATTACTGTAGAACTGTATGGAGAAACTTTAGGAAATTATTCATATGCATTTCAAATTAACTTTGGCTTATATATACCCTCCTATGAGTGAGTGAGCGACAACTCAGGAAGGCGGCCATGTTACATTCCTGTCATCATATTTTTGAATCACTGTCCAGAGAACGGGGCATGTATCTTACTATTCGGACAGTGGCAAGGAGATCTCAATTTTGATAGAAACCACTTATCGTGGTTTCATAATATGATATAAACTGTGAACATAAAGCAACTTTAGTTACTTACCGATCCGCCTTCACTGACGCGTTTAGTCAGATAGGGGATGCGGCCATAATGTATGATAACATTGGAAGCTATTGATGTACTACCCATGATATATGAATGTGTCATGACATGGGATCTACTATGTATGCCTGCAGATTGATGTGTCAACATATACCCATGATTTACTTGTTATGTCCCAGTGTGTGCGTCTAAATAAACTGTGTAAACAAAGATTCCAGCAGTCTGCATTGGTGCCTTGTAGACACAAGTGAATGAGTGCTTAGATTGGTCAGAACATGAACAGTCCACCATTCGCGTTAATCACACTCTACACTTCCACTCCATATATACACCATCCTGCGTCGGTTGAATTGACCAAGTTTAGGGCCTGCTCCCCTGGAGCCTTAGAGGGAAACTACTGCTTACAGTTGCCTTTGCCTTCCCTAACTCAGGACTGGGGTGAGTTACCCATTTACAGCTGGGTAGACTGGAGCATGTCTGATCTCAACAACTCTGTACACTACAATGGACATATACAGTAGTGGCACCACAAACAACATGCTACAGTGATTGATAGTGGAGCTTTACCAAAGAAAGAGAACACACTTTACACCACACACTTCACAGTGACACTTTACAGTGGTGGGCCAGATTCCTGGGTCCAGCCTACGCAGTCTTGTTGTGTTGAGAATCACATTTTACAGTTGCAAGAACATTTGTTTGACCACATCAACACCAGTAGGACAGCTATACAATCAATGTCAGCTTGACCTGTTCTGACAAGTGTAGCAATATCTGGGTCAGCACTTGTTGACATTTGGCACAGTACAGTCAGTGTTCTAAACTAGTGATTGTTTATCCTGCTGAAATAGAAGAGCAATGTTGAACATAAAGTGCAAATTTCATTGTTGGATCTTCTAATGTGCTCAAAAAAATTGAACAGTGTAACAGTTAGAAAGCAAATCTATTACTCAATAAAGTGGTAGTCTAATTTGTTAAAACTGAGCATACAGTACAATACACTTGTTAAACTCTGTGTAGTTGTTAACTCATACTGGCTACTAGTTGTTGAATCACGCTTTATTTGTTAAATGACGTGAATGTCCACCAGTTGATAAATGTAGATGTTGGGACTGGTGTAGTAAAGTGTAACGATTGTCAACTCATTAAACCCAGCACAGTTTTGGTCATACAGGTCATCTTGTCCTGGAACGTGATGAGGCTCCGACAAGAATGTGAGTGTAAACAATGAGTGTGTATGTGAATGTCAGAACGCGAATGGTAGAATGATTCGATAGAGTTGACAGGTTGGTAGTACATCACTCATACTCACACTGTTCGAATTCAAGAAGTACTGGAACTACGGTGGTCTTTTTATAACATTTAATGGGACGCACACTTGGACAGTACGTGTATGGTTACAGGAACAAATGTCGACATAGACAGCATAATGTTGATCACAGGAATATCATCTTAAGTTAGCATTCATGCTTGGCAAATATCATAATGGAGCATTCGTAAATAAGCATTCAGAGTTCCATCATGTAAATCATCTGGCTTTACTGACTGGGCACGTCAGACCATAACCAATATATAGGAAGGCTCCTAGACCTAACCTCGTCTAGTGAATATCCCTTCACGTAAAGTTCAATATATATATTTTCCATAAAGATATAGGAATCCCAGACATGGGTTCTCACATGTAGCAGTGATCTCTTGGTTCATCGAGCGATAGTACAGGCATCCCTTTTTCTCACTCGATAAATACAAAGTATATGAATTTCAACATGGCTGTTCTTCTCTCGTGAGTTTCACTCACTATAGGACCCAGACCAAAATTGGTCATTCGTTAAATGTCCTCATTTCTTCATAGCTTCTCTCATAGAGGTGATTGAATAATATCATACAATCTAGTGTTGATACATAGGAATGTCGTCTTCCTTTGAATAAATATTCTTTTCAAAAGTACCACTGTGCATCTGTTTATCAACAACGATGGCGAAGCCCAAGTTCATAATAAATTGTGGTTTTACCTTTCTATGCGAAATATAACTTTGCCATTCCTTGGCAAAAGAGAATAAACACTGGGGTAAAGTACATACAACATGTCTAAATGACTATCACTTTTCCCCATTGACTTATAGATCACTTTTTCGGCGATAGGCCTGCTACAACAAAATTCGACATCCAGACAGGATGACAGCCATGAATCACACCCCTTGCTAGCGATACTTCCGCTGCATAGCCTTTGACCTTTTCTAGCGACAACCAACATAGTTCGACTTAGAAATGTAAAGATATCCATATATAAGACAGACTCGTCCTACTCATACAAACACTACGTATAAATTCAGGCCATAGATATACTGAAGCAAGAACAATCTATTCCTACCCAGCCAAAGAATAAATCGCAGTAGGCCTAGACTCGTCCGCGGAGTCCGATCGAAGATGACGGAACTACTTTCAAGGGAAGTAACTCAAAAATGACTTCTCCTTAAGCACTTAAAAAGGAAATACTTTGATTACAAAATATTTGCGAACATAATAAGTATATAAATGTATTATATTGCAAGATAGTAAAAATTGCCCTTTACAGTCTTACCACACCTCCCGGGAAAAAAAAAATAAAATTTTTTTTTTTAAATACATCTAGGAGCACGTAGAATAGGCTCACAACGCAAGAATACTGCGCAGATGAAAATATCAGGAATAACTATAATTCCTAATATGACCGGTGAGAATATATCTCAAAATCTGAGAGAAATTGTTTCTCTACGAATAAATGTTTCCAGGAAGGTGTGATGTACGTATAATACAATTCTGGTAATTATACAATGCATACCAAAAATTCACACTATAATCTTAAATTTATGATTTATGAAGAAACAATCATCAAAGAACAGCGGTGAATAAACATCAATAAACCGCTAAGTAGCGATACCATCATTCTATTATTAAATTACAAATGTGTATCTTAGTAAAGAAACAAAAAATAACTGTTGTAAAGTTATACATATTAAAAAGATCCAATATTTAACAGTTAAGTGGCATCATGTGGGCATCTGGACAGAATGTCCGCCATCACATTTTCTGAACCACGGATAGCTCGTACCGAGAAATGAAAAGGTTGAAGAGCGATTGCGTATCGAGTTGATCTCGAGCTCTTCAAGTTCTTACTTTGGATAGCCGTAAGAGCTTTTTGGTCAGTTTCCACTACGAAATGCGCGCCCAGAAGGAATCTTTGGAGTTTGAGAATTGACCAAACCATTGCCAATAATTCACGGTCTAAAACCGAGTAATTCCTTTCTGCAGCATTAAGTTTTCTGGATATATACATTACAGGATGCAGAGTTCCAGAGTACTCTTGCATTAGTGCCGCTCCAATCCCAGTGGATGAAGCGTCACTACGAAGAACAAATGTCTTATCTGTTGTAGGTAACACTAAAATAGGTGGTGATGAAAACATAGTTTTGATCTTCTCTAGTGAAGATTGGCATTCATGAGACCAGTGAACCATGTTAGGCGACCCTTTCTTTAATAGTGTAGAGAGAGGTGCCATGATAGAGGACAGATTCGGAATGAAACGTCCATAAAATTGTATGAGACCTAAAAGACTTCGCACTTGCTTTTTAGTCCTAGGGATAGAGATGTTAAGTATCTTAGTGATATTATGGTCTTCTGTCTTCAAGAAACCGTGACCTACTCGATGGCCTAAGAAAGCAATTTCGCTAAAGCCAATACAAGCTTTAGATGGTTTTGCTGTCAGGTTATACTCACGCAGAGTTGATAATAATTCAACTAACCCTGAATAGTGATCTTCCCAAGTATCGCTGAAAAGACAGATGTCGTCTAGATAAGCAATGACATCTGACCGATACGATAGGATTCGACGCATCATGCGTACAAATGTAGCTGGTGCGTTCATAAGGCCGAAAGGCATAAAATTCCATTGGAAAAGGCCTCTGGGAGTAGAGAAAGCGGTAAGAGGTTTGGCGCGTTCGGATAATGGAACTTGCCAATATCCTTTAGACAAATCAAGTTTAGTGAAAAAATGCGATTTAGAAAGACGAGTAAGTAGTTCTTCTAGTAAAGGCATAGGTTCAGCATCGAACTTCGTAACTTGATTCAATTTGCGATAGTCAACGCAAAGACGTATGTTATTGTCTTTTTTTCGAACAATAACCATCGGCGAAGAATATGCAGAAGTGGATGGTTCGATTATTTGTAAATCTATCATTTCATCCAACTCCTTTTCAACCTGTGTTTGGAAATGTATAGGGATAGGATAAGGTCTAACCCTAATTGGAGTATGTTCAGTTAGAACAATGTCATGCTCAATGACATGAGTTTGTCCAGGGATGTCAGTGAGGACATCCTGAAATGTTTGTAACATAGACGAAACTTGTCGCCGTTCTCCTAGAGACAAATCAGGAGAAACAGTAACGTCTTTCCATGATTCACTAGAATGAAGTGGGATCATTGGAAGCGGAAGATTAACATCCGAAAAACTTGTTTCCTCATCCTGTATTACAGACAGTGATGAGTAATGACCATGTTTGACATGAGAATCGTCCGTTGCCTGGAAAATAGGCTGTAGATAGTCAGGACGTTCATGGAACTCCGTAAGCATATTGATGTGGAAGGTTTTATGCTTCCCGTTAATATCGACGATGTAGTCAACATCTGAAATTTTCGATATTATATCGTACGGACCTTTCCAACTAATAAGGAGTCTATTTTCACGACAAGGTAGCAAAACAAATGCTTTGTCACCAGGACAAAGTTGTCGTAAAGTTCTCTTCTTATTAGCAAATTGTCTTGCCTTCTGCTTAGCAAATTCAGAAGAGGACGTTGCCAATTTGCATGCTTCGATAATCTTTTGTCTCAGCGCGATGACATACTCGTAAGAAGATTTTGTGTCATCGTCAATATTGTCAGCTGTTATAAGATCATGCAGCAAAGACATTGGGCCGCGCGGTCGCGCGCCAAAGACAAGTTCAAAGGGAGAAAACCCTGTATGTTCATTGGGGACCTCTCTGTACGCGAAGAGGGCCGCGGGTAAAACCCTATCCCAATCTTGAGGATGATCCTCAGTTATCTTCCCTAATAAGTTCTTAAGTGTTCTATTTAGTCGCTCGACCATCCCATTGGACATAGGATGATAGATGCTACTCAAAGATCTCTCTATCTGTAGAGTAGACATTACTTGAGACATGGTATCCGATATCAGTTGGGTGCCATGATCTGATAATATTTCTCCGGGGAATCCCAGCCGAGAAAATATAAGCCAAAGAGCATCTGCAATGTCAGCGGTAGTAATGCTCTTTAGAGGGATAGCCTCTGGCCAACGTGTGCACATGTCTACACACGTTAAGATAAACTGATGTCCTCTAGCAGATTTGATCTTGAATGGACCAATGATGTCTATCGCCATTTTCTGGAATGGACGAATAGGAATATCTGCAGCCTGAATAGGCGCAGCATGACGAGGACCTTTGGATTTGACTTCTTGACATACTTTACAGGATCGACAATAGATCCGTATGTCCTTGTTCACAAAAGGCCAAAAGAAAGCCGCAAGAACTCTTGACTTTGTACGGGAAAAACCCATGTGACCAGCACACTGAGAGTCGTGTGCATGTTGTAAGATCTTAACTCTCAAATTCTTGGGTACAAGAATCTGAGAATGACTTGACTTAGTGGAGTCTTGCACCATACGTACAAGTACGCCATTCTTCATTGTAATCCAAGATTTACAATTTGAATCTTTATTCGGATCACCTTTCGTTACAAGAGTGAAGAATTTCTTAAGAGTCGGATCTTCTTCTTGTTGTTTTATAAACGAGTCACGAGAAATTACCAAGGGATCATCTTGGTTATGCACTTCATTATCTTCAACAGATGAAGTTTCAGGCATATTGAGAGCTTGAGCTCTAGTGACTACCGCATTAGCAGATTGCATATTTTGATTTTCCCAAACGGAAATTTGCTCCGGAGTGCATTCTTTGACTCCGTGAATGCGACCGATGATAAGATCAGCGATCGGATTCGGCAAAAGACATGCGTGTACATCTCCTGTGAAGAAAGGAGTAGCAATCCTAATGATAGCGGTAGAGTATTTCTCTATGGTGCCGCCAAATGTTACGCATTTGACTACTTTGCCTGTAGAATGAGAAGGATCTATGAGTGACTGCCTAACCCCAATAGTTGTGCATCCAGAATCAAAAAGTACTGAGACTGGATTGTCATTTACTAAACCTTTGTGTAAGACAAGAGAACCTCTCCCATCATGCGCGATTGACGCAGGAAGAGCGGGAAGAGGATGCCCACAGCTTAAAGTAGACACTGTGGTTGGCTCAAATAATGTTTTGCATTGGGGGCACTGAGATGCTCTCCCAAAATCAAAAGCGGCACATGCCATATTATTAGAGTCATCATTATCTTTATTTTGTTTATAGGCTTCGTGGGACTCTTGCTGTGCAGAGTTCGCCTGGTAATGAGCTTTATGTTTTTTGAATTGTGCTCTACCTCTGTTATTATTGCCTCTGTACTTATCATTGTTTCCACTATTATAACCTCTACTCGGGTTTGAATCATAGCTCCTTTGGTTACTATCATCATATTCATTATAATGAGTATCTCTGTAATTATGATCTTGTTGTCTCCATGAAGGAAAACTTGGATAGTTTCTAGAATGACTTCCTTTGCGAAAGTTCCTGTAATTATGACCACCCCTGAATCGAGGGCTGTCAGCTCTTCTCCAGGTATTCGAAGAAGAACCCTGAAATGATTGGTTACCTTGGTTCTGATAACTGTAATAGTTACCTTTTTTATTAAACCTATTTTGAGGTCCTTGGAATTTGTGAGAGTGATTAGGGTTGTATGGTGTTGCAGAAGCAACTGGCATACCTTCTTTAACCTTACTGTTGCTAATAGCTACGTCCGGATGTGCAGTGACGTATTGGGTACAATACTGTTCCATTTCTTTTAGAGACTTAGGTTTACGCTCATGTAAGAATTCGAGGAAAGGTTTATTTATACTTGACATAATCTTGTCTCTGAGTATCAAGTCCATAAGGGCTTCATAAGTCTTTTCTGTTTTGGATAGCTCAATCCAACGATCAAATGTAAGACGTGTCCTTGCAATGAATTCTGAGAATTCTACACCTGCCTCAGGCACCATTGTCTTAAACAACTTCCGATAACCCTCTTCAGACAACTGATACTTCTTTAATAAGGCTGCCCTAATAACATCATAGTTATCTTTGTCAGCCTCTTCAACCAAACTTAAACTAGTCAGAGAATCACCTTTCAGATTTTCTGATAACTGGTTAGCATATTGTGATTTGTCCACATTATGTGCTCGACACGAGCGTTCAAATCTATTTAGCCAGAATGTTATGTCATCACTGGAAGGGTTGAACGCTGGTACCTTGACCTTGTAAGTAAAGGGTTTACCATTACCACCAGATGCTTGATTACCATCACTTATGTTTGTTAACTTTAACTTTTCTAACTCAAATGCTAAAAGTTCTTTTTTGTGTTCATGCTCTCTTATTGCTTTTTTCTCTTCTGCTTCAGCTTCTCTTTGTAATCTTTTTTCTTCTGCAGCAGCTTGTAATTTTTTCTCTTCTGCTTCAGCTTGTAATTTTTTCTCTTCTGCAGCAGCTTGTAATTTTTTCTCTTCTGCAGCAGCTTCATCTTTTCTTTTCTCTTTTTCCATTTCCATCTGGAATCTTTTTTCATCAGTCTGTATCTGCAATTTCTTTTGTTCATACTCTCTTTGTAATTTTTTTTCCTCAGCTTCTAATCTTTTCTCCTCAATCAATGCTTTTCTTTCTTCAGCAGCTAATGCTTTGTCATATTGAGCAACTGCCCATTCTTCTAATTGCTGACCAGTCTTATCAAGAGCCTTGCCTTGTGTGATAAAATAATCTAATGTAGACATCTTGTCTAATAAGATCAGTAATTTGCAAAAGTAAATAAATTCACTTTCTTAGTCTTAATCAAAGACCTTGTATGATAACTTTTTAACCTGTGGAAAATAGTACTTAACTATCCCAATCACTGTGGGAAACAAGCCTTACAAAGGTCTTGTATAAATCCTTATATAATAACAGCTATAAGTTGCTGGTTCACTCTATAATATAAGTGCAGTGCACCAGAAATAGTGTTTTATATCATCAACTGTGTACCTTTAGTAATAGCAATTAACTATCAGTTGATTCTTGTACATCAATTTATATGATCAACTATATTTTAAATAGTGTATGTCGATCAGGCACAAAACAAAACAGTTATACAGAAGAACATGAAAACATTTGCGGAAATGAAATAAATCAAATGGGAAAAACAATAAAAGATAAACCGCAAGAGGATAACAAATACAAATAACGCCACAGTATATAAATATAAATTGAGAATAGAACTGAAAGATAGAATAGGGTAGACCAACAAATTACAAACAAATCAAAACAAACTAAAGAACAGAGGAATATTACAAAAACAACAATGAGTACAGTCTTCACAGCTAACACTAATAGCAACAGCTGTCGCAGCAAATTTTCAATCAAGAAAATTGCACCTATAGAAACGCACACATCAGACCCTCTATTACGTGGGATACTCTGTTGTGTGACACCGCCCAACCAAAACAACAACCCGCTGGATACAAACAAATATCACATATAAATATTTAAACATAAATACATAATTGCATAAATAGTATGGCAATATGATGTAAATAGAGTGTTGCAGAAAGAATGTGTTGTAAAGAAGGCTCAGTTACACTGCCTAATAGTACAGTACTGTGGTACTTTATTAAACAAATACTTCTGGTCTAATTATTTTAAATTCAACACAGAAATAGAAGCTCCATCGTTGATGTGAATGATAACAATCGATGTAGGACTTCTCAGTTCAATAACATTTCCTTTCGCAAACACTGTCAAATATTCTCCAGTCCTGATGTGTAATGTTCTATGTTTCAACCAAGCTTGCTGTGTAACACTGTCAGTTGTATGGCAAATGTCCAACGAACCAAATGTCAACAAACGCTGACCTAGTTACTGCATACTGTCGACAGGACAGGTCACGCTGACATCACTGTAGAGTTGTACTGCTGATGTATTTGTGTGTCGTAACAGACCCCAAGGAACGTCTGGTCTCAGTAGTTTACTTCTCAATATGGTCACTGTGCAGGTTGACCCAGGAAGCTGGCACACCAGTTGTTAAACTCTGTTTAGTTGTTAACTCATACTGGCTACTAGTTGTTGAATCACGCTTTATTTGTTAAATGACGTGAATGTCCACCAGTTGATAAATGTAGATGTTGGGACTGGTGTAGTAAAGTGTAACGATTGTCAACTCATTAAACCCAGCACAGTTTTGGTCATACAGGTCATCTTGTCCTGGAACGTGATGAGGCTCCGACAAGAATGTGAGTGTAAACAATGAGTGTGTATGTGAATGTCAGAACGCGAATGGTAGAATGATTCGATAGAGTTGACAGGTTGGTAGTACATCACTCATACTCACACTGTTCGAATTCAAGAAGTACTGGAACTACGGTGGTCTTTTTATAACATTTATGGGACGCACACTTGGACAGTACGTGTATGGTTACAGGAACAAATGTCGACATAGACAGCATAATGTTGATCACAGGAATATCATCTTAAGTTAGCATTCATGCTTGGCAAATATCATAATGGAGCATTCGTAAATAAGCATTCAGAGTTCCATCATGTAAATCATCTGGCTTTACTGACTGGGCACGTCAGACCATAACCAATATATAGGAAGGCTCCTAGACCTAACCTCGTCTAGTGAATATCCCTTCACGTAAAGTTCAATATATATATTTTCCATAAAGATATAGGAATCCCAGACATGGGTTCTCACATGTAGCAGTGATCTCTTGGTTCATCGAGCGATAGTACAGGCATCCCTTTTTCTCACTCGATAAATACAAAGTATATGAATTTCAACATGGCTGTTCTTCTCTCGTGAGTTTCACTCACTATAGGACCCAGACCAAAATTGGTCATTCGTTAAATGTCCTCATTTCTTCATAGCTTCTCTCATAGAGGTGATTGAATAATATCATACAATCTAGTGTTGATATATAGGAATGTCGTCTTCCTTTGAATAAATATTCTTTTCAAAAGTACCACTGTGCATCTGTTTATCAACAACGATGGCGAAGCCCAAGTTCATAATAAATTGTGGTTTTACCTTTCTATGCGAAATATAACTTTGCCATTCCTTAGCAAAAGAGAATAAACACTGGGGTAAAGTACATACAACATGTCTAAATGACTATCACTTTTCCCCATTGACTTATAGATCACTTTTTCGGCGATAGGCCTGCTACAACAAAATTCGACATCCAGACAGGATGACAGCCATGAATCACACCCCTTGCTAGCGATACTTCCGCTGCATAGCCTTTGACCTTTTCTAGCGACAACCAACATAGTTCGACTTAGAAATGTAAAGATATCCATATATAAGACAGACTCGTCCTACTCATACAAACACTACGTATAAATTCAGGCCATAGATATACTGAAGCAAGAACAATCTATTCCTACCCAGCCAAAGAATAAATCGCAGTAGGCCTAGACTTGTCCGCGGAGTCCGATCGAAGATGACGGAACTACTTTCAAGGGAAGTAACTCAAAAATGACTTCTCCTTAAGCACTTAAAAAGGAAATACTTTGATTACAAAATATTTGCGAACATAATAAGTATATAAATGTATTATATTGCAAGATGGTAAAAATTGCCCTTTACAACACTGCAACTGCAACACATTTCAGTATATAATGTACACATTTATGATTTATATGTATTTATGTTTATATATTATTTGTTTATATGTGTGATAGTTATGTGTTTGCGGGCCTGGATGGGAGGTGACTAGAACAGGAAATACCAAGTGATATTGGTCTTGTTCTGGCGTTCTATAGGGAGCAATTTCTTAATTGAAATTTGCATGCAACATTGTTTGCAAATATTTGTTAGCTGTGATGACTGTGTTCATATTTGTATTTGTAATATTTTTCTGTTCTTTATTTTTGTTTGATTTGTTTGTATAATTGTAGGTCTCATCTTTCCTTTCATTTCAGTTCTTTACACCCTTATGTTTATACACTGTGGCGTTATTTGTCTTGTTATCTTATTGCAGTTATCATCACAGATTCTGTGATCATTTTTTTTAATTTCTCCTATTTAATTTAATTTGATCTCTGCAAATGTTTTCAGATTGTCTTTTCTTGTTTGTCCTTTGTAATGTCTTTAGTTGACATATGACATAGGAGGTATAGTTGAATACACTTATATTATAGTACAGATCAGTACTTTATGATTATTATTGTTATAAAACAAAGTGTACAAGACCTTTGTAAGGCTTGTCTCCCAAAGTGATTGGTATAGGAAATATTATTTTCCACAGGTACTCAAGTGATCATTGATTACATTAAGGTATACAAGACCTTTGTAAGGCTTGTCTCCCACAGTATTTGAGATATACAGTTATTGTTGTCCACAGGTATTCAAGTTATCATTGGTTATTATAAACAAAATAACCATACAAGTTTTTCACTAAGACTAAGTCTATGGTATAGACTTGTCTCCCATTAAAGTGAAATAAGGTAATTTATTTACTTTTTCAGGTTTCTGATTTAAGAAGACAAGATGTCTACATTAGATTACTTTATTGCACAAGGAAAATCTCTTGATAAGACTGGAAAAGAGTTAGAAGAATGGACAACTGCTCAATTTGCTATTGCATTAAAGTCAGAAGTACTGAAAGCAGAAGTTGAACAAAAGAAGATAGATGCTGAGAATTTCAGATTGCAGATGCAAGCTGAGGAAAGAAAAGCTGCGGCTGAGGAGAGAAAACTTCAAATAGAAGAAAAAAATTAGAAGCTGCTGCTGAAGAGAGAAAAGCTGCTGCTGCTGCTGAAGAGAAAAAAGCTGCTGCTGCTGAAGAGAAAAAAGCTGCTGCTGCTGCTGCTGAAGAGAAAAAAGCTGCTGCTGAAGAGAGAAAAGCTGCTGCTGCTGCTGAAGACAGAAAAGCTGCTGCTGCTGCTGAAGAGAGAAAAGCCCTGGCTGAAGAAAAAAGATTAAAAAAAGAAGCTGATACTGCTGCTGAACTAAAGAAATTGCAGATGCAAGTGGAGGAAAGGAGATTTGATGCAGAACAGAAAAAATTAGAAGTTGCTGCAGAACAGAAGAAATTAGAAGCTGCTGCAGAACAGAAAAAATTAGAAGCGGCTGCAGAACAGAAAAGATTAGATAGAGAAGCTGAAGAGAGAAAAGCAATAAGAGAACACGAATTTGAGTTAGAGAAATTAAAATTGACAAGTATGAGTAATGTTAATCAGGCATCTAGTGGTAATGGTAAACCCTTTGTGTACAAGGTCAAGGTACCAGCGTTCAACCCTACCAGTGATGACATAACATTTTGGCTTTCTAGATTTGAACGTGCTTGTCGAGCTCATAATGTTGACAAATCACAGTATGTGAATCAGTTGTCTGAAAATCTAAAAGGGGAATCTCTGAGTAAGTTATATTTCGTTGAAGAGGCCGACAAGGATAATTATGATGCTATTAGGGCAGCTTTGATAAAGAGATATCAGCTGTCAGAAGAAGGTTATCGTCTTTTGTTTAAAACAATGAGACCTGAGGTAGGTGTAGAATTCTCAGAATTCATCTCAAAAGCACGAATTACACTTTCACGATGGATTGAATTATCCAAAATAGAGAAAACATTTGATGGTCTTACGGATTTATTGCTAAGAGACAAGGTCATGTCTTCGGTAAATAAAGCATTCCTAGAGTTCTTACATGAGCGTAAACCTAGTACATTAAAGCAAATGGAAGAATATTGTGACCAGTATGCCACGGCACACCCTGACATGATTCTTAGTAACTCTAACATTAAAGAGAGTATGCCAGTTGCTTCGGCAACAGAATATAATCAGAATTACTCACACAAATTCCAAGGAGCTAAAAATAAATTTGATAAAAAGATTAAATGGAATAAGTATCAAAACCAAGATAACCACTCAAATCAGGGTTCTTCTTCGAAGAACTGGAATCGGGCTGATAGTCCTCGACACGCGAGGGGTACCCATAATGTTAGAAATTCTCGAAAAGGGAGTAGCTATAGGAACTACCCAAGTGCTTCATGGAGACAAAAGAAACAATATTACAGGGATACTCAGTATAATGAGCGTGATGATTATGATCATGAATATTATGATTCAAACCCAAATAGGGGTTATAACAGAGGAAATAATAATTATAGAGACAATTATAACCGAGGTAGATCACAACACAAAAGACATGGTAAATCTTATTACCAGGCTAACTCTGCACAACAGGAGTTCCACGACGCCGGTAATCAGAATAATGATAAAAAAGACTCCAATAGTGTAGCAAATTCCGCTTTCGATTTTGCTAGAGCATCTCAGTGTTCGCAATGCAAAACATTATTCGATCCAACCACAGTTTCTACTTTAAGCTGCGGTCACCCGCTTCCCGCTCTCCCTGCGTCAATCGCGCATAATGGAAGGGGTGCTCTTGTCTTCAATAGAGGCCTAATAGATGGTACTCCGGTATCAATTCTTTTCGATTCGGGGTGCACTACCATCGGAGTGAGGCAATCACTCGTAAATCCTTCTCGAGCTACAGGCAATGTAGTCAAATGTGTAACATTTGGTGGCACATTGGAGAAGTACTCCACTGCCATTATCAATATTGCTACGCCTTTCTTTACAGGAGAGGTGCAAGCATGTCTCTTGCCGAATCCGATCGCTGATCTTATCATCGGTCGCATTCATGGAGTGAAAGAATGCACTCCACAGCAAATTTCTAATTGGGAAAATGTTAATATGCAATCTGCTAATGCAGTAATCACTAGGGCTCAAGCTCTTAATATGCCACAATCTTCACATTCTGAAGATAATGATGCGCAGATCCAAGATGATCCCTTGGAGATTTCCCATGATTCCTTTATAAAACAGCAGGAAGATGATCCTACTCTAAAGAAATTCTTTACTCTGGCAACAAAAGGTGATCCGAATAAGGATACAAATCGTAAATCTTGGATTACGATGAAGAATGGCGTACTTGTACGTATGGTACAAGACTCCGCTAAGTCCATTCATTCTCAAATCCTTGTGCCTAAAAATATGAGAGTTAAAATCTTACAGCACGCTCATGATTCGCAGTGTGCTGGACATATGGGTTTTTCCCGTACTAAAGCTAGAGTTCTTCAATCTTTCTTTTGGCCTGCTGTGAATAAGGACATACGAATCTATTGTCGATCTTGTAAAGTATGTCAAGAGATTAAATCCAGAGGTCCACGCCATGATGCACCTATTCAGGCTGCAGACATTCCCATTCGACCATTTCAAAAAATGGCGATAGACATCATTGGTCCATTTAAGATAAAGTCTGCTAGAGGACACCAATTTATTTTGACGTGTGTTGATATGTGCACACGTTGGCCGGAGGCTGTTCCTCTAAAGAGCATAACTACTGCTGATGTCGCAGATGCTCTTTGGTTAATATTTTCTCGTCTGGGATTTCCAGCAGAAATATTATCCGACCATGGTACCCAACTCATATCGGATACCATGTCTCAAGTAATGTCGACTCTTAAGATAGAGAGATCGCTGAGTAGTATTTATCATCCTATGTCCAATGGGATGGTGGAACGTTTGAATAGAACTCTGAAAAACCTACTAGGTAAGATAACAGAAGATCATCCTGAGGATTGGGATAGGGTTTTACCCGCGGCTCTCTTTGCATATAGAGAGGTCGCCAACGAACATACAGGATTTTCTCCCTTTGAACTTGTCTTTGGCGCGAAACCGCGAGGTCCTATGTCCTTACTTCATGATCTTATAACTGCTGATAATATTGTCGATGACACAAAATCCTCTTATGAATATGTCATCGCACTTAGACACAAGATTATTGAAGCATGCAAATTGGCAACTGCTTCTTCTGAATTTGCGAAACAGAAGGCAAGGGAATTTGCCAATAAAAAGAGATGCTTGCGACAACTTTGTCCAGGTGACAAAGCATTTGTCTTGCTACCTTGTAGGGAAAATAGACTTCTTATTTCTTGGAAAGGTCCGTACGATATAATATCAAAAGTTTCCGATGTTGACTATATCGTCGATATTGACGGGAAGCGTAAAACCTTCCACATCAACATGCTCACGGAATTCCATGAACGTCCTGATTATTTACAACCTGTTTTCCAGGCAACGGACGATTTTCCAGTCCAACATGGACAGTACTCATCTCTGTCAGTAATACAGGATGAGGAAACGAGTTTCTCGGATGTAAATTTACCTTTTCCAATGATTCCTCTTCACTCTAATGAATCATGGAAAGATGTTGCAATTTCTCCAGAATTATCTCCAGGAGAGCAGAAACAAGTTTCTACTATGTTAGAACAATTTCAGGATGTCCTTACTGACATTCCTGGTCAAACTGATGTCATTCAACATGACATTATTCTTACTGACCATAGTCCTATAAGAGTCAGACCGTATCCTATCCCGATACATTTTCAAGCACAGGTAGAGAAAGAGTTGGATGAGATGATAGAGTTAAAAATTATTGAACCATCCACATCAGCATATTCTTCGCCGATGGTTATTGTACGAAAAAAGACAATAACATACGTCTTTGCGTGGATTATCGCAAATTGAATCAAGTGACTAAATTTGATGCTGAACCTATGCCTTTACTAGAAGAGCTACTTACGAGACTATCGAATTCTCATTTCTTTACTAAACTCGATTTGTCTAAGGGATATTGGCAAGTTCCATTATCCGAACACGCCAAACCGTTTACTGCTTTTTCGACGCCTAGGGGTCTATTCCAATGGAATTTCATGCCTTTCGGTCTTATGAACGCCCCTGCAACATTCGTACGCATGATGCGTCGAATCCTATCTCATCGCTCAGATGTCATTGCGTATCTTGATGACATCTGTCTTTTCAGTGATACTTGGAACGATCACTATAATGGGATAAATGAACTATTGTCTATCTTACGCGAGCATAACCTGACAGCGAAACCATCGAAAGCATGTATTGGTTTTAGCGAAATATCTTTCTTAGGACACCGTGTTGGTCATGGGTTCCTAAAAACAGAAGACCATAATACAAGTAAGATACTTAACATTTCTATTCCTAAGACTAAAAAGCAAGTGCGAAGTCTCTTAGGTCTAATACAATTTTATGGACGATTCATTCCGAATCTGTCCTCCATTATGTCACCTCTTTCTTCCTTGCTAAAGAAAGGGTCTCCTAATGTAGTCCATTGGACTCAAGAATGTCAATCCTCTTTGGATAAGGTTAAAACTATGTTTTCTACTTCACCTATCCTAGTATTGCCTTCTAAGGATAAGACATTTATTCTTCGTAGTGACGCTTCATCCACCGGGATTGGAGCAGCACTAATGCAAGAGTACTCTGGAACTCTGCATCCTGTGATGTATATTTCTCGGAAATTAAATGCCGCAGAGAAGAATTACTCGGTCCTAGACCGTGAATTATTGGCTATGGTTTGGTCAATCCTTAAACTGCAAAGATTTCTTCTTGGCGCGCATTTCATTGTGGAAACTGACCAGAAAGCTCTTACGGCTATTCAGAGTAAAAATCTGAAGAGCGCGAGATCAACGCGATACGCGATTGCTCTGCAGCCATTTCATTTTTCGGTGCGAGCTATCCGTGGGTCAGAAAATGTGATGGCAGATATTTTGTCTAGATGCCCACATGATTCATAACTGTTATACAACTTTGATACAGTTGTTCCTATGTTGAAATGTGTACACATATGTAATATATCATATATTGATTGTAACACTACTTAGCGGTTCATTGATGTTTATTCACCGCTGATCTTTCATTTTTTTTGTCTTTGATGATCAGGATGTTAAGATATCTTAGATGAAATTTATGTATAAACTAATGTAGAAATTGTGTCATTGCTAATATTGTAGTATGCGTTGGTGACACCTCTCTGGAAATATTTATACTTAGAGAAGTACTTTCTCTAAGGTCATAAAACTTATGCTTATCATCTGCGCATTGTTATTGGTGCGTTGTGAGCCTATTGTATGTTGCTCCTAGATGTATTTCAAAAAAAAAATGTACCATTTTTTTTTCCCGAGGGGTGTGGTAATCTGTTGCGTGCATATTTTGACGCACATATTACAAAAATCGATATGGCTATTTAATATGGAAAAGATATAGACATTCATTCATTTGTGTATGAAAATGCTGTCTATGGTAAAGCTAGATAATCCATGATTGATTTACACTTTTGATTATAGGAGTAATCGTTCTTGATATTGATTCGGCGCATGGATATTGCACTCATGTCCGTACTTATTTGTTAGGGCCAGAAAATAGATTAATTTGCTTATTATGTTTATGGCCTGAATTCATATGTATTACATATTATTAGTACAAGTAGAATCAGTCCTATATTGTATATTTTGGATGGGTAGGCAGGACTATATTCTTGTTATGCCGCTCTAGCGGAAGTATGAGTTGTCTTGACAAGTCGTGATGAGTTCCGATGTACCGTTTACAATGGCGGGTTACGCATTTTCAAGGGCTGGTACATTCTTAAGTAAAAATGATTTATGAAGTGGTTTTTCTTCTGTAGGAGATTGTGTCTCTACTAGTGTTTGTGTTAGAGACTCTCCTAATGTACTGTATCATGTATGATTCGGACTCCAGGTAATGCCAGACCCTAGTTTTGACGATCTCATGTCGGTTAGACCTAGCTGGAATATTATGCTTCGCAACGCTAGGGTCATGTTTGTATCGACGAAGATGACGGGCTTCTATACAGCAGTTATGTCTACGTGAAGTAACTGGATTACTGTAGAACTGTATGGAGAAACTTTAGGAAATTATTCATATGCATTTCAAATTAACTTTGGCTTATATATACCCTCCTATGAGTGAGTGAGCGACAACTCAGGAAGGCGGCCATGTTACATTCCTGTCATCATATTTTTGAATCACTGTCCAGAGAACGGGGCATGTATCTTACTATTCGGACAGTGGCAAGGAGATCTCAATTTTGATAGAAACCACTTATCGTGGTTTCATAATATGATATAAACTGTGAACATAAAGCAACTTTGGTTACTTACCGATCCGCCTTCACTGACGCGTTTAGTCAGATAGGGGATGCGGCCATAATGTATGATAACATTGGAAGCTATTGATGTACTACCCATGATATATGAATGTGTCATGACATGGGATCTACTATGTATGCCTGCAGATTGATGTGTCAACATATACCCATGATTTACTCGTTATGTCCCAGTGTGTGCGTCTAAATAAACTGTGTAAACAAAGATTCCAGCAGTCTGCATTGGTGCCTTGTAGACACAAGTGAATGAGTGCTTAGATTGGTCAGAACACGAACAGTCCACCATTCGCGTTAATCACACTCTACACTTCCACTCCATATATACACCATCCTGCGTCGGTTGAATTGACCAAGTTTAGGGCCTGCTCCCCCTGGAGCCTTAGAGGGAAACTACTGCTTACAGTTGCCTTTGCCTTCCCTAACTCAGGACTGGGGTGAGTTACCCATTTACAGCTGGGTAGACTGGAGCATGCCTGATCTCAACAACTCTGTACACTACAATGGACATATACAGTAGTGGCACCACAAACAACATGCTACAGTGATTGATAGTGGAGCTTTACCAAAGAAAGAGAACACACTTTACACCACACACTTCACAGTGACACTTTACATGTCTATTCTTAACACCTCTTCTATATTTATAGGTAATGTTTTTGTAGTGTTTTTTTTCTGTGATATATATGCATCTGTCATCCACATTGCGTAAGTAATTAGGTATCATAGCAGTAGTAGGACAGCATATTTTCATTTATTTATTTTATCACTCTTAGCTACAGTTTTTACCGCCATTATTCACTACATATTTAAATCTCAGTTCACGTTTCGGAATGCCTGCACAAACCACTACAGTTGATGTGAACAGTATTTTGAGTTTTGTTGCCAGGCGTGCGGAGATGTGGGATTTATTCAGTGTGAATGATGAAGTGAGGCAACCCTTCCAGTGCTTGCAGTGGCTGGCCCGAAGAGGTGAAACAATTTCACAACGTTGTCGCATAGAGATTTATGATCAATAAATTTTCTATATTCTTTTCTTTTTCTACCAGTGTCCTCTACTTTATTATCACTCTTTTATCCTTTTCCTGTTTTTCGCATTCGTTCGTTTGCGACAAAATATAACTTTCCCATTCTGACTTTTGCCGTTTCTTTTCTCATACTAGTAACACATTTTATTGCGTAGGATGTCAGTCCCTGGGTGAGAACGACAATCGTGGGAATGCGTTCTCGGCAGACATAGAGGGCAGACATTTGTCTACATTTTCATCTGACATGAACGCTTCTTTGGCTAGTTTCTCGGCGTGAGGTGTGGAAGGCGCCAACCTGCATCGCTCAGAAATGAGAGAGTTAACAGAAGGTGTGAAGACGCGTTTTGTCAGTTATGGCCAGCGTCGAAGTTAATGTGAAGTGTTAAGAGAAAGAGAGAGGGGGGAGAGACCGGCGCTATTTTCGGGTTTCCGTAATAGCGTAGATCCTTTGTCTGTTTCATATATCTACCCTGAAGTTTAAACTTGACTTCATTCAGTCCTCCTAAATTTGCAGTAGACAGGTCGCTCGTGCTAATAGAATAAGCTGTATAGCGAAGTCTTAGTTTGTATCGACAATATTGCCGAGCTCCTAGGCTACCAATAAATATAAGTATAATTCTTAGTTCATGCGATCGCATGGAGTTCTGCTTGGAGGTAATATATTATATATCTAGTAGTGTTGAGTGTTTTAGTGATAATCGCTTATTTCATTTTACTATTTAGATTTCTGTGCAGAAGAAATAAAATTTATAAGTCTGTTATATTCTCTAGCTGACCTGTTTCAGTGGATAGCAAAATAAAGTATAATTTCTAGCTTAAACTCATGCGGCTACAAATAAATTTTACTAAATTGCTAGTACTCAGTGGAGAATATTTTAAACTAACTTATAACTGCACTGATTCATCATTGAGTATTGACGAATTACGTATGTATTTCTAATTCATGATGATTGATTTTATGAATATAACTTATTTCAAGGGAGTTTAAACGATAAGTCAAGCTCTCCGCTTGCAGTTTATAATGTAAGTTATAACCGAAGTGAATAGTATGTATAAGTATTTTATATGTTGTTTTTTCTTTATTCAGTGAAACTGGGGTAGCCCAACTCTACCAGCGTTTTAGTACTGAGAAATATCAGTGAAGAACAAAAACATTTTTTCTTAAAGACTTGGGTGTACAAAGTAAAACCTGTCTGGCATTGCGTTTGCATCCAGAACGAAAGAGTACCCATTTTATAAACTTTAAGACTAAATGAAGTAACTGGGCCTATCGAGCCAGATTTAATTCTTCCTGAGCAAAAAAAAACCTCAAGTACATTTCAGCCCTTGTGGCAAGTAAGATATTACTATCAGTAACATTCCAACGGAGTTTTGACTAATTGTGGTGTGACCAAAAAAAGTCCTATACTGAGAGAAGGCACTGACCTGACATTCCTAGTTACTAGAAACCTAAGCTATTGACACTTTGCTGGCTGTTAACGTTCGTGCCTGGACAATTTTAATGTGACATAAACAGACATCCAAAAATAATAATAACCAAGGAAACGTTCCCTGAAGTAGTGAACTCAACCTGACTTTGCGGAACTGGGGTTCCCTTGGCCAAGACTAACACTGGAGATTCTGTATGTGCATGTCCTAAAAATTGTTTTTCCAGAAGTTGCTACCAAAGCTGTAAGTACGAATGCAAGCTAGTGATCACGGCTGACTTAATAGAGTGAATGCAGGACTGAGTGATTCCTTTATTGTTGTATTTTGGCACCCATTTTGCTGTCTTAAATTTCTTTATGCAAGTTTTGTTGCTAACAATATTTTCCTTAGGATAGATTAGAGTATCAAAGTCTGTTCCTACCTTTTAAAGGGAAACCTTAGGCTATAGCGTATGCATCCGTGACTCTTTGGGGCTATCACTTTTCTTCTAACAGGACTGTGGGCTATACATCGAGGGAAAAGATTATACCTATGGGTCTATCATTCTTGTAGCAATTCATTGACCTATGACTATGTGTATATGCTTGATGTAATTTTTATGTGTTGTGATGGAATTTTCTTATGATAATTAAAATTCACTTAAACTTAATCAGTGTGTCGGTCAGCTCGTTCCAAATTATCTATATTTCCATTTGCCATAGTTTCACGTCTGTGCGTCTATTGTAGTCACTTATGTGTGTGTCTGTGAGGGATATATATATATATATATATATATATATATATATATATATATATATATATATATATATATATTATACTAAGACTGCAACAACTAGAGAGGAATTACCCTCCTATCAGTTCCCAGCAAAATACTGGGCAGGATAATCATCCAGAGAATTTCAAAAGCAGTTGACCATAGGCCGAGGAAAGAGCGAGCGGGCTTCAGAAAGAACAGAAGATGTGCAGATCATATATTTACTCTTAGGAACATTATGGAGCAGTGCTCAGAATGGCAGAGACAGCTGTATATTAACTTCGTTGATTTTGAAAGGGCTGTCGACAGCATACACAGGGACAGCCTATGGAAAATTCTGAGGGCTTATTGAATTCCCAGCCACATTGTTTCCATCATTAAAAGCCTCTATTCAAATTTTACGTGCAGTGTTGGATCGAGTAATGTAACTTTCGAAGTGAAAACAGGAGTACAACAGGGATGCCCCTTATCAACAACATTATTTTTGACAGTAATAGATTGGATGATGTGCCAGACAACAGAGGGCAGTCCAAGAGGAATTAGATGGACAACGTTTTCTACACTGGAAGACCTGGAATATGCAGATGACATTGCACTACTCGCGCATTCACATCAACACATTCAAGACAATACCAATAGACTGAATAAGTATGGCCAGCAGGTTGGCCTGAACATCAATTTGAAGAAGACAGAGGTCATGACACTAAATGTGGGCAATCCTGAGCCAATAACAGTAAGGAACCAGAAGTTAGAACAGACAGACACATTTACTTACTTAGGATGTGTAGTAACACCTGACGGCGGAACAAGCAAGGACATTAACAACAGAATGAATAAAGCGAGAACAGCCTTTGCTGTTCTCAACAACATTTGGAAGTCTTCCCAGTACAGCATAAACACCAGATTAAGACTGTATGAGAGCTGTGTACTTTCTGTGCTTCTCTATGGTGCGGAATGTTGAAGAGTAACAGAGAAGGAAATGTCGAAACTGTCCTCCTTCCACACAATCTGCCTAAGGAAAATTCTCCGAATCTTTTGGCCAAACACCATCAGCAACCAAGAACTACTTATTCGGAGTAACCAGGAGGACATGCACACCATCATAGCTGGCAGACGCTGGAGTTGGGTTGGCCACGTCCTCAGAAGGGACCCTGATACCATCACAAGAACAGCTATGCTATGGACGCCCGAGGGAAAGCGAAAGAGAGGCCGACCAATAACAACTTGGCGGAGAACTGTGGAAGCTGAGATGCAAAGAATGAATCACAGTTGGGGCACTGTACGAAGGATGGCCGCCGACCGAGCAAAGTGGAATCAATTTGTTGCTGCCCTACAAGACGCCACCAGGCATGATGGCCGCTGACTGCTTTGACGGTTGGCGGCTATGGATCAAAGAAGAAGAAGATATTATACTAGGCTGTCTGATTAATCTAAATCTGTTGTAGATTATAGGCTGACTGAGAGAAATTTCTCGAGTGTCAGAGACAGAATCTAATATTTCCTCCATCCCACTCATGAAATCTATTTCTATTTTATCATCTCCCACTGAGCTATCACTTGTTTCTCTTGCTATTCAGAAGGGACCAAACTAAGTCTTAATTCACCTATCACAAATCTACGACAAATGGGTTCTCGTCCGTAGGATTTTTTTAAAACTTAGAATAGGAAGACGAATACGACAAATGTGTGCTCGTCTACGGGAATCGAACTAAAATCCTGAGCTAGTACGACAAATGGGTTCTCGTCCGTAGATTTTTTTGAACTTAAAATAGGAAGACGATACGACAAATAGTGCTTGTTTTTTCTGGGAATTGAACTCTTAGTCCTGAGCTAGCACGTCAAATATCAGCTCGTCTGTACGATTTATTTCTTTATTCTGTAATAGAGTAAGAGTGTGATTGTCTCGTGGTATTGTGTATCTTTAAAAATAACTATTCCCCTACACTAACGATCTGTTTATGGGCGTGCTGACCACACAATTAATAATTGTTTTTCCACAGCATTTTGAGTAATATACATTTGGATTACAGAGTGATTTTGTCAGAATATATGTTATATACTGAGTTTGTAATACTAAACCGTTGGTAGAGTTTGTGATTGTTCAGCAATCACAGGGTTCTGAAGAAGTAGGTGTTTGAGCTAAGCTACGGAGTGCGTTCAGACGATTTCGTCCTGTTAATTTCCTCCCTTACCCTAACTGTCTTCAGGGGTGAACCTGTAGTGGACTTAAATATTAAGGGAATTTTTTTTCCTTCTGTAAATTTTTGCAATAATTATTTTGTTTCCACTGTAGCAACTTATATTTTTAGGGATAATCTTACTACCATTTATTTGGCGTAGTCGTCTGCATTAGGTGCTTTATTGCCGATTAATAGCAGCGATATTTCGATACTGTTATAGGAGGATGTATCCCAGGTTAAAGTATATCATCTTTTGTTTTGGTATTCTCTCGCAAGTAGTAGGAACCAGAGTATCATTTTTCTTCTTTTCTTCCTTGAGTAGTCTCAGTCACTGATTTATTATGGCCGAGAGGGCGAAACTGAGGCAAATGCTCAGACAGGAAGCAATGGAAGAGGGACTGGACGGCGAAGATGCGAAAGCTTTTGTCAGGGACGAACTTGACAGATACGATGTGGAGCAGAAGGAAAAAGCAGTGGAGAGGAAAGATGCAGAAGAACGTCAGTTACAGCAGAGGAAGATGGATGAGGAAATGGAAATTCGCAGGATACAGCATGACGAAAGAGAGAAGGAGCAACAGCATGAGAAGGAGGAGAGACAGCATGAGAAGGAGAGGGAGGACAGACAGCACGAGGAAAGAGAGAGAGACAGCATGTGCTGGCACTTAAAGCTCTAGAAGTCCAAGGTCGTGGCGCTGCCTCTTCCTCCAGCAATGGAGATTCTTCTCCTCATTCTTCTTTAACTGACCCTTCTAACACTCATTCTCCTCAACTCACTGCTATGTCTTTTACGCTAGAATCTTTCCCTTGTCCTAATGAGAAGATTGACACGTGGCTAAAAAAATCTGAGAAAATGGAACTCTGTATGGTTTGGAGAGGTCGCGTTGGAATATGAAGCTTTCCCAGGCTTTAAAAAGTTCTGCTTATGATGTGTATTCTAAACTAGAAAGCAGCCAACAAGACAACTACGATGTGTTGAAGAAAGCTTTACTTGAGCGCTTCGAAATGAACGTGCGCAAATTTTTGCAACTGTTTTGCAACAGCAGGAAGGAGCTCTGAAACTTTTCAGCAGTTCTCTTCCCGTCTGAAGGGTTATTTGGCAAAATGTCTGGAGCTTTCACAGCTCGCCTCTACCTTTGAAGGACTTGAGGAATTTGTTATAACAGAACAAATAAATAACACTTTGTCTGCTGACACCCTAAGATTTTTAGTTGAGCAAGGCGCAGAAAAGCTGGAAGACATTTTGGAAAAGTCTGAGCGATATCAAAATGCGCTGGCCGAACTGCCGGCCGCAAAACGTAAACCGACAGAACAGCCTTTTCGAAAGAATAATCTAAACCAATCTTCTCATCCTTCTAACCAGAATAACCACAGAGAAACTGGACATCAAGACCCCCCTCCTGAAAAATCCAAGTTCTACAAAAACAAGCACCCCAACCACAGTAAACAGTCTGATCAACCCGACCACCCTTCATGGCACCGCGGTCAGAAAGGACAAGGCGGCAAAGGGAGAACCCCTGAGCACGGGACAACGGATCAGAGCAAGCACACCGAACCTAAATGCATCGGATGCTTGCTAACAGTCTCGCAAGGCGGAATTATTGACAGTGATTCCCAACCTGAGGGAAAGAGACCCTCAACGCGAGGTACTGTTATTTTGAATGGTTCTCAAACTTTTTGTTTATTTGACACGGGGGCTTTCTTATGATTGCATTGTTGCCAGAAACCTGGTCAAACCCGGTCAAGAGACAGGAGAGACCGTCAAACTTTGTGGAGTCTCTAAGAGTGATGCACCTACAGCGCTTCCCATCGCATTGGTGGAGATCCACTCTGACTTTGTCAGAGGGGTGATCAAAGCGGCTGTTATGGATGACCCCATCTAGCCAGTCATACTTGGCGGTAGATACGTGTTTATTTGGAAACCGGAAGAGCCGATTGTGGCAGCAGTAACTACAAGAGGGCAAACCAAGAAGGAACGGGAGCCTGTGCAAAATTTGTTACCTATGGAACTTAAAGAAGCGCAACAAAAGGACCCTACTTTAACACCCTGCTTTAGGAAACTGCCCATGGCTAAGGACCCTAGACAGCACGGGGACATTTTTTCTAAGGATGGCGTACTTTATCGCAGAACGGGCAAGCCTGATCAAGGTTACAACCAGCTCCTAGTACTGAAACAGTACAGAAGCCAAATCCTAGAAATGGGGCACTCTCTTCCCTTTAGCGGACATATGGGACAGAACGCCACAAACCAACGGATAACTACTCATTATTGGTGGCCAGGAGTAAATACTGATATTATCAGGTATGTCAAATCCTGTGCCCAGTGCCAACGTATACCACCCAAGCAACGGACACCCCCAGTCCACATGGGTGAAATGCCAATAATGGGAACACCATTTGAACGGGTAGTGATCGACATTTTAGGACCCTTAGAAAGGACTAAAAGAAGGAACATGTTCGTCCTGACCTTAGTCGACACGTGCACTTTATGGGTAGACGTTATACCGCTAACATGCGCAGATGCCAAGCATGTCGCAGAAGCCCTAGTGCAGATTTTCACTTGGTTGGGATTCCCTCAGCAAGTGTTGATGTATAACGGATCTCCATACCGAAACCTGTTGATGGATGAGATCGTGAAGATCTTGAGGAACCAACACATCTACATAAAGCATTATACTCCGGCCGGAAATGGGCTCGTGGAACGTGTTAATGGAAACCTCAACATGATGTTAAGTAAACTGGGACAAGTGAAACCAGAAGATTGGGACCTATGTATTCCTGCAGCTTTATTTAGCTACAGAGAAGCTCCTCATAATTCCACAGGATACCCCCCCCCCCCCCGCTACGCTTTTATTCAGCAGACCTATTAAGGGGCCGCTTGAAGCCTTACTTTGGTCGCTGACAGACAAGAAGGCGGATGAGACCGTTGCCTCAGCAAGTAAATATGTGTCAGTTTTAAAGGAAATGTTAAAACTAGGATGGGATCTAGCAACGACTAACTTTAAGCGAGCACGCACAAAGCATGCTAACCAATACAGGAAAGTTGCGAAAGAAAGAGAATTGGAAGCAGGAGAGAAAGTTTTGGTGTTACTCCCTACCGGGAACAACAAACTACGCATTGGATGGCAAGGGCCGTTTACCATCCTGAAAAAGATTTCTAAGGCTAACTACCAGACCTCTATTGAAGGAAAGGAGAAGGTTTTCCATTTAAATCTGTTAAAGAAATTTTTGGAAATACCGGCGCCGACCTCCGAACATCTCCTGACGATCACCAAAATTGACGAAGATGACGATAGTGGCAGGGAAATTCCACTGCACACACGCGAAATCTTTCCACGATGTCAAAAGTGGCGACACTCTTTCAAGCGCGCACAGAAGACATTTCAGAGAAAGGAAAATTTGGGAGTAGACTTGAGTAGGAATTGGAGAGAGACGGAGGGGAGATGAGAGGAAAGAGAACAGACACCCTGAAGCTACGGATATAGGAAATTTATTTCCATAACAAAGACATGGAGTGCTTCCATATCTTAAAGGGGGGACGTTCTGTTGCATAGAGATTTATGATCAATAAATTTTCTATATTCTTTTCTTTTTCTACCCGTGTCCTCTACTTTATTATCGCTCTTTTATCCTTTTCCTGTTTTTTGCATTTGTGACAGTGGGGTCTGATATTATTATTCAGTGTTTCTTAAAATCTCAGTAGTTCTATATAGAGCAGAGAGTAGGTTTAGTTAACTAGCCTAGCCGCTAGAGTTTTATATTCCTCTCCTTTTATTTTTGTGTGTTACCAGGTTCGACTTTGCTTCTCTTAGATGTAAATGTAGCAATTAACTTGGGATAGATTGATTTTTCAGCATAATATCCAACTTTGGCAATCGATTCATGTCACTTATCGGTGCAGAGTTGAGAGAGATGGCTGAGCATCACAATCCCCCCTGTGTTGCAGCATGATGAGAACCCAGAATTGCACACTGAGCTTGGGGGGATCACTTGGGCACCAGACTTAATACTGGCTCTTGACTGGATGGCCGCATGCAGGAGATTTCTACAATGGGGGGTTGGCAGGTGGTGGGTATCTGGAAGTGGCTCTGTGCAGGACGTGAGGATTCCTTGGGTGAGCCCAGAACCAGAGCACAGCATTGTGCAAGCTCTGCATAGTTGGAGAGCCCCCTGGATGACGGGGAATGCACAGTGTGCTACCCCACCTATCCCCAACTGCTAACTTAGAACCAGAAGTGGGGTCCTCTGTATGCGTGCCAGGCCAGGATAAAATGCCTGGGAAAGAGACTGGAGCTCAGAACTCCCTAACTCAAAGTTGCAGGATGGCAGGAAAGACAGGGCTATTTTGAAGATAATGCAACCATATTTTCACCATACGAGCTCGGACGCCGCCTCAGTAAACAAGGTCCGCGCAGAGCAGTGACACCCCCAGGCTGCTTGCGAATAGTCTACTACTGGGAACATAAACAGATTAGGGATGAGCCCACTCTCCCGTTGAACAGGTGCTAAAGTCATAGATACTGGGCCAGAAGGCGCACCGGAAACCACAGTATCATGCAACTCGCTTTTTTTTTTCTATGGAGAGTACACCGTCAAATAAATCTCGTACTGGTGCTCGCCCTGTGGAGCTCCACCAGGCAGGTGCAGTGCCGGGCTCTGAGCCTCGACAGAGCCCACCCTCAGCTACTGGAGGACCCTCTAGACCGTCTTGTGGAGTCAGCAGACGGCGGAGGAGAACTACTGACCAAAACAAAACAGAAAAAGAGAAACCCAGAGTGCCACTTGTCATGATGCACTGGAATGCAGAGGGAGTGAACAGCAAGCAGGCTGGATACAGCAAAAAGACAGAGCTGGAAAACATCTTGTATGAGAAGCAAGTCAGTGTTTGCTGTATCCAAGAGACTCACTTGAAAGCAGATCAAACCTTTAAAATAAGGGGATATCAATGCTTCAGATCCGACAGAAAAGATAGACGAAAAGGAGGAGTACTTACTCTTGTAAGGAATAACATTCCTGCACACGAAAGGAAAACCTTCATGGATGGAGCAGAATATCAGCTGTTGCAGATAAAGGTAGACAAGATGGAAATAGAACTCCTGAACTATTACTGTCCGAACAACAAACCCCTGAGTCTCAGCTCTATACAGGTACCAGCCACCAACTTTATAGCAGTTGGAGACTTTAATAGCCACTCCCAGAGCTGGGGCTATAACCATCTGGATCACAGAGGTGAAGAGGTTGAAACTTGGCAAGATGATCACTCCCTAATCCTAGTCAATAATGCCACAGATACTCCTACCTTCTACTCCAGAGGATGGCACACAACTTCAACACCAGATCTTGCCTTCTCCACACCAGATATAGCTGGATCTATTAGTAGAGAAGTAGGAGACCAACTAGGGGGAAGCGACCATCGCCCAATCTTTCTTACTGTCCAGAGTGCAACTCTCAGTACAGGCCCAGCCATTACAAGATGGAACTACAAAAAAGCCAACTGGGGTTTATTCAGGCATCAGGTGAACACGCTGCTGTCTACCCTCAAGGTACAGAACAGAGACATTAATGAAGTGGTAAAAGACTTCAACAGATGCATACTACAAGCTGCAAAAGAAACCATTCCCAAAGGATGCCGGCGTAACTACATACCATACTGGTCCAGCACACTCCAAGAACGTCAGGAAGCTATGGACAGGGCTAGAAAGGACGCAGAGTCTCAGCCTTCACTTGAAACTCACAACAAATGGAAAAAGGCTGTAGCAGAGTTTCAGAGAACAAAGCTAGAAGAAAAACGGAAAAGCTGGAGAACTAAAACGGCATCGCTGAACCTTGAGAAAGACGGCAGGAAACTTTGGAGATTAGTCAAGTCTCTAAATGAAGAGCGTTCCTCACCTAGGCAGACTATCACATTGGATGAAGGTGGCAAACTTTTCAGAGGAAAACAAGCTGCAGACTTGTTTGCTAGAAGATACAGTTCAGAAAGCAACTTACCCATTAACATAGATCATCAGAGAGAGATAAGAAAAGAAATACTGGCAACCATGGGACAGACAGATACTCCTGCCCCAATGAGGGAACCCATCACACTAGGAGAACTACAGAAGGCTATTTCCAAGCTTAAGTTTCAAAAGTCACCCGGCCCAGACAAAATCAGCAACGAAATGCTAGTAAATCTGAGCTCAGCAGCAAAGACAAAACTGCTTGAGATATTCAACCACAGCTGGTTGAAAGGAACGGTACCCCAAGTATGGAGAGAAGCCATCACAATACCCATACTAAAGAAAGGGAAATGTAAGACCGAGGCTGCAAGTTACCGGCCAATCAGTCTCACAAGCTGTGTTGGGAAGACTATGGAGCGAATAGTCAACCACAGATTGAAATGGTATTTAGAGTCTGAGCAGATCCTGGTGCCGGAACAAGCTGGATTTAGAGAATGCTACAGTATAGAAGACCAAGTTACTTACTTGTCTCAAGCAATAGAAGATGCCTTCCAGGAGAAGAAAAAGGTCCTAACGATCTGGGTCGACTTCAAGCAGGCCTTTGACAAGGTGTGGAAAGATGGCCTCATTGCAAAACTTAGGAGAAGTGGAATCCAAGGCAACATGATGAAATGGATCCAGTCATACTTGCATAACAGGAGAACTAGAGTCACTCTTGACGGTCTGCAGAGCAGAAAAGTGTTGCTCCATCAGGGGGTACCTCAAGGAGGAGTAATTTCCCCAACACTCTTCCTTGTTTACATCAATGACCTGGTGAAAGATCTCCCTGCAGGAGTTAAAGCTGCCTTATATGCAGATGACCTAGTACTCTGGTGCGCTGATGAAAATGTCACCACAGCAAATTATAGAATGCAGCGGGCAGCAGACATGCTAGTGTCATGGGCAGAGAAATGGCTTATCACAATAAACACAGACAAAACCTCCACAACACTGTTCTCCCTCGCCCCCAAGGACAAATCAGCTAACATACACCTAGGGACAACCGTGATCAAGGAAGAAAGCTACCCCACCTATCTTGGGGTGACATTTGACCAAAGGCTTACATGGAATAAGCATATTGAAAATGCAGAAGGAAAGGCCCGAAGACGACTAGGCATACTCAGAAAATTAGCAGGTACCAACTGGGGAGCAAATGAACGAAATCTAAAGAAGATTTATAATGGAGTAATAAGACCACACTTAGAGTTTAGCTCAGCAGCATGGTCATCAGCTGCTAACTCACATCTGCAGTCTTTGGACAAGGTGCAAAATCAAGCTCTCAGGCTCATTACAGGAGCCATGAAAACTACACCAATAACAGAGATGCAGAAGGTTGCTGGATTACAGACATTGTCCCATAGAAGAGACACAAAAACCATGATCCAGATGGAAAAGTACAACAGTATGCCAATGCACCCAATGAAGGCAAGACTAGATGATCTGGCATTGGGACGTCTAAAGCGTAGCAGCTTTGTGCATCGGGGGAAAAGACTTATAAGACAGCATCAAGAAGACCTATCCATGAAGACAACACCACTGAAGCCCACCCTATACCCTGTACCATGGGAGCAGGCCAGCAGTGCCCTCCAAATTAATACATCAGTCAGTGGTCTCACAAGTGGATGTGAGTATAATGATCTGCAAAAACGAACTGCTACATTGAGTATGATCCAAGAAAGCTATCCCGATCAATCATGGATACATGCCTATACAGATGGATCAGCAACTAATGCTGTTAGGAATGGAGGTGCCGGTATCTTTATCTCATATCCTGACAACCACTATGAGACTAGGCACATTCCCACTGGTAAATTCTGTTCCAACTATACAGCTGAGGTTCAAGCTCTAGAGCAAGCTGCAAATATGATTTATAACACCAACTCTGACTGCCACCAGGTAGTCATCCTCACAGATGCACTGTCTGTCCTGCAAGCTCTCAAGGGTGGTAAACTCCCGCATCTGAGAAATGAACTAAACAAGGTAGCTGCCAAAAAGAGAACCATACTTCAGTGGGTACCATCTCATTGTGGTGTACCCGGAAATGAAAAGGCAGATAAACTTGCAAAAAAGGGAGGAGAATGTGAACAAGAAGATAATGAAGTCACATACTTTGAGAAAAAGAGAGCTATCCAGACTATCAGAAGAGAACAGAACCAACCCAAAGACGACTATCACACTCTCGACCGGCAGGGACAGATAACTATTTTTCGACTCAGGACAGGGCATAACAAACTGAATAAACACATGCACAAGCTACGATTGTCTGCTTCACCACTGTGCACATGTGGATTAAACGAACAAACTGCTGAGCATGTTCTACAGGACTGTCCTCTGTATGACCAGTTAAGAAAGATATACTGGCCCAATGACTCAACACTAAACTCAAAGCTATATGGAGTTAAAGAGGAACTTCAAACAACAGTCGAATTCATCATGAGAACTCGTCTGACGGTGTAATCATCAAAGATGCGATCGCAAGAAGAAGAAGAAGAAGGCAATCGATTCTTCAACAGCATTTTGTTTTCATATAAACAACTTTTAATAGCCTTCAACAGGAGCTGGCTTAAGTTTAATATAACAAGTTCTTGAACACTTTAATATTTACAGTAAATAGCAACTGCATATATAATGTCAATATATTATTTCATTTATGCAAACTCCCCTTTGCATCTTTTCATCATATTCAATTTGTAAATGGCGAGCCTCCTCTATCTTTCTATAGTGTTCCTTCATTAGGTTAATGTTTTCTAGGTTCGACGACATTTTCCATCTCTTCAGTTTAATTTATTAGTCCAGGTTTTTCTTTTGCTTCTTGGTATTCCTTAGGTTTAATAACTCTCAACATAAGGACCTTCTTCCTCAGCAAAGCATTGAGATATAGGATTTTGTTTCATTCTTCGAGCGTAGCTCTGTTACAGCTATGACTGTGAGCTCTATCAAAAAGAAGGGCATTTTTTACATCGTGATACTTACTAATGTATAGAAATCACAAACAAATCACACCACAACTTGAAATACACTTTTGTTATATAAGTGTGAAGTTGATCTCCTCAACATAAGAAATACACTGCACTGGACTCTACACGTCCATTCGGTTTCGCTTTCTTATTCTGACTACCTACTAAATGGCGTCGCTTTCTAATCTCGCCGGGGACAAAATCTGAGCTGTATTATTGGTTAGGGGAATCACATGACTAGTTATGACATAACTAAAGCGAAGCTAGCCTAAATAAAATATATGTCATTTAGTTTCTGTTATCCTCTGTTTCTCATAAGATATTAATTTATATGTTAATCTGTGCTCTTTCCGTTTTTAGTGGGATATAGTCTGTATCTGAAGAAATCACGGTATACACGGCTACATACAGATCCCGGGGCCCTGCAAATGTATCCCGTAGGGAAACATTTGTATACTATCAATATCCAAATTATCCTAAAAATTTTCTAAGTAAAAAAATTTTCAGAACAATTTAAAGTCCAAAAAAATTTTCTAAGTCCAAAAATGTTTCGGAAAAATATAATCTAATTCCTACACTGGGGTCCTATGTCTATATGAGATCAACTTCTATATAAATACTTAGTGATGGACATCAACTTCAAAAAAAAATAAATTTTAAACTATCCAGCGTATTACAACATTTTTCACCAAATTTTCTAATTGGCAACACTGGCCAACAAAATATTCCTAACATCCATTTAATACATAAGGTCGTCACTGAAAAATGTGACGAGTGGCAACACTGGGAAATATGAGCAATAATATCCCCTGGTACAACTCAATATCATTTCATTCAAAAATATAGTTGAGAACATTCTATTACACTTTGAGGGGAGGGAGATATAATATCCGTTCCTGTTATTGGCTCCATATCATAAGACTCCGAGTACTTCAAAAATGTTGAAGTTATTTTCTTCCTGGTGTTCCAATGATTATGGGCTTACCCTATTTGTACACTTATTCAAAACTTTTTTTTTTTCAAAATCTCCCAATCCTAGTTATAATGGTGGTCCACTTCCATAAAACAGTCAATTTCCTCGTGGGTAGTCACCATGATCTACTTCAATCTACTTGCTCATTATTACTATTATTACAAAACATCTCTAGGCATATACGTGCAAACATTTCCCAAGTATAATGTAACAATACATCCTGACATGCAGTCAAAATCTACACAATACACCCTGAAAACGTCATGGCCTAATCCTATTAACTTGTATTTGAAATTCTTTGTCATGTAATTGACATTCTCCAAGCGATTTGTGTCTAAATTCTTTTCAAGTCTCCATCACTGTAGAAAATGTTTTATATATTTTTATTTTCTTAAAATATGCAATGTATTTCTCCAATATCTATACAGGTGATCCTGTCCATTAAGGTTTTGGTTATGTCCAATCCTTGATAGATTTATTTTATTTATCCTCTTTCAAGACAATCTTCCTTGAAGTAATTTTTTCAAAAGTCTTTCTTGAACTATCAGTTAGTCACTTTCCAACATCAACTAGTCAGCAATCATTAAAACAATATGTTTACAACATTTTACCAATATCTGAAATACAAGGAAAAAATTTTCAAAGCATCATGGATTCTGTACATTAGGTTCTGTATTACTTCATATTTTCCTCTGTCAAGACAATCTTCCTGGTATTCCTGACTATTATGTATTTATGTAATCCTAAGGCATCCTTGTATATATTTTACTATTTTATTTTTCCGTAAGTCCAATTTGTCAGTTATGATGCTCTAGATCATTTATTTAATCCTTGCGAGTGGTCCTGTTTCTTCTAGAAATTCATCCTTAATGGTTCCTTATGTACGATACTTAGCAATGTCTTCCACAAAATTCGTCAAACAACAATCATTTATGTAAACATCAACAACATTTTTCAAAATTTATGACAACAGGAGATAAAATGTACATGTTCAATATTCCAACACCAACTCTGCCTTCGCAGGTCGAAGGTTGGTCAGAGTTATATGGTGTTTATTACATCTGCTGACTACAGCCAGATGATCAATTTATATTTTCTTAAATTCACAATAATTTAAGTTCATTATTATTATGGGGCATGAGGGTATACGTATTCCAATGTTGATCCATGACGCAGCAGTATGTATGTCCCATCTAGGTATTCTTTTATAATTTTATATCCATCCATTGTATATGGATCCATGACACGTCAGTCCGTGGGGTTACATTGTTCTTGGTCCGTATATCATAAGGGCGATCCAATCTCAGTATTGTCACAATGTTTTAATCATATTTCAATCCTCTGGTTTGTTTTATTATTTAGTTTAAAATACCATAACCATTTCAATATAACCATTAGCAAGCAATAGTCATGTGCATTCTATCTTATTATAATCAGGTTCACAATATAAGGCAAGTGGCAAACGTATCAAAAATTATCTTCTCCCAAAATGTGGAGGTATTACACAATCTCTTGTCTCTAACCAATATTTAATCAGTTCATTCCATTATTATTTTATTTTATTGTGTCTATAACATATGTGGTTCCATGGGATATTCATACTCCATTTGTATATCCTTTGTCTATGGGTGATCCAAATCTCGTATGGTTCCATTATGTGGCAATCCTGTCTCTATGACTTGTTATATGTCCGTGGAAATCCATAAGATTTTCCAATTATTTTGACGTCTTTCTTTCGTATCCACGAAAAAGACTATAATATTAGTAACCAACATTAATGTGGGGCATTCATACATAAACTTCATATCAACAACATCCTTTGTACTATCCCAAAGTTTCACTATAACAGTGTGAAACCTATATAATGTCACAGGCAACCTTCATAAAGAGGTGTTTCTTCTTCTTGTGTGTCACAGGCAGTATCAGGGGAAAAAAAGTGGCAATGTATTTTATCTCTGGGGTTAGCATACACAAATGCTGTCAAGGGGTATTCTAATCTGCAGAATCAGCATGCGCAGGTGTCTTTGGGTATTGGGTAAAGGCAATGTCTTGAAATTGGGGCAGTGTATTGTACATCAGCTTGTCATACAGGTGGGTAATTTTTTTTTCATCAGTCATTTGTTTATATCAATAATTTGCGGGGGTGGTACAATGGTATGCATCAGCAGTGATGTATGTTAATCTAACAATCATCCTGTTGTATTTATACTGTATCTTTCTTCTTCTTTAAAGACTTTATAACTCTTCTGCAGAGTTAACTTAATCATAAAAATGCAACATCGGCATTTTCTAATATCTCCTTATATGATTTTTTTATGAGTGGGGATATGATGGAAGTAAAAGTGCAAATGGGTAAGAATGTTAGCAACACTGTTTAGAACAAGTAAGAGGACAGTATGCTGTGGAGTCGTCATGGATAGAGGAAAAATAGACTATCTGTGGATTACAAGAGTATTGTAATGCAAAAGGATGAAGAAATTACTTGGCGAACGAATTTATGAATTCCGAATGTCGTCTCAGAATGATAGAAAGAAAAGTATGAGAAGTAAGGTGGGGAAATCTTATAATGGTTGTTAAAGATGGAATATGTCATCTATGTTGTTAAATGTAATATTTTCCAACAATTTGTCATGTACATATTCAAAATAAATACACCTGTATGAAGAAAAATATAGCATGATAGCTATGGGTATAAATTGTAATGGTGTGGGTGATACGTATTTTGTTACAAGCTGTAATGGTAGGTTCAATAGAACATTATAGGGATAGACAAGTCTAGTGGCATAAGCATCACAGGTTAAAAGGATTAGTGGTAAGTGAGAGAAAGACTTTTGGTGTAAAGTGTCTGAGAGAAGATGCGCTAAGATGCATGAAAAAGGAAATCACTGGACTCTGGAATGTGCAAGGACAAGAATCAAGCTCAGGAAATATGGAAAGTGATCATAGATCAATGTCATGTCAAAATCAGCATGACACATGTGTTATCAATGGGATTGTTGAAGTTAACATTATCACTTATCTAACTAATTTAATGTGTCATATGTGTGATTGCAATGAACAAGTTTGTGATTTTGTGTCAACTTTATTGTACAATCAAAAAAAAAAAAAAACTTCTAATTAACATCATCGGTGGGCTGTTCTTGGAGTACTCTGGTTATCAATGATGTCATGTCTGGGGAAACAGTTTTCTGGTTAGGCTTTGATATCTCACACTGACATAGGGCATCTAGAACTGTCAATATTGAACATAGTCTGAAAATAGAGTACATTTAGAAACGTTAGTACATAAGATTTTCACAATTGCGGTGACCGTGCATGGATGGGCATGCACATGAAGATACGAGAGGCGTACTTTAGAAAAGCTTCGAAAATTTTTCCATCATCTCTAGCATTGCAATTTCCCTACCGGTTAGACGAGCATCATATTGAGTAACTGTGGGTGCAATAGGTGATACGATATTGACTGTTCGTTGGGGCGCTGAGAACATCAACGAAGGCGGTGATGATTGCACTGTAGATTGGGGATGTGCGGCAGGTACATTTTTTTGTTTGGAAGTAGGTGTATGTTTCGCCTTGATTTTTCGTCTGCCCTGGTTCTGCGGTACTTTGACAGTGTTTACAGTGGGCACAGTAATTTGCACACTGTTGCTTTTGACAGGTTGGTGGTAAGCTGAAGAAAATGGTACCGACTGTGATGTGGCCTGGGGATGTGTGGCTAGTACCTCTCGGCTTGGTTTCTAAACATGCCTACGTTTCTTCAAAATTTTTCGTCTGATATGGTTCTGCGGCATGCGAGGAATCTTGGTGACAGGAGGTGAGTCATCAGATTCTGTTTTATAGGCGCGTTTGACACTGGAGCTGACTGGTACAAATAAGGTGCTATCTACATCACTGGTTTCAACAGTACTGGCTGGGTCTGTTGAATCGATGTCTGTTTCTCGTTCATATACATCCACCATTTCTCTGTCATTTTGTTCGTTGGGGTCTGACATAACTGCACTGGGGTTGACACTGTTTTCTCTCATTTCTTGTTCCGTTTCGTCTCCATAAAAATTTGTGGTATATGGTTCAACAAACTGCTTGGGGATAGTTTCTTCAGGATCTGATTGTTCGGAACGACCAACCTTGTTCTTTTGGTATAGCAGTGTTTGGTTGTCACTAGTATTCCAACTGGAGCTGCCTGAACTGGGAGTGTGGTACGTATCGACAGACGAATGGTCACTGCTGGAGTAAGTTTGAGTGTGGATAAACGTTGACTTGGTATTGTCCGTTTGTGTTGCTACACAAACCATCGTAGTTTTGGCACAAATTAACTTGGTTTTATTTGTTGTTGGTACTTGTTTTGTTGGCTTGGGTTGAGTATTCCAAGGAATTGATTGTGCTAAATTTACTTGTTGGTATGTCTTGGCTGTCTTTCCTGGTGTTATGGGACCAATGTGTGCCCTCCATCCATCGTCTGTTGTAAGAAGGCAAACTCGTCCGTTTTTCGATGTTATATTCTTGCATTCCCAGATACTTCTGGTTTTAATTTCATTTATAAAATTTCTGACTTTCATCCTTTGAGCTCTGTCATTTAAGGTGGCCCAATGTTTGGTATGTGGTCTTCTCTCTTTCTTTGTAGAGATAATATGGTGGTTTCCTCACTTGGCTATATGAATGGGTTTGACTGGGGTTCGAACTGTGGACGGTCTGGATCGGGTACCTTCGTGTCTGCCATGTTGTGCGTGGTTTTTTATGAGTTGAAGTGTACATAAATTCTCGTGCAGTGGGATACACATATGGCTTTTGTACTACACAATACCTTCTCGGCAGAAAATTATCATTTTTCTGGTCAAAATGAAACGGGTAGTGTGGGGTGTATTTGTCGTACATCGTCTTGGCAGTGTCACAGCGAAAACTTTTGCTGAATTGTCGGGGCTGCATGTAGGCCTGTCTCTGGTGTGGGTATTTTCTCCTTAGGTCCATCTTTCGTTAATGCTTAGTCTGTTTTAACAAGTTCATGAACAATTGCATACTTATAGTAATAAGTAAATGCATATAGAATGTTCATATAGTAGCTCATTGGTGCAATATCCCTTTTTGCATCTTTTTATCATCTTCCATTTTCAAAACATGGCGAGACTCTTCATTTTATACAGGGTTCCTTCATTAGGTTAATGTTTTCTAGGTTCGACGACATTTTCCATCTCTTCAGTTTAATTTATTAGTTCAGGTTTTTCTTTTGCTTCTTGGTATTCCTTAGGTTTAATAACTCTCAACATAAGGACCTTCTTCCTCAGCAAAGCTTTGAGATATAGGATTTTGTTTCATTCTTCGAGCGTAGCTCTGTTACAGCTATGACCGTGAGCTCTATCAAAAAGAAGGGCATTTTTTACATCGTGATACTTACTAATGTATAGAAATCACAAACAAATCACACCACAACTTGAAATACACTTTTGTTATATAAATGTGAAGTTGATCTCCTCAACATAAGAAATACACTGGACTCTACACGTCCGTTCGGTTTCGCTTTCTTATTCTGACTACCTACTAAATGGCGTCGCTTTCTAATCTCGCCGGGGACAAAATCTGAGCTGTATTATTGGTTAGGGGAATCACATGACTAGTTATGACATAACTAAAGCGAAGCTAGCCTAAATAAAATATATGTCATTTAGTTTCTTTTATCCTCCGTTTCTCATAAGATATTAATTTATATGTTAATCTGTGCTCTTTCCGTTTTTAGTGGGATATAGTCTGTATCTGAAGAAATCACGGTATACACGGCTACACATTCGTTCTTTTGCAACAAAATATAACTTTCCCATTCTGACTTTTGCCGTTTCTTTTCTCATACTAGTAACACATTTTATTGCGTAAGATGTCAGTCCCTGGGTGAGAATGACAATCGTGGGAATGCGTTCTCGACAGACATAGAGGGCAGACATTTGTCTACATTTTCATCTGACACGAACGCTTCTTCGGCTAGTTTCTCGGCGTGAGGTGTGGAAGGCGCCAACCTGCATTGCTCAGAAATGAGAGAGTTAACAGAAGGTGTGAAGACGCGTTTTGGCAGTTATGGCCAGCGTCAAAGTTAATGTGAAGTGTTAAGAGAGAGAGAGAGAGAGGGGGGGGGGGAGAGAGACCGGCGCTATTTTCAGGTTTCCGTAATAGCGTAGATCCTTTGTCTGTTTCATATATCTACCCTGTAGTTTAAACTTGACTTCATTCAGTCCTCCTAAATTTGCAGTAGACAGGTCGCTCATGCTAAGAGAATAAGCTGTATAGCGAAGTCTTAGTTTGTATCAACAATATTGCTGAGCTCCTAGACTACCAATAAATATAAGTATAATTCTTAGTTCGTGCGATTGCATGTAGTTCTGCTTGGAGGTAATATATTATATATCTAGTAGTGTTGAGTGTTTTAGTGATAATCGCTTATTTCATTTTACTAGTTAGATTTCTGTGCAGAAGAAATAAAATTTATAAGTCTGTTATATTCTCTAGCTGACCTGTTTCAGTGGATAGCAAAATAAAGTATAATTTCTAGCTTAAACTCATGCGGCTACAAATAAATTTTACTAAATTGCTAGTACTCAGTCGAGAATATTTTAAACTAACTTATAACTGCACTGATTCATCATTGAGTATTGACGAAATACGTATGTATTTCTAATTCATGATGATTGATTTTATGAATATAATTTATTTCACGGGAGTTTAAATGATAAGTCAAGCTCTCCGCTTGCAGTTTATAATGTAAGTTATAACCGAAGTGAATAGTATGTATAAGTATTTTATATGTTGTTTTTTTCTTTATTCAGTGAAACTGGGGTAGCCCAACTCTACCAGCGTTTTAGTACTGGGAAATATCTGGAAGAACAAAAACATTTTTTTCTTAGACTTGGGTGTACAAAGTAAAACCTGTCTGGCATTGCGTTTGCATCCAGAACGAAAGAGTACCCATTTTATAAACTTTAAGACTAAATGAAGTAACTGGGCCTATCGAGCCAGATTTAATTCTTCCTGAGGAAAAAAACCTCAAGTACATTTCAGCCCTTGTGGCAAGTAAAATATTACTATCAGTAACATTCCGGCGGAGTTTTGACTAATTGTGGTGTGACCAAAAAAAGTCCTATACTGAGAGAAGGCACTGACCAGACATTCCTAGTTACTAGAAACCTAAGCTATTGACACTTTGCTGGCTGTTAACGTTCGTGCCTGGACAATTTTAATGTGACATAAACAGACATCCAAAAATAATAATAACCAAGGAAACGTTCCCTGAAGTAGTGAACTCAACCTGACTGTGCGGAACTGGGGTTCCCTTGGCGAAGACTAACACTGGAGATTCTGTATGTGCATGTCCTAAAAATTGTTTTTCCAGAAGTTGCTACCAAAGCTGTAAGTACGAATGCAAGCTAGTGATCATGGCTGACTGAATAGAGTGAATGCAGGACTGAGTGATTCCTTTATTGTTGTATTTTGGCACCCATTTTGCTGTCTTAAATTTCTTTATGCAAGTCAGTCTTATGAGTGCAGCACAAAGAACCATTGATGCCTACCCTGAAGAATGGTTACATGTCTATACTGACGGATCTGCTTTTAAGGCCACCATCAAAGCAGGTTACGGAGTTTACATATGTTATCCAGACGGATCCTCCGACGAGCTGTTTGATGCATGCGGGGAGTTTTGCACCAACTATGAAGCTGAAACCATTGCACTGGAAACAGCTGTATACCATCTGAAGACTGTATTTGATGCCTTTCCCTCAAAGGCTCAAAACATTGTCATTTTCACTGACTCATTGTCTGCATTACAAGCTCTGGAGGCCAATGGACAATGTAAAACTGAATTAGCTAAACTAATCCTGGATGCTGATCAGCTTATCACTTCCTATGGCATCAGAATAGTTATGCAGTGGATCCCTGGCCACTCAAATACACCAGGTAATGACAAAGCAGACAGATTGGCAAAGAAAGGAACAAAACAAGAACCACTCACAGCAACAACTCTCCAAACAGCCAAAACACTCATACGAACAATAAACAAAGAAACTTGGCTGAACAGATGGGCCATGGGACACACTGGAAGAGAGGTTTACAGACATATGGCTGGTCCTGATCCTAACGACAACATCAACCATCTCACAAGGAGGGACCAAAGCACCATTTTTCGACTCAGAACACAACATATACCACTTAACAGCCACTTGAACAGAATCCAACCACAACACCCTCCAGGGTGCCAGCTATGTAACTACCCCCATGAAACTGTTGACCACCACCTCTTTGAGTGCCCAGCACTCGATGATGTTAGAAAAATGCTTCTTCCTCCCAGGCCAGATAAGTGGAACACCTTGTACGGAGATACAAAACAACTTGCAAAAACATGCAGATATCACTACATGGCATTGGGCCGAAGGGCGAGAGCCCAAGTGCCGCTGGATCAATAACAACAACAACAACAAAGGGAAATCTTAGACTACAGCGTATGCATCCGTGACTGTTTGGGGCTATCACTTTTCTTCTAACAGGACTGTGGGCTATACATTGAGGGAAAAGATTATACCTATTTGTCTATCATTCTTGTAGCAGTTCATTGACCTATGACTATGTGTATATGCTTGATGTAATTTTTATGTGTTGTGATGGAATTTTCTTATGATAATTAAAATTCACTTAAACTTAATCAGTGTGTCAGTCAGCTTGTTCCAAATTATCTATATTTCCATGTCATAGTTTCACGTCTGTGCGTCTATTGTAGTCACTTGTGTGTGTGTGTGTATGTGAGGGATATATATATATATTAATATATATTATACTAGGCTGTCTGACTAATCTAAATCTGTTGTAGATGATAGGCTGACTGAGAAAAATTTCTCGAGTGTCAGAGACAGAATCTAATATTTCCTCCATCCCACTCGTAAAATCTATTTCTATTTTATCATCTCCCACTGAGCTATCACTTGTTTCTCTTGCTATTCAGAAGGGACCAAACTAAGTCTTAATTCACCTATCACAAATCTACGACAAACGTGCAACACATGTTTGCAACCCGCACAACTATAGTCATTCACAAGGTACCTATGGCCGACGATGGAAGTGCATCAACTGTGCCACAATATTTAGTGTTAGGAAAGATTCATTTTTTGAAAACAGTCACCTGACACATAGACAGATTATTTTAATTATGTATTTTTGGTGCACTGATGCTCCACAGGCCACCATTTGTCGCGATGTTTATGTCAATAAAAACACTGTAGTTGACTGGTGCAACTTTATGCGCAAGGAGTGTAAAAAGTGGCTGTCACGACGACCACGACAGATTGGTGGCTTTAAAGCTAATGGAGACCGTAAGTAGTAGTATAGGCGCAAAACGATTATAGTCCGTTCGGAAATTCGTGCCCACACATCGAACGTTGTAACTTTGCAACCCCTTGACGGATGTTATTGAAATTTGCTACGTGACCTACTGATATCAATGCAGTTATTAATATATTTTTTGCCCTTACAAAACTCATGTCATGTTCGAATTTTCTTCTTTAAGTTATATAAAAAAAATTTCTTATCGTTGTCTGGGTTAATTTTTATTAGTTCTACAGGAAAGTAACAAGATCCGTTCAAAAATTGAGCACTTAATTTTTGTTGCAGCACAGCACAAGCAATGAAATGTGCTATTCAATATTTTTTTTTGTTTGAATTAGTGCAGTGACTACATGTCCGCATGAGTGCGCACATATTGTACACAGTCGCGTGTAATTATTTCAGCGGCGTATGCTAATTGCAATGAGTTGGCTGCAACAAAACAAAACGACACCAGCGTATAATATTTTAATAAACTAAACTGCATAATTATGAAAAGCGCAATGAATCTGAAATGCAAATTTATCACTTTGCAGAAGGTAACTGTTATATTGTACAGGCATTTTCGCAGAGAGGCTAAGATGGGTTGTTTATACCATGACATCCAAGAACCAGGTAGGAGAACACGAAAGGCCCTGGGTGTGGATAGAAGATCATTTCGACGTTGGATACAACAGGACGGTGAATGTACAGAGGCTGCGGTTAAGATTGGAAAACTGCAAGAAATATTTAAAGAAGTATTTGACAGCTGATCTATTTACCTACAGGTTGGAACCTTTGAGCAGGACTGTGAAAAAATTTTGGGCCATCTTTGTTGATTGGAAGAAAAGGTTTCACTAAAGTTTGAAAATTGTAGGACAAAAAAGTAGATAACCGTTTGATAACTGGAACAAATACTTAGTTACATTTATTTAATGTATCACGAACCGTGTATCAATTTCATGGTTTCTTGTTTCATGGTCATCCAGACTGGTCACTTACCCGTGGTAGAGACAATAATCCAGTCAATAAAAACCCGTTGACAGAGTTGTTCGAAAAAAACCACTCAACCCAACGCATGTGAAATCTATGCTGATGCCGAGCCCATAGAAGTTAGAAGAGAGAAAGCAGTCATCGTAACAGCTGAAAGACTTCTACGAACAGATGCCAACAACCCTTGCAAAGAACTTGTTAGAAATAAAGTCAATAGAAATAGAATTTTAAAAAGCCATCCTTCACAAACAAATACCAGGAATGTGTAGGGAAACATCAAATGCCAGAAAAACGACTAACAACCCAAATTGTACCTGATCTACCACCACATACTGAGTTAAAAACACCAAAAATACAAACAAACCTTGTAGTGGAGGTAGACAAGACTCTCCCACCCACACTGCTTAGATGACTCGCCATGGAAACTATCTACTCCTATGGAGTGGACATCAACCATGCTTTCACTGATGGATCAGCCTTTAAAGCCATAATCAATGCAGGATATGGTGCCATCATTCCCCCCCCCCCCCAACACAGATGATCTAGTCAAACTAGCAGGCTCTTGTGGAGCCCACTGCTCCAACTATGAAGCAGAAACTGCTGCCATTAAAAAAAACCCTGTTAAATATCTTTTGAGCTTTTTGAGAAAAACGAAACACAGCAGAACAACATCGTAATATTCTCACAGGCTGCCCTTAGGCCATACAGAACTGGAGAATAAGCTCAACAGGCACTACTCAAAAAATCATAGAAATGTGTTACACGCTCAAAGACATATATGGGATTGACATCTTCATGCAGTGGATACCAGTACATGCAGACATTCCCTTAAATGAAGTAGCAGACAAACTAGCAAAAAGAGGATCCTCAGTGCCACAACCTGACCAGCCAGTTAATATCACTACAGCAAAACAAATAGTTAAAAACAACTGCAAAGAGAGCTGGCTAACACCTGAGCAATGTCAAAAACAAGAAAATGGCTCTTCAAGCATCTACCAGCACCATCTAAGAAAGATGCTTTTAATCAGCTTGGGCGCCAACACCAAACATAAATTTTCAGATTACGGACAGGACACTTCTTACTTAACTCTCACAGAAATAAAATCGACCCAGAAAATAGCCCAAACTGTAGACACTGCCAACACCCATATGAAACATCCCCTGTTGCTCTGCCCAGCACTACAAGAAGTAAGACAACAACTCCTGCCAAAGAACCCACCATTGAAAATACCCTATTCTGCAGATCTGAACAACTAACCAGAACCGCAGTTTCACATTATGTCATCAAAATCACCAAGAGCTAACGCTATGTGATGGTGGATCAAAGACAAGACATACATATATAAATATATATATATATATATATATATATATATATATATATATATATATATATATATATATATATATATATATATATATATATATATATATATATATATATATATATATAATTATTTTCAATGGTTCTTGTGTTCATGTAATTATAAATTGAAGAGATATCTTAGAGCCATTTATATTCTCCCTAGAATCATAGGTTAGGTCCGGCGAGAGGGCAACTTGGCCACCACTTCTATAACATTTGGACTGTGAGCTTAACAGCCCGACTTCATCCTTTGCCATCCCTTCACCAGCTCTCTTTTCTGAGTCTGGGATACTATTCTTTATATCAAGTACTACTTGATACTATGATCTTTCATCTAAATTACCATTTCGCCAAAGCCTTCCCGAATTAATTTAACAGATTCCATTATTTCTTAATAGTAATAGACTGGGTTATAAAAACATCGACATTGCACAACAGAAATGAATCCAGTGGAATCTGACTAAACAGCTAGATCTAGATTTTGCAGATGACTTGGCTCTTCTGTGTCATAACCATAATCAGACGCAAGACAAAATGAAGATACTCAATGAGAAGTCACAATAAGGATAGGGTCAATATCTTTATTCAACATTTTCAGCAAAACATCATTTTTTTAACTGACACTTACAGTTCCTAACAACTTCTTGATCCATTGGTTGAATCAGTGATGTTATGTTTGGTGGCAAGTAACATGCAAAAATATCCTCACAATCAAACAGTAATTTTTATTCATGTGGGGTGACCTTACATCTATTGAGAATTAGCAGGCACTTTGTATTTGGAGGCTTCACACAATTTCTTAAGTTTTGACAAACTGATGGAGCAAAATCACCAATCGCAAAATATGTCTTTGTCCATCCAAGCATGTTTTTGGACTTTATAGGTCACAGGGAAGTGCACAATTTCTTTAAAGGCTCGAGGGCACTGAAGTTTGCTAATGACCAAAAGCTTAATTTTATGTTGACCTGAAGCATTAACTTACTTAGTCGTTCCCCTTCTACCGTGAGGTGTAGAGGTTTGGAAGAGAGAGCACCAGACCATCCTATCGGCTGTCTTCCTCCTGGCCTGGTTCCATTCTAGTCCTCGGCCCTTCAAAGATTGTCTAATGTTGTCCTCCCAGTGAACTCTGGGTCGTCCTGGGGGTCTGGATCCCTGGCTCTTTGTTTCTCATGCTTGTCGTGGTAGCCGATCTTCTCCCATTCTGCAGACATGGCCAAACCATCTTAGTTGGGATTGTTTTACTTGGGTCTGCAGTGGGTGGGATTTTAGGCCTTGACGTATCATCTGGTTGCGGACCATGTCTCTTCTTGTAACTTCAACCACCTTCCTCAGATACCTCATTTCTGAGGTTTGGATCTGGCTTTTGTGGGTTGTAGTCATTGCCCATGACTCTTATCCATATGTCAAGACTGGGACATAGGTGGAGCGGTATACAGCCATCTTCGTTTTCTTACCAACCTCTCTCTTGCTGAGGAATCCTCGATTTATGGCCTGAAAAAGTCTCCCAGCTGCAGCTTTTCGAGTGGCCAACTCTTCTTTGATACCTCCCTTTCGGTCTATAATAGCTCCGAGATATTTAAAGTGGTCAACCTGCTCCTGAAGCATTAACACATTTAAGAACAGTTACTCTTTCCTTATTAAGCTTGAACCCTGTAGCATTTCGTTCATGGTTTCCAGCCAAAGTTTTTGTAGGCAAACAATTACAGTTTACCCCCATTTCACCAGCATTAAAATGTGATTTGGTGTGAGATCATAGTCAGTTACAATTTTTTTTTAATGTTGCACTATATTTTGTTGTTGCTTGTCTTTCACCCGACTGTCTTTCTCCAGCAACATCTAATACCATAACCAGTCTTGAAATTGCCAAGCCATCCATCACTAAATGCACACTCTGATTCAATGTTCATTTGCTCCTTAAAAGACTTTGCTTTGACAATAAGCATCAGCCCAGAAATTGACATATCTTCTGTTCATTTTTCAAAACCCATTAGTGCAACACTTTATCGAGATTTTCTAATTTTGGCTTATGTAAACTTTTTCTTTCAGCAATTTTAATGTAAGGCTCAGATGAAACTGTAAATTCTAGAATTTTATTTTTATCTTTTTTTTTATATTGTAAATTAAAGACTTTCTGATGTTGTAAGTTTCCAATATAACATCATTGCTGACACCGCGTTATAGTTTCTTAATTATTTCAAGTTTATCACTTCTTCAACATGTTCTTCCTTTTCTTCACTTTAGCTCTTGTTATGTACTGTTCTATTATAATGTGCAATTCTCTAGGTCTATCTATTCTTAACACCTGTTCTACAGTTATGAATAATTGTATGCCTGTAAATAATCTAATATAAGTTTTCTCTGTTGTTCATACTTCCTACATTTTAATAGGAAATGCTCTATATTATTAGACACTGAACAGTAAAGTTCTTCTATTTTAAAATAGTCCATTCCTAGTTGCAGTAAGAAATTTCTTATTGCTAGGAATTTTTAGTTCTCTAGATACCTTACATGATCTTGCTGGAGCCTTGAACAATTTATATGCACGTCTGCCCTTAAGGCTTCCATCCAAATTAATATATATGGATCAATGATGGGGTGCAGATAAGGAATAGTCTGATGGGGTGCTCATATGGATGATGGCAGATAGTCGGTGCATCTGGTGTAATCTCAGACACCCACAGGCTTTCTCACCCCTGTTCACAACAGAGCAGTTATGAGACTTAACTTCGTTTTTTTATTTTTGTTTGTTTGTATCTAGGAAGGGGGAGATCACACATACATACATTCACACAATTTTGATTTAATGCATTTGGGCTGAATTTATCTTTTCTTTCTCTTCCTCTAAATTGTCTTGTTCTGTTTGCTGTTCTTGCAAAGTTTTCAAATGTATCTTTTATTCTCAAATGCCCAATGAAGGGTGATTAATTAATCCTTACTTGAAACATTATGTTTACTATGTCATTGTCAGTGGTGTATTTTCATCTGGCATTAATGTGCCAAATTATTTGAATCTGTGTGTGTGCATGTGTTTTATGTAGTTCCATTTGTCATTACTCTATTTTCCAAGAACAAAGATCATAAAGTATAAGACTGCACATGTTCTTAATTTTCACCCCCTCCCCCACAACAATTAAAAAAAAAAATTTAAATAAGTGGTTCATTCATTGATCTGAGTTTTTATTACTTTAATTTCTGTCTATTTCTCCAATGCAGTAATTTGAGTAAACTCTACCCCCTCAACTGCAAACACTATACTTGAAAGACTTAATTTCTCTTTGTATTTTTCAGGCTTTAATGTTGAGAAAATTGTACATCACAAATAACATATACTCTTGTATTGAACGCTGCATATTTAACACGTCACTGGTTGTCAATGACGTAGTGCGTTTGCGCTAATTTATTCTAACGGCTAATTTTCGAGGCCTTTTGTATACTTCAAGTCGTCAAAGCAAGACATGTTTTTTCAAGCTCCCAGAATCGTGGAGGAATATTGTATTTTATGTGGCATTAAATTAACTCCGAAGGCCGCCACTTGTTTCTAAGATGGTCCCGAACTTGTGGAAGAAGTTCCGCACCTTGTAGAGAAGTATTTATCCAAGAAATTTACATTCACGTTTTTGGTCCACATTACTTGGTTGACACGCATTTATTAGTACAGAGGCCAGAACTGAATAGTTGAGACGATACATTGATGTTATACCACTATGAATACTTATGCATTTATGGACTGACCATTCACTTGTATTTTTGAGGAGACCCATTTTTCAAGATTCTCCAAATTTGCCATTTGCCTGAATTAAATAAATGTTATACGAATCATATCGTGGACCCACTACCAGGCGTCTTATGTTCTTCGGCCAGTTATGTCCTGTGATGACCATACCCATTCGTGTTGTCAGCATGATGCATGAACTTTAACAGTACGGTACCTCACACTACAAGAACATACATATATAAAAATAAATAACAACGCTAGTCAGAAACATAAATCTCAATAATAATAACTTTGGTAAAAACTTTAGATGATTCAGCGATCATTTTTAATTATTCACATCCTTCACAAACTAAAAAATAGATCCAATATCATGATTATACAGTACAGTCAATTTAATACACTTTTCAATCAACCAACAGAATGTGCAGATGTCACTCATATATTTCTGTTTAAACAATATCATTCAGACATAACTCGATTTTGTTCATTAAATATTGTATGCACTCTTTAACACTAGCTATCCACAAATTTCACACTGATCACACTTTTTGTCCAAGTAACAACACATTCAAAATCTCCCTCTCCAAAGTAAATCCACAACTACATCACACATTAGAAACAACAGGTCCATTTATCCAAAGAATATAATAGTACCTGTACACAAAATTAAGTATTTCAAACACAGTTTGATCAAGCACATGAAAATGCTAACTACAAATTTAATGGGTACTTCACAATGTTCTCAAGTGGCTTTTCAGATTAACAGTGAAATAAGCACCACAGACATCACACGTATAAGACTTCTCTCGTCTATGCTTTTTGTTATGCACTGTCAAGCTCATTCTTAGTCTAAAACAAAAACTAGCATACAAATATGGCCTCTTTTTTATGCTTCTTTAAGTCACCTGTGTTATACTCCTTTAAATGACTGGTTTGGATAGATGGGAAGTGGTCAAATGTATACAAAAGACACTACAGTCTTAGTGGGAAGAACACTGAATGGCAGAACAAGCTGAAAAATCTAGAAGTAAAACTGGATCATGGGCTATCATACAAGAACCATGTTGAGCAAAGCATACAGAAATACAAGTGTGGTCTGATGCCACTAAAAACAATGGTGCCCGCATAACTGGTGCAGAGACTGCTGCTACTCATATATTATCAGCTAGTCATGTCAGTAATCAACTATGTGCTGGGTGTACTCATATTTTCAAGGTTAATAATAATAATAATAAATTCTTTAAGCGCCAAACACGGCGCATAAGGCAGAAACCAGTGCTCTCCAGGTTGTTCGTTGTGACGCCACTCCTCTTAGCTCTTGCACATTATTTAGGCCCAACGTTCTTCCTTCTCTTATTATTGTTCTTCTGAGTGTTTCTTTTGGTCTTCCTTTTTTCCGCTTACCCTCAGGAACCCAAGTGAGCGCCTGTAGTGGTATTCTGTTGTTTTGCATTCGTAGGACATGACCGATATATGACCATCGTCTTTTCCTTATATAGTCGGAGACATATTTCTGCCTAGAGTCTTCTCTTATTTGTCGATTAGTCTTGAATTCTTTCCAACTGATGTTCATGAGTTTTCTAAGACATTTGTTCTCGAATGTATTCAGCTTGTTCTCCAATGATTTTGTTATTTTCCAACTCTCACAGCCGTATGTTAACACTGAGATAACATTTGAATTAAACAGACGAAGCTTGGTATGTATATTCAATGATCGTAATTTCCAAATGTTAGATAATCTATTGAAGGCGCTAGCTGCCAAAGCAATTCTAGTATGGATTTCTCTTGTTGTGTCACCATCCTGAGTCATTTTACTGCCTAAATAATTGAAACTTTCAACTTTCTGTAGTTTTTCCCCGTTCAAGATGATATCAAAGGTCTCGTTAGAAAAGTTCATAGCTTTAGTTTTAGAGGCATTTATTTGGAGACCAATTTTAACCGAGAGATGACACAAATTATTTATTGCTTCTTGGGATTGTCTTGGTGTTGAACTTAAGAATGCTACATCATCTGCGAAATCCAGGTCCCCCAGGAATTTTCCATTTGTCCATTTTATACCCAATTGTTCATTGTGGGTATAGTTTCTCATAACCCAATCAATAGCTATTCCAAAAAGTAGTGGTGACATAATACAGCCTTGTTTCACCCCTGTTTCTACTGTAAACCATTCTGTATTCCCTTTATTTGTTCTAACACAACATCTTGCATTGTCATATAGCGCTTTGATTATATTCACATATTTTGTTGGAAAACCATAGATTGTAAGTATCTTCCACAATGATGGGCGGTGTAGACTATCAAAGGCTTTTTGAAAATCGACGAAGGTGATAATAAGTGGCGATTGCCTTTCCACTGATTCTTCTATAATTGTTCTTAGTGTGAATATTTGATCAATACATGATCGTTTCGGCCTGAAACCCGCTTGTTCTTCTCTGATCTTTTCGTCAGCATGCAATTTAAGTCTTTCTAACATCATGCAACATAATAATTTTCCAGGTACTGATAATAGAGATATACCACGCCAGTTATTACAGTCTGATAGATCACCTTTCTTCGGTAACTTTACAATAATACTGTCTTTCCATTGTTGTGGTGGTTGTTCTTCTCTCCATACTTCATTTATAATATCTAAAATTCTCAAGAGGTTGTTGTCATTAACTGCTTTAATCATTTCCCCTGAAATTTCGTCAACTCCAGCAGCTTTAAAATTTTTTAATCTTTTAACGGCTTGTTTGATCTCGTCCAGCGTGAATTCATCGCAAGTTATTGGCAAGGTGGTTGTGGATGTTTCATTATTAAAATCAGGTGTTACTGTTGGTGGTGGTCTGTTTAGCACCTCCATGAAGTGCTCAGCCCATCTCTTCATTTGTTCTTTTTCTGTTGGTATTGAATTCCCTAATTTACCTTTAACAGGTGTTTCCATAGCAGTAGGCTGGTGACATAGTTGTTTTGTAATTTGATAAAGGCACCTACTATTACCAGTTCTTGCAGCATTTTCAGCTTCTACGGCCAGTTCATTGATGAAATGTCTTTTATCTCTTCGAGTTTTTGTCTTCACTTCTTTATTTAACAAGTTATAAGTTAGTTTGCAAGATTCAACTGCATTATGTGTACTTGCCGCTAGCAGTTTTTTAAGTTTTGCTGTTTTCCTTTCTTGTATTTTATCCCAAGTATCTTCTCTCATCCATTTTTTCTTTTTATGTACTAGGTATCCGGTGGTCGCTACAGCTGCTTCTGTCATTGCTGTTCTCAGTTGTTCCCATTTAGTATCGATTGTCTTGGTGGTGATATCGTTGTCAATTTTGCCTAAAGCATCGAAATAGTTGTTCATTTTGACATTATATTCCTTCTTTATATCATATGATTGCAGTCTGTGTACATCTATTCTTCTATTTTTATTCGGTTGGTATAACTTCTTCAGTTTAATTCTCATTTTAGCTATGCAGAGGTTATGATCGCTTCTGATCTCTGCACCTCTGTATGCTCTGACGTCTTGAACTGATGAGGTTACGATGTGAAATATTGGAGCTGGTTCCAAATGAGGGAATGCACAAAGATTAAGACTGTACAAGAGATAACCATACTGTGATAATGAGATACATGCTTATATTTCTGTTGATAAGATGCAGGTAAAAGTTTATATGTGAGTAATTACAAACAAAAACTATCCGCTGCATGAGAACAGAGTGATCATCACATGAATGTAAATGGATCATGTGTGTATACAATACAACCAGTATGTCATTGGAACAAACAACATACATAGCTGTCAACATTCACGGAGGGAGACTGAATGCCTATGATTGCCCAGAGTGCAATGATGCCAATTCTGATCAACAACAAAAATAAGTCACCTGTTATTACCAATGTTTTTAATCATGAACTTCTTATCTGATGCAGTTTTACGTGTGTCTTTAAGTTATTTTTGTTATTAAATCTTATGCCACAAACATCACATCTGTAAGGCTTCTCTCCTGTATGTATCATTATGTGGTTCTTCAGGCCAACACTCCGAGTAAAATCAGAACCACAAACATTACAAGTGTATGGCCTCTCTCCTGTGTGTAGTCTTTTGTGCACCTTTAGTGTAGAATAATGCACAAAACTTTTATCACAAACATCACACTTGTGTAATTTTTCTCTGGTATTGCATGGTTTGTGTATTTTGAGGCTCCCATGGTATCTAAACAATTTTCCACAACTATCACACTTGTAAGGCTTTTCTCCTGTATGTTTTCTTGTGTGTCTTTTCAGGTTTTCACTGAGAGTGTAACTTAATCCACAAATATCACACTTGTAAGGTTTCTCTCTTGTATGTACCCTTTTGTGTCTCATCAAGTTACTACTATTAGTAAATTTTTTATCACAAATATCACATTTGTGAGGTTTTTCTCCTGTATGCCGCCTTATGTGCACGGTGAGGCTCTCATTGTGACTAAATAATTTACCGCAACTATCACACTTATAAGGTTTCTCTCCTGTATGTATTCTTGTGTGTTTCTTCAGGCTTACACCATCAGCAAAACCAAATCCACAAACATCGCACTTGTAAGGCTTCTCTCCTGTATGCCTTAATTTGTGCCTATTCAGGCTACCCCTCTGAGGAAATCCAAAACCACAAACATCACATTTGTGTGGCTTATCTATTGATTTTCTTTTGTACTCTTCTGTGTGTATTTTTTTGTGCATCTTCAGATAATAATCATCAGCATAGCTTTTACCACAAACATCACACTTGTTTGATTTTTTTCCTGTATGTTGTCTTTTGTGTATCACAAGATACCCACTGCTAGTAAATAGTTTACCACAAATGTCACACATGTAATGTTTCTTTCCTGTATGTTTTCTTTTGTGTGCCTTCAGGTTACCATTGGAAATGAAACATAATTCGCAAACATCACACTTGTAAGGTTTTTCTCCGGTATGGATCTTTTTATGCTCCCTCAGGCCACTACTATAAGCAAATTTTTTATCACAAACATCACATTTGTAGCGTTTTTGCCCTGTATGCCATATTTTATGTATCTTGAGGCTCTCAGTGTGAGTAAATAATTTACCACAAATATCACACTTGAAAGGTTTTTCTCCTGTATGTAATCTTTCATGTCTAATCAGGTTTCCATTGCAATTAAACCCTAATCCACAAACATTACACTTGTAAGGCTTCTCCTGTGTATGGGTTCTCATGTGTTTTGTCAACTTATGAAAATGACTAAAACTGAAACCACAATCATCACACTTATGAGGCTTCCATCCTGTACGTCTTCCTTTGTGAATGTTCAAGTTACTATGTTTAGTTAAGACTGCTTCATGAACATTACACTCACCATGATTCTCTGTTAAATGTTGTTGAGTATGTGCTTTTACTTCATTGAAATGAGTAAACTTTAAACCACACACATCACACATGTAAGTTTTCTCTACTGCATGTGTTGTTTTATGTGAGAGTATAATACTGCACATTTCTGTATCTAAAATATTTTTTGTGAGTAAAGTACCTGACTTAGAAACATAAACATCATGAAGGGTCACTTTCCTACATTCTCCATCATTTAAAGTCACACTGTAATCATTCTGTTTGACCTTACCCATGATGTCTACAACCATTACTTGACAATCTTTGACCTTTACGGACTCTCTACATTGATTTGGTCTGTATTCTCCACATCTCATCTCAGATATCAAACATAGTTCTTTTTTCTTGTCCTCTGTATTATTTATGATGTTTCCTGCATGTGCGGGTAACTCCTCTGACAAAGCATGATGCATCAAATATTGCAAATCTTGGGCATTAAATGTACTTGTATTTATTTTGCCTTTGTTAGTACCTTCTGAGTTGATTATGCAGCACTGCATATGTGGGTAGACCTCTGAAATACAGAAGGGAGTTATTACAAATACACAAAAACTGAATCCTATCACAAACATAACTGAAATGTACTACAAATATAATTGAAATTTGGACTGGCTTAAGCAGAAGTCCTATCTTCATACCCAGGAGACCATGTTACAGGATTTGTGACCACATGTAACTTTTTGGTGAAAGTAATAAATGCTAATAAGCAACTGAGGCTGGGCAGTAGACTAGTGTTAGCGTTCCGCCTGTAGATGTGAATGAAGATCATCAGTTAAGACTCAAAAAACAAAATATTACTTCTGATCCGAAAATAAGAGCATTTTTCAATCCCCTGGGTTAAAGCAGAGAACTCACAATCATGTCTTATAATTGTTTTTTTTTTCCCCTGGACCATCAGCATAAATTACAAAGCCAGTATGGAAAGTGGGTGCTTAAAAGTGGCCATCTGGAAAAGAGAACTGAGGTATAAAATTCTTCAATTCATCCCTTATGCAGCCACTTTTTAATCAAACTGAATATCAAACTTTATAGTCAAAATGAATGTGTAGTCAAAGTGAATGTCAATCTTTATAGTCAAAATGAATGTCAAAACTTTATAGTCAAACTGAATTTCAAACTATATAGTCAAAATGAATGTATCTCATTGTTGGGAGCTGCTCTGGGGTGCAGGGCAGATTACATTTAGTAATCACGGAGGTAGTTCTGTACCACAGAGCACTCCTATAAAATGTAGTGTGAATAATTGGGTGCGTTATGAAGTATGACGCTGTAGGGATTGCGCTGGTTTCTTTTGGTTTAGCCTTTGAGGCAGAGCGATATGTTTATAGCCAGTAAACTTCTGGTTCTTTTATGTCAGCCTTCGAGGCATCTGAATGTGTTTAGAGTCAGAGAACGTGATGTTCTTTGTAGTAGCCATTGAGTCAGATAGATGAATTTCTAACCAGTGGATTTGATGGTCATTGATGTCAGCCTTCAACTGACTGTAAGTGTTTGACGGCAATGGTGAATATGGGCCTTTATTAAATGTTTTTTGTGGACGTGAGATAATGTGTATCTGCTAAGGATCAGCAGATGATCCTGGAGCTGTATTCAGGCAGAGTTATACAGCTGTTGTCCACGGGGTAAAAAAAAGGAAAAGAAGTTTCTTTTGAGATTTCATGATATCTCTGATACTTGAAGCATATCTTGATGTGGCGTGCCTGAGTAAAGTCGTATGTGTACTGTTGGACTGTCTTCATATACTTGTGCATCGTTGATAATAAACGTAATGGACCACTGATCACTACTTCAGCCATGTCAATCCAGTTGACTATTGACTCGTTCACGCTCTTGTTCATACCCTAGTTGTTACAGCCACCAAACCAGAGCAAGCTACAGAATAATTATATACTCACACACTCTACACTGTTACCAACGAGAGACATGAACCCGAGCCAAACCATAGAGTTAGTTTCTCAACACTCATGTACTACTGTTATAGGAAAGCAAATCAATAAGTAAATAAGAACATTAGCTAAGGTAACAAAGATGTGGCATACCACTCATCTTGAATGGTTTTCACCTACAATGTCAAGCTTTTCAACACTTTTAGCTGTATGTGGCCGTACAAGATTTATATGAGGGGAAAAAGTGACTAAAAGATTAGCTTAATTCTTAAGGTCTGTTTTTTTTTTTTTTTAAATCCCAGAATTTCTCTGCTTATTTTTAAAAAAAATGAGATCTCACCAAGCAACCAATCAAATTCTACTCATACTCAATGTTTTTGGCTGTGCGTCCCAAGTTTAAATTCACTGACTGTTCTCAAACTTCCTATTCAATTTCCATGCTCGGTGACAAGGTATGCATTTTTTAGCTTTCTTTCATAAAACAATCATGCAACTACCCTCAGACGCAATTTTCAGGATTTCAGTAATAAGCTAAGTATTCAATATTTTGTTTGTAATTTGGTGAAATATTGTTTGGTGACTGTTTAGCTTCAATCAGTCAATCAATACCACATGCCAAGTCCTCCTGTCCCGTGCCATACACTCAAGTTCCTTCCATGTTTTCCTTATCATTTTCACCTCTGTATCCATACACACACTAGGGCTGAACTGAATAGTGGTTTTTACTATTCAGCCGAATGTGAATAGAGGCCTTTAACTATAGTTCAGCCGAAAAAGAATAGTGAGTGAATGTCTTGGTTCCTTACCGCAAGGTATTTTATATTTGATCATGTGCCCTAATATTACAGACGGATCCATTGTTACGTTGAATGGGGAGCACCTCGCCAAAAGAAAGCAAACAATTTTAAAAATTAAATATTTGATCGTGTTCCCTAAAATAACCGATGGGTGCAGTGTCTAGTGTGACAGGTTATGAAAATCGTCCACCTTGATCAGCCCGTTTTATTCCCACCATCACCCCTTATTCTTTTTTCAATCAACTCTTCCATCGTGTATTCCCACCTTTGCTTTCCTCATTAGCATACACGGGTTATTGCGAAAAAACCATGCCTTCACTAGCTGTCTTACTAATAGTTTAGCCACGCCTACCTGTCTTCTTTCACGCGATATCAAAACAGCTATGCAGATCTCTGTCTTTCTTTCAAAAAAAGGGGATGGGCCTAGTGCGTTTGCCTGAAGTGCGATGAAACTAAAGTCGTTAACGGAATTATCACACGAGCGAGTGGGCAATCATTGAATAGTGACAGATCAGACAATGAATGTGTGTAGGAAGAGAACGGGTCGTTAATTGTAGAATCAAGGGTGATAAGACAGAAGACGTACCTTTGATTGGTTACATTGGACAGGGGGAGTTAAGCGAATGCCAAAAGGGGCGATAACCACATTTACCGACCACATTCGTTTGTTCATGTTCCCAGGGGACGCAATTAGCTAGAGAGACGGGATCAAAAGATGTCTGCTCGCTAGCCAACGCATATGCGGTCGGCAAAATGTGCGTAGAAAAGCTTTAATTCAGGAATCAAACAGTAGATTTGCCTAACATGGCCATTGGTGCGTATTTTCGCACTAAGGAGGGAAAGAACAGCGATTCAGTATATATGCTAATCTCCCCAAACTCAGTTATCAGTCACTGCAGAAAGATTCTGAGAGATCTAGCTCCTTATATTATAGAGCCATATCACAATTGGATTTCTTAATACGTGGAGTTAATTCAGTTTTTCCTGTGTTTGCGGTAAATATATATATTAGCATTTAAGAGATTTAACGTGTTATAGTTTTTTCTTTTATATTTCACTGGGATTTCTTAACATATTGCTAATTTTTCCAGCTGTAAATGTAAATCTAATTACTCGCTATTCCCCAGTAAGAGATGCTTTAATTAATTATAAGACACTAGGTGATTGATAATGAATGGGATAAAATTTACTGCTAATCATTACGTGTAATTTTGTAAATGACCAAGTGTCTATATCACGTGTTAAATGTGATAAGATAAGCTAGACAATAGTGGTTTTAAATAGACTTTAATAACGGAGTGGTTAAAGAGGTCTTACCTAAACGCGTGTTAGATTAGGATTTATAATATTGTTAAATGTTTGTATTTTTTTCCCAAACAAATCTAGGCTGGTGTTAAAGTGATAATGACGGGGGGGGGGTTCAAGAAGAGGCTACCACTTCTGTTAAAGATTATTTGATGGAAGATACTGGTGGGGTCATCAAGAAGATAAATGTTATTATTACTTTCGCTGATAAATGGCGATCAGCATAAGTCGGGCTTACGGATGGCCGACAAGGTGTGTGACTATGGAAATCTAACATACGCGAATGTGTATAGGTTCTTTAAGTGTGTCTATGATAAGTCACTCACACCACAGCAACATAGAAGTCAGGAAATGTTGTAAGACCTGGCAACGTTATACATAGTTTATTACGCCACAGTCACGTAAACATCAGAAACAGCACACTGTCACAGGTTACTACAAGTATAAAATACGTGGCAAATGGGTTGTAGCACATAGTATCAAATGGTCATCAGTATAATCCACAGGATCAAATATCCCTCACAGGGAACAACATCATAATTCTTATTATATAAGCAACTCTCAGTACAACAATATCCATGGGAATAAATATCCATATCCGCAACTCCAAGTACAATAATATCCATGGAATAAATATCCATATCAGCAACTATGAATCATGATAGTTTTTTTTTTTTTTTTTTTCGTACGCCTGCTAATACTCGAGGTGAAATCTCAGGTTATTAGTAATGTCTAACCTGACATTGATTTTACGTGAGTATCCCTTTTTCTTGTACAGAGACAGGTGTCCCTCGCCATTCAGGCAGATACTCGCCAATTTCGAAGGTACCCATTAGAGCTGGGTCGGCTCAGGAGCCACCAATCCCTGGTCGACGACACTCCTTCAAATGTCCTCGCCAGGTCTTGAGTTAATCCAGTCCAGTTCCCGGTCGACGAAAAATCCTCAAATGCCGTCGCCCGGGTTTGATCCTGAATCACCCGGTCGCCAGAGCGGTGTGGTAACCACTACGCTAGCGCGGCTCCCTAAATCATGATAGTAATAATGGCCTATACAACTCATAGCCTCATAATATCTTCAATAAAGTACATACTGGAATTATAACATATTCCTTTCACAAAAGTATATATATATTTATTTACTGGAACACACTAGCGAAATGGTACACGGCCATTCCAAAGCTCTGCCAGACTCGTACTGTCACGAAATATCAGCTGCTTAAAACAGCTCAGTAAGAATTCATTCAAGCGCTAACACTCAGCTTGAGATGTGAGCTGGACTCATCCGCTTTTCCCCCTCAAACTATTTCATAGAACCTTCGACCAGATTCCTTATCATATTTTTAAAATAAACTAACAGCCACTCAGTTGAGCTGTGTACAAAAATTACTGAGCATTCATCTCATCACAAAAAGTGTGCTTACAGGCGTGTGTACAAAAAACCGACCCATACCTACAAATCTTTTAACAGTTAACTGTCCTTAATAAAACACGACTTAACAGACTACATCGACCCCCGGGGAAAAAAAATGATATTTTTTTTTGTTGAAAATTACATGGAACAAAAAATTTGAGGTCGATGGAATCCCAATATCTACCCACAAGGATTACAACTATGTTAAGTCATGTCAACAAAAATGAACAAAAGAGGGATAGAAGTAAGTGTAAAGTAAGACATGAAGTATAGAAAGATAATGAGATAAGCATACAAAGATAAACAAATTCAAAGAAATATGAAGTATGTAAAGTATAGACTAGGTATGAAATACTAAGTGACAAGTGAAAATATAAGATGAAGTACAAGAAGAATGAGCAGTAATGAACGAAAGCAAACAATGATATATCATGGCAAATAATAAGTTAAACAATGCATATCTATACTAAAGAACAAATAACTAGTTACCATTTAAAAATAGCATAATATACATGACAACCAAGTTAATAAACTTCCCATCCTCAGAAAAAACACCTTTTCAATGTACTAATATCGCTATACACAGTTATCCCTAGCGCACAATCAAGCGCTGGTCAAAGAAAAAACATCACACCATCAGAAAAAACACCCCTTCAATGCATTAACATCGCCATACCTAGTTATCCCTAGCGCACAATCAAGCACTGGGCACAGAAAAAATATCTTTTTTCTTGTCTTCATATTCTTTTCAAAAAATACAATACCGAAATGTATCGCAATGACAAGTTAAGCGATAAATGGAATCATCATTACAATATCATACGATCAACATTTATCAAAACACAGTAGTATAAGAACAATATGGTAATGACATGATGCATGAAAATGAACCAACATACTATTTTAAAGAAGTTATATCATATCCTAATACAATACTATCTAATATACTATACTAATATACAATATTATCTACTATCCTAAATCAATTACATAGTAAGGAAGACTCCAATGGTCTTGGCACATCCTGTGAGCACGAAGATACAAAGAAATCTAGTGGCGTCAAACTGCCGGCAGGCTTCACTTGGAACAGGAAATTTTTTGCAAGGCAACTTAAACAAGATGTTGAAAAGTAACCGCTTAATCAAGCAATATAGCAACTCTGACTCTCATGGAAAAGCCGTTGCTGTGAAAAAAAAAAAAACAAATGCAAATCTCTGTTTGGTAAAGGTAAGATTTTATGACAGGTAACAGTTAATTTTAATTTTAACCTATCAAATGTGGCCGTGTAAACTTCCGACCCCTGTACGATATTAATCAAACCTTCCTCCGTTACACGCGAAAAGGTAACAGAGAAAGTAGCTCAGTCCAACCTGGAACCATAAATTATATAGGGGGCTAAAAGTGTTTGAGAAAAATAGCAGTATGCAAAGATGTATTAGAAAAGTTGTGAATATACACATGATACCCACGTCAAAAGGCAAATCTAAAAGATGGTAATGATGACTAAGAGTGTTATGACGGCTGACAATCTGAGATTTTGCGCAAGACAACGGAAATGCAGTAGACAAAGGCGTACATCTTAAAGGCTGAACTGAAGTCATAGCCTGTGTACCGGGCAAAGAAAAAAGCAAGAAACATACCATAAAGGTGTAAAAGCAGATAGTAGTAAACTTGGACCTACGTCGAAGTTTAAAAGAAAAGCAGTGAGTGCGACAAAAAGTCGTGAAAGATGAAGATACTGAGCTAACCGGTCCAGCAAGAAAGCTAAAGAAACTATAACATATAAATATGTACTAACAATTAAGTCCGTACATGTGGCAAAGAAAACACTAGTCATTGCAGCAAAGAAGTTGCAATCAACGTGACTGGATGTAGATTCAGTCGTAGCTATAAAGTTAGTGTGCGTGTCAGACAAAACTGAAGGATCTTCTTCTATAATGGTAAAGAATCAAAGTTAGAGTAACGACGTACTGAAGTATGTCGAACTGGGCTAAAAGAAGCACCAAAATTAGTATGATGAACAATCGTATCATCAACACTGCAAGATTGCACAAAATTAGCAGAATGTATCGCGTTAGCAGAATGCACCTGGTGATAAGACCCTGGCATAGTCCCTAGGGTGGAAGCAGTAAGATTATGTTGCCGTTCCTAAGCAGCAGTTTGTACCGGCGTACATATCTTTATACCATGTATCGGTCCGACAGTAAGGTCGGCGATAGGCGCTCTGAGCATACAAGCGTGTATATAACCAGTGAAAAATGGTGTGGCAATGTGGACTATGGCAGTCGGAAAAATCTCAACTGTCACACCGAATGTCACACATTTCACCATATTACCTGTAGCGCAAGATGGATGGACTAGAAACTGTCTAATCCCAACAGTCGTGCATCCAGAATCCAAAAGCACTGAGACTGGATTATTATTTACAAATCCTTTATGTAGGGTAAGAGACCCTCTTCCGTCGTGTGCAGACAAAGCAGGAAGAGTAGTCGGAAGAGGATGACCGCAACTCAAGGTAGTTATAACTGTAGGTTGGAACAAAGTTGTGCACTCCGGGCACTGAGATGCTCTATCGAAATCGAAAGCAGAGCAAGCAGTAGCATTAGAGACACTATTATTATTGTTTCCTTGATTATTAATAACCTGGGACTCTTGTTGAGCAGAGTTAGCATGGCGATGCGATCTATTATTATTTGGAGATCTGTCATATCGCGATCTATCGCGACTATTATCTCTATTGGAACCATTGCTATTTCCTCTATTGAAACTATTGTTCTGATTTGAACCCCAGTTAGCATTGTCGCGATTACGATTTCCCCTTTGATCAAAATATCTATTAGATGGGTTTTGTCGTCTCCAAGAAAAATTATTGTAGGGTTGATAATCACTATTGTAGTTACCTCTTCCAAAATTTCCATAATTGTTGGAACCAAGATGTTGAGAACTGTTAAATTGTCTCCAGTTCCTTGAAGAAGGAGTATTACTACGTGATGGACCCCTTTGGTACTGTCCAAAATCACGATTATCTCTAATACCAAAAATGCGATCCGCACTTTGAGATCTACTGCGCAAATTAGGACCATATGGTAATGCTGAAGCCATGGGTAAACCTTCTCTGACTTGAGAGTGGCTCACAGTCACATTTGGGTGTGCCGTGACATATTGGCAACAGTACTGTTCCATATCTTTCAAGTTTGTAGGCTTTCGCTCATGTAAGAGTGAAAGAAAAGACTCATTCACTGATGACATGACTTTGTCACGAAGTAGTAAGTCCATAAGGGCTTCATATGTGTGTTCAGTTTTTGAAAGTTCAATCCAACGTGAGAACGTAAGACGTATATTTGATATAAACTCTGAAAAATCTTCCCCAGTCTCTGATAACAGAGTCTTAAATCGCAGGCGATAACCGTCTTCATTAAGTTGGTATTTCTTTAATAAGGCAGCCCTGGTAGTATCATAATTATTCTTGTCAGGCCCCTCCAACCTACTTACAACACTCATTGCATCACCCGGAATGTAGTTCCATAAGTCGTGCACAATATTCCGACTTGTCTATTTTCTGAGATTCACATGTAAGTTCAAATCTATTTAGGTAAAATAAGATATCGTCGGAGGTAGGTTTAAATAAAGGTAATCTGAGCTTATAAGAATGAGTATTTGTCTTATGAGAAGTTGTTTGAGTATCTGTAGCATTTTGTGTATTAATATAATTCACTACCTTCATTTTTTTCCAGCTCCATGGATAACAACTTTTGCTCATGGAGTCTAACGTTTTCTTCAGCTTGTATCTGAAGTTTCCTCTCTTCCAATTTCATCTTCATTTCCATTTTCTTTTGAAGTTTTTCTGCTTCTAATTTTTTTCTCCTCCATTTCCATTTTCTGTTTTTCATTTTCCAACTGAAGTTTTCTCTCTTCTGCCTGCATTTGCAATCTTTTATCTTCAGCCTCCATTTTATGTTTCTTTTCTTCTGACTTCTGCGCCTTGGCATATTCGACAAGTGCGAATTCTTTTACTTCCTCAGTAGTCATACCAAGGGATTTCCCTTGTGTAATGAAATAATCCAAACTAGACATTCTGCTGTACTTTACAAGATATGTAAGTAATGTAAATATCCAGGAGACAATCACTGTATCCCAACTTCGTGGGTGACAAGTCCTTGCTTAAGAAATTGTACAATTACCTTTTTAACTACTAATAATGCTATTAATTATATATATATATATTATATATATATTATATATATATATTATGCATTATAATATTGACAGTGCATGACAAAATAGACAATACAAACAAAAGTGACAAAGACAAGATATAAAGCACAAATGACCACGTTCGCAGAATCAACTAAATCTGAAAGCGAAACCAAAGAAAAAATATTGCAAAGAGTGCAATGACACTGTGAAAAGTAAGACAATACAAGCACCAATACAGTGTATGAACAAAAAAGTTGTATATAAATCAAAGATAGTAAGAGGAGGAAGACACTCACAAACAAATTAATCAAAAACTAAGGTACTGAGAAAAATATAATGACAACAACACTGAGACGTTTCGTCACACCTAAACAATTACTGTCATGAGGGACAAGTAACGGTCTTAACCTCGGCAAGGTTTTTAGCCTTGAACCAGAATTACCGCTCAATTGAGACTCACAATCTCAACCCTATAGAATGCTCATGAAGGCCCTGTGTGAACTGGGATATTCCCTTCATAAGTCACCGCTCCAACCGCCCACATAAACATGAAACATATAATATAGAACAAGTCAAAGAATAAAAAGATTATGCTCTGAGGAAGGCTCAATGTTACACCGAACAGTGGTACAGTTTACAAACAAACAAACCACTTATCTTCAAAAGGAAAAAATCCCAACCTCCGCAGCAACAACAATGATGTAAATCAAGTATCACACAGTCTGAATAAATCCAATGGTGATCGGTACTGGAACTCCAAAGTGATATCGGCTTTCGAATGAAATTCCTGACATCGGGTGCTGAAATCCTAAGTTGGCGCATGAGAAGAAAGACTGGAACACTGCCACTCTTGACTTGAATAACTTGTGCATAAAAGTCAGTACTGCCAACACTGTAAATCCAGCTGAATTGACATCACAGTAAACTTCTGGACTGTTTATACCCCGAATCACTGGCAACAACTTGTGTTAGTGGTTGCTCTGGGGAATACTGTTCAAGTACTGTAGATGAGATAACCCCATGAACCTGGCTCACCACTGTTAAAGTGATAATGGGGGGGGGAGGTGGGGGGGTTCAAGAAGAGGTCACCACTTCTGTTAAAGATTATTTGATGGAAGATACTGGTGGGGTCATCAAGAAGATAAATGTTATTATTACTTTCACTGATAAATGGCGATCAGCATAAGTCGGGCTTACGGATGACCGACAAGGTGTGTGACTATGGAAATCTAACATACGCGAATGTGTATAGGTTCTTTAAGTGTGTCTATGATAAGTCACTCACACCACAGCAACGTAGAAGTCAGGAAATGTTGTAAGACCTGGCAACGTTATACATAGTTTATTATGCCACAGTCACGTAAACATCAGAAACAGCACACCGTCACAGGTTACTACAAGTATAAAATACGTGGCAAATGGGTTGTAGCACATAGTATCAAATGGTCATCAGTATAATCTAAAGCAGTGGTTCCCAAAGTGGGCGGTACCGCCCCCCTGGGGGCTTTGGAAGAGTCCAAGGGGGCGATACGGAAAAAATTGGCCAGAGGGGGGCGTTCAGTAGTAAACAGTGGGCGTTTAGTAGTAAGGGGGGTTCAGGATTTCACAATCTAAATTCAGTACGTGCGGGGGAGAAAGGAATTGTTGTGGATTTGAGAGACAGCATCAGTGAAGCGGGGACGATGTGGATAGTTGTATTACTAGGATCATTAAGCAGGGCATAGTTTCGTCTATGTGTGTCGTTCTGAGCTCAGGTAACCATAAACGGTAATCGGGAACTGCTAGTAAAGTGGTTAACCAAACACCTATTGTCCATTCGTTCACTCCTGAAGGAAGAGAAATGACCCGTGCCGATGCCATGGACGAAATTAGATACCTGCCGGTGATTCAGAAAGTACCAACTTTGCTTTGTTGCGGAATTTATTGTCTCGGTATTTGCGGGGGCTAGTGGTAACTAGATATTCGCAGATTGGTAATAAATAAGAGAAAAGGTTCAAGGGAGAAAGTTTTTAACGGTACTTGGCATTATAAATCAGTCTTTGATCCTCTGAACCGGCTTTCCCACCTTACATTCAGACTTTCATAAATCGACTGGCGCGATGTACGTTTCCCGTCTATTTCAACTTTGCGCTGGCTATGAGCAAAACCAACAAACTTTCTCAGCTTTTCTTGTGAACAGTGGTTTCAAATAAGCGTGTACCGGGTATCAAACAATTTCACCCTGTCGATAAGGTACGTTTTCTTACTTATATTTTTTGTTTGTTTGCACAGAACTAGCATCGGTTTTACTAACATTAATTATTAATTAAGCAGATAGATTTTGATACTGATTTGCCATATATTGAATATTTCTATTCAATCTATTATATTACATCCTTTTAATTTGTTACCGGGAACTCCACACTTTGTAGTTAGGCTACTGTCTCTCAATTTTTAAATCTGAAGACCTATCAATATAGTGCGTTATTTTATATTTTGTTCATATTAAATAACTATTATTATACTTTATGAAATGATTATTGCGTTACTTCAGTGTTGGTGTGTCTGTTGCTAATTGTGTTTTCCCCCTTCTGATTGTTGTATTTTTGCTAATTTATTTATGGCTGTGGTTAAGAAACTTTATAAAATTGAAGAGTAAACTGGTAAGAACATCTGTGTCAATATTTTTGTAAAGCCACTTTTAAATCAGCTTGTGTTGTTTACTCGACGAATATTTTTCAATCTGCAAAATTGTAAAATCAATTCTTTGTTCCAGAATTCAGAACAAATATGGCAAAAGCAGAACAAACCAAAAAGAAGTGCAGACAATACAGCGTGGAATATCTGAAATATGGATTTATTCCAGCACTAAATAACCAACAACTGCCAATGTGTCTATTATGTGAGAGGGCCTTTTCAAATGAGGCGATGAAACCTTCCAGACTACTTGAACATTTGAAAAAAATTCACCCAGATAAAACAGATAAAAGTTTGACATATTTTCAGTCACTTCGTGAAAACTTTCAGAAACGTAAAACAGTCCGTGACATGTTTGTCAACACTTCACAACAAAGCTGTGATGGTTTGCGAGCTTCATACAAAATTTCATTGCTGACAGCTAAATCTGGAAAGTCTCATACAATCGCAGAAAATTTGATTTTGCCAGCTATAAGGGAGTTTGTGAGTACAGTTATGCATAAGTCACCTGAACAAATAATTAAAGCAATTCCGCTCAGCAATACCTCTGTTCAAAGAAGAATAGATGAAATGGCTGAGAATGTTGAAAATACATTGTGCAACATACTTAGGACAACAGAATTTGCATTGCAGTTGGATGAGTCAGCTTTGCCTAGCAACGAATCTTTGCTTCTTGCCTATGTTCGCTTCGTAAAAGATGGAAGCTTGGTTCAAGAGTTGTTATTTGCTAAGCTACTAGTAACTGATACAAAAGGAGAGTCAATATTTCATGTAGTAGAGAAATTTTTCAAAGAGAAGGACATTCCGCTTACTAACATTCTTGCTTGTGCAACAGATGGGGCACCATCAATGATAGGTTGTTACCGCGGGTTTATCGCTTTCTTAAAAGAAGCTGTACCTGGTATATTTACAATACACTGTGTAATTCACAGACAACATCTTGTCGCAAAAAATCTAAGTGATCGGCTTCACAAATCATTAAGTACTGGTATCACAGCGATTAACAAAATTAAGTCCCATGCTCAATTCTTGACTATTTCGAGAGCTTTGTACTGAGAATGATGAACAGTTTGAACGTTTGCTGATGCACACAGAAGTTAGGTGGCTCTCAAAAGGAAATTGTCTGAGACGCTTTTATGCTCTTTTTGAAACTGTGGTAGAATTCTTCAAAGACTCGCATGCTTCGCTCAGTACAGAACTAACGAATATCAGGCATGACATTGCATATTTGTCAGATTTATTCACAAAGTTTAACGAAATAAATCTACAACTGCAAGGAAATGATATTAATCTTATAAAAGTCAAATCTGTCGTCTCCACGTTTCTGGCCAAATTAACGCTATTCAAACGTAATATTGGCCGTCGCAAGTTAATCCAATTTCCGAGCCTCTTAGAGTTGGAAGAGAAAGACAAAATACCAGAGGATAATCTTCAAGTATATTGTGCACATCTAGATATGCTGCATAAAGACATGTCTCAGAGGTTTCAGGATCTTCTTTTGATCACGATTCCAGACTGGATAATAAATCCATTCCTAGACGCGTGCAGTGATGAACCAGGAAGGGTGGAAGAGGAACTGATATTGCTACAAAATGACGCTGAGCTTAAGCCAATGTTCAAGAAATTATATCAAGACTTTTGGTTGCAGAAAGAAATCTCTGAACGCTACCCTGCAGTGTGGGGAAAGGTTAAGATGTTCTGTATTGCCTTTCCAACATCGTATTTAGTAGAGCGTGGTTTCAGCGTGGTTGTCCAACTTCTTTCGAAGCAGAGAAACAGACTGCAGATTACTGAACGTGGGGATCTGAGACTCCTTCTAAGTAACTTTCAGCCTGATATTGAGAAGCTGATATCACTACACCAGGCACATCCATCTCACTGAAGTTAAAAATGAAGTAAGTTTGTTACTAATTTACTTTCGGATACTGCTGTTTGTTTTACAGCATTAAGTAATTAAGTTTTTCTTTTAATATTAAGTTAATAAATAAGCGTATCTGTAGCTTTATATTAGAATGTGATAAATTGAGCAATTAGTTGTTAGTGTATTAACAGTTGCTCTTATTTTTCACTCTTTACATTTTTTATGTAGTGTGGGGAAATGCAGGGGGGCGCTGGGGATATGCCGTGGGAGCCAAGGGGGCGGTGACCCAAAAAAGTTTGGGAAACACTGATCTAAAGGATCAAATATCCCTCACAGGGAACAACATCATAATTCTTATTATATCAGCAACTCTCAGTACAACAATATCCATGGGAATAAATATCCATATCCGCAACTCCAAGTACAATAATATCCATGGGATAAATATCCATATCAGCAACTATGAATCATGATAATAATAATGGCCTATACAACTCATGGCATTATAATATCTTCAATAAAGTACATACTGGAATTATAACATATTCCTTTCACAAAAGTATATATATATATTTATTTACTGGAACACACTAGTGAAATGGTACACGGCCATTCCAAAGCTCTGCCAGACTCGTATTGTCAAGAAATATCAGCTGCTTAAAACAGCTCAGTAAGAATTCATTCAAGCGCTAACTCGCAGCTTGAGATGTGAGCTGGACTCATCCGCTTTTCCCCCTCAAACTGTTTCATAGAACCTTCGACCAGATTCCTTATATTTTTAAAACAAACTAACAGCCACTCAGTTGAGCTGTGTAAAAAAATTACCGAGCATTCATCTCATCACAAAAAGTGTGCTTACAGGCGTGTGTACAAAAAACCGACCCGTACCTACAAATCTTTTAACAGTTAACCCCCCTTAATAAAACACGACTTAACAGCTGGTCATAACCCTGCGATCTTGCGGTCTGATGTTCTTAAAACTTCCAGAGGTTATTGTTGCTGAATCTTCGTGTTGACCCTGTGTGGTCCAGCTACTCCATCCATGAGAGTGGTCAAAAACAAGAACACTAACAATAATTTTTAAGTATAACTGGAACAGAACAATACCAGAAATTGTTCCATATATATATCAACAGCCTGTAGTGGCAGAATTTATATCATTATTTCTTCTAAACATATGACAGTAAGTTCTTCCACAAGATTATACTCAAGAGAAGTCACGGGTCATACTCGTCCATCACGTCACAGAGTGTCTCAGCCACCTGAGGCTAGACCACACCGGAACAATATATATATATATATTAATTCCTCTGACGGTGACACCACCTAGAAAACTTATCCCAAACAACTAACAGCAGTGAAAAGAGAATTGTCCAGGAATATATAATCAATACTCCAACTTCAGCGACTACCGGAAAAATAGCAGTCAGTAAACCGGATAGTCTGAGGCTGAAATTGGCAAAGAATATGACTCTGAATAGTCGTAGTACCTGTTAGAGCTTAATTCCATGGAATATCTGCACCAACGTTTGGGTAAGCGAATATGAAAGTGGCCACTGTATGTGTGAGGTGAATGAACGGAAAGAGAGAAACTTAATTTCTTTTGTTACCATCAGTATACCGGTACCGGTATATATCTTCTCTTTTTTTTTTTTTTTTATTCCCCATCTCAAATCTGAGTTGTCACGGGATAGATTAAATTAGGAACCTGTTCTTTTCCCATACATGACTATTTCATACCTTAGGGTTAAAATTGATCTTTTGGGGGAATTACCTTCGTTGGGATCTTCTTTGTTTTCCTTTACAAGAGGGAGGGCCTATCGGATTAATTTTCATTTTTATCTGTAAACTATTCTTTATTGATGTAAATGCTTTTGATGATGTGAATTTTTTTCTAGTGATAATAAACTTAATAAACCTTTAGTTATCGCGTTGGTCAAACCCCTGCCATTTTATGTTATCCATAGTTTGTTTTTACATGCGTAATTATCACAAAAATTGTGTGTACATGAGTGTAGTGTAACTTGTATTTGTACCAGGAGAGAAAGTGCGTCTAATTAGAATATAGTCGTAAAGATAGGCTGGATTATAGCAATTACTCAATCCAGAGACTGTCCTTTCTCTTACTCTATCACCTCGTGAAAAGGAAATCTATTTCTTACACCTTACTCTCACAGAGTTACCACTATCACCTCTGCTCGGACGGGACCATAAATATCTCAGACCTATCCTATAAAAAATTATGACATCTAGGTCGAATGGTGCTTGCCTCACCAAAATTATATCCCTTTATTCCTGACGGCAAGGTCTTTAATATTTGATCATGTACCCTAGTATAACCGTCGGTCCCAGCATTTAGGCTGAACAGAGTGTGCCCGCACTAAAAGTAGGCTGAAGGGAGAATGGTGCATTACCTCCGTTGGGTATATTTAGTCCTTTGTTTTAGCCATGGGGGTACCTGGAACTAAGACCAGACATACGCCCATTACCTCAAGCAAAATAAAATCGTAGCTTAATGTTGTATTTAACTGTTATGCACCACTATGGTATTTGTATTTGTATTATTATAGCTTGGTAAGTCTCTTGCTGTTTTTGTCCACATGAGTTGTCCTCCTATATATATGTAGAGTTAGAAGAGGATAATGAGTCTATTTGTTTTCTGTCAGAAATAAAATTATTATATGTACAGATGCCTGTTGATAATTGATTTTGTGGAATTAACAGTGTCAGCAACCGCAGCCTGACGTGAAGTAATGTGCAGTTGTGGTTTCCTACTTGCCTATTTAGTACAAGTCAGAGCTTAGGGGCATCCAACCCCTCATTCAACTCAGCATCACCAGCTCAATTGAAATTATTTTTCTAGGTTCTTACACAGAGTACTCAGTCCCTATAAAAGGTTTCAAACCAGAACCAACCGGATTGCACAACACAACTTACAGGCATGTCTATTCAATTCGCAGTACTAAGTTATTTTCACACACAGGAGATAACACTTGCCCTGAGCTGACTTCAATTTGTTATGTCTTCTGGTCAGTATGACCCCAGCGTGTATTATGTGTCAGAGGATAGACAGTAAAACTAACAGTCCCTATGTTCGTTTGGGCCAGAATCAGCTTTGTGTTGTGAAGACGGCGCAAGGACAGCCTCTCCAGTGGATTAACATAAAGGCACTGACTTGGGCTGTGTATTGTTTATTTCTGTTGTCGTTGTCCTACAAGATGTTTTGTGTTTGTTTTCCTTCATGCTTGAAATGATGTAGTTGTTAACTTTGTTATGTGATCAATTATTGTTTTATTCTTTCCATCTTTACAACCTACAAGAATTTTAAGACATTTTAACCATTTCTTAATGCTCTGTTCAAGATCTTCATCCATACCTTTTTAAGCTCTTACTATTTCTCTGTCTACCAGTGAGAAAGAAGATAGAGCAGGTGACACTTAAGCCTACATGTGAGTTGTGGGGCTTGATGAGAGTGATAGTTTAATAAATCTTCATCCAGGTTGTCTTAAGGTTTTCCCTAATTTCACACATTATCTGTGTTTTTCTCTATAATTCTGCCAGTTCACTCAAACTTGTCTTATTGCAAAAGAGTTACATAACTCAACAAAATACTCTAAAATACACAACCCACAACTGAGAGATGATGGACAAAGGCTGGAGATGCCATTCACATGCATCAAAGATTTGTTTAGCTTATTTTGTGGGCTTCTTAACGACTACAAGAGTGTCGCAGCAAATGTTAAGTCGAACTGACTTTTGAAAGAGTATTGAATAAAATATTATAGGTTCTCAGATTTGGCTCATGACAGACACCTACATGAGATACAGCAGTGGTACAGAGAAAGTGAATACTCTCTAAGGAAGAAATCCTGATGCCAATGAGAGGGAATTCTTGCGACAAGGTCCATTCTGTGATCTCAGACAAACAAGCCCCCACTCCCCAAAGGAAGAATTACAATACACATTTATATCACTAGACAGATAGACATACAGTGCTAGTGATAAATTCACTCAACACTGTGGTAAATTCACATACGCACAATTATGACTATTTATAAATTTAAATATGGTGAATATATGGATATATGTATATTAAGAAAACTCCGCCTATACCGGTCCCAAGCCCAGCTGAAAAAGGAGGAGGGCAGCCTGCATGGAGGCCGTAAGGAGGCAGCCCCTCCACCATGCAAAGGCACAACAGGCCAATCACCTGTTTGCTTTAAATCACGATTAAGTGAAATATAAGAGAGAAAACCGGACTGACTCTAAAGGCGACGAACTGGAATGGACTACGACTTATGGAACATGGAACACAAGAAGTATAAATGGGAAAGAAGAGGAGATGGTGGAAGAGATGAGGAAAGCAAAACTAGAAATCCTGGCTATAACTGAAATGAAGAAAAAGGGACAAGGAGTCATGGATCTCGATGGCGACACGCTGCTCAACAGTGGTGTACCCATATCTGAAAGAGCTAAAGGGGGCGTTGGTTGCATTGTGTCCAAAAATCAAAACGATAATATCAAGGGATGGAAATTTGTCTCGGAGCGCATTATGGTTGTACAACTAAAAGAAGGAGAAACCATAGTCAACCTGGTCATAGTGTATGGGCCAAATGAGGATGAGAGAGCAGAGGTCAAGGAGGAATTCTTCGAGCTGCTTCAAAAGACAGTTGATCATGCTCGGAGATTTCAATGCAGTTGAAAATGACCATGCTAGATGGGGTGGAGTAATCAGAAGATATGGAGAAGATACTCTCAATCACAATGGAAAGCAACTCCTTAGATTCTGCAGTGAGCAGAATCTGATCATTACAAACACAAAATTCCCTCATAAGCACATACATGCATACACTAGATGTGAACCAACAAAGAATGAGAAGTCAGTGATCGACTATGCCATTGTTAGGAGGAGCTCATTCAAGCATGCCCGGGATGATAGAGTCTGGAGGGGGCCAGAGATTGGAAGTGATCACTACCTGCTTACAATCAAAAGAACTGAAAGAGTGGCACAGCCTAGGAACTGCCCAACATCATGCAAGAAACAAAGTAAACGAAGGGAGAAATGAGCATTAAGACCTACAAGCTGAGAGAGCCAGAAATTAAGATTAGATATCAGTGGCTTATAGCTGCAGCGGTGAGAAACACAGAACAACAACTTGATGACTTGGAAACCCTCTGGCTTAAATTCAAGGACATCATAAAGACAGCTGCTGCAGAAGCATGTGGTGAAGTCCGACTTGGGAACAAGAGAAAGAAGACACCTTGGTGGACAGAGGAAGTCAAAGAGAAAATAAGAGAGAAGAAAATGGCATGAAAACAATACTTAGGAGCTAAAAACGCAGCAGGACAAATAGAGAAATATAGATAATATGTGACACTCAGAACAGAAGCAAAGAACAAGGTGCTAGCAGCAAAACAAAAGTCCTGGGAAGAATTTGGAGAAAAGCTAGAAAAAGATGCGCAAGGAAACCAGAAATTGTTCTATAAGACCCTAAAGAACATGAGGAAGGAAAAACAATGCCCTCTCAAATTTATAAAGGACAAGCAAGGCAAATTGCTAACTGCCCCAAAGGAAGTAATGGAAAGATGGAAAGAATATTTCTCAGAACTCCTTGATGGTGAGCAAGGTCAAGCATCAGAAATGATAACCACTAGCACAGAAGAGAAAACCTATGGTGGTGAAGATGACATAAAGATGGAAGAACTGAAGGCAGCACTGGAGAAAATAAAGATGGGCAATGCAGCAGGGCATGATGGTATAACACCAGAAATGGTTAAGTACATGGGAGCATCAGGCGACATTTTACTCTTAAGGGTCCTACAGGCAGCGTGATGCAACAAGGCCATACCAAAGGATTGGGAGATTGCCATCATAACACCGATTTTAAAAAAGGGTGACAATCGACAATGTGGAAACCACAGAGGCATATCCCTTCTCAGTGTCCCTGGTAAAATCTACTCTAGAATCCTAGAGCAGAGACTCCGATGCCTAGCTGAGCCACAATTGGATGAAGTCCAGTGTGGATTCCGAGCAAACCGAAGTACTCAAGACCTAATCTTCACACTCAGGCAGCTGAGTGAAAAGGCCCTCGAGTATAAGTGTGTGAGATCCATCTTTGTTTCATAGATCTGGAAAAGGCATTTTGACAGGGTCCCCTGGAGCAAACTTTGGGACTGTTTGGCAAGGAAGAACATTCCAGCACCTCTGATTCATGCTATACAGAGCTTCTACAAGTCTTGCAGAAATTATGTGAGGACAGCAAACTATAAGTCAGAAGAGTTCAGGACCACCACTGGTGTAAGACAAGGTGATATCCTGTCACCTTATCTTTTCATACTCCTCATGGACGATGTCATCAAGGCATGTAAGGAGAGAACAAGAAAGTATTCAGTGGGGTACTGGAAGATGAGACAGGTCTGTATTTCAGAGCTGGCATTTGCTGATGATGTTGCCCTGATTGCTAAATCAGAGGCACATCTCCAATCCAACCTGCAAATCTGGAAGGAAGAGCTGGAGAAGAGAGGGATGGTCATAAGCAGCTCTAAAACAAAATCCATGGTGATATCACGAGAAGAAAGAAAACATCAGATTAAGCTGGGAGAACAGGTCCTGGAGCAGGTCGACCATTTTAAATATCTCGGTGCTATAATAGACTGAAAGGGAGGCATCAAAGAAGAGTTGGCCACTCGAAAAGCAGCAGCTGGGAGACTTTTTCAGGCCATAAACCGAGGATTTCTCAGCAAGAGAGAGGTTGGTAAGAAAACGAAGATGGCTGTATACTGCTCCACCTATGTCCCAGTCTTGACATATGGACGCGAGTCATGGGCAATGACCACAACCCACAAAAGCCAGATCCAAACCTCAGAAATGAGGTATCTGAGGAAGGTGGTTGAAGTAACAAGAGACATGGTCCACAACCATACGATACGTCAAGGCCTAAAATGCCACCCCCTGCAGACCCAAGTAGAACAGTCCCAACTAAGATGGTTTGGTCATGTCTGCAGAATGGGAGAAGATCGGCTACCACGACAAGCATGGGAAACAAAGAGCCAAGGATCCAGATCCCCAGGATGACCCAGAGTCCGCTGGGAGGACAACATTAGACAATCTTTGAAGGACCGAGGACTAGAATGGAACCAGGCCAGGAGGAAGACAGCCAATAGGATAGTCTGGTGCTCTCTCTTCCAAAGCTCTACACCTCACGGAAGAAGGGGAACGACTAAGGCGAAGACGTATATTAAGAAAGAAGAAAAGGATTAAAGGATGATGATAATGATCGTGATTAGAGCACAGAGATTATAGTAAAATTAAACCCATAACCCACAGGTGAAACATTTAAAATAAGAGGACTACTTATAACTAAGAGTTCTCGATAAAATAAATTGGAGCGTCCTCCTCTGCTGTATACTAGTACGGTATTACTAACGTCCTGGATTTCAATAAAACATTAGTACACTACAGTTACTGGCTCCTGAGAAGAAATGATAAAACTGAGTAGATGCTAAACTGGAGTGCACTGGCCAATATTCTAACACTGTCCTGGAACTACCTAACCTGCTCTGGGTAGCAGATTCACAGCACAATATTAATAATATTATTTGTATGGTCAAGTATCAAGGGCTAATCTGAAAACAAGTGGACCTCGAATACTGACGCTGAATACAAAATATTCAATTTCCAGGCCTAGATAAACTGTTTATAGATGTGGATTTGCTCAGGATTATTAGCATTCTATGGAAATGCCCCACAAGACTGAGAAATAAAAATACTTATGGATACTTCTTCCTTGTTTGTCATGAAAAGGACGTTGGTTGCATTGTGTCTGTTTACAGCAGAGCTGCGATATCTGTGCCTTTCCTCTTCGATCCCTACTCTCTCAGCCAGACTGCAGTGATGCAGCCTGTTTCCAGAACCACCACGTGGAGGTGGAGTAGGGTCTTGGTCAGCTCTGGTTCGCTGACCCTGACGCAAGCAGTCAAGCTATGGGTCGCTGACTGCATTCTCTATTGCTGCGTCTTTGGGTCCCCCTATGGATACGAAGTATGAAGACTCGACCACACTGCCTGCCACGTGGGTTTAGTGATCTGGTGGTGGCAAGGTCCCACAAATCAGCCAGACATACACAGACTACAGTCTTTTTCTGGTCGATGGTACACAGTGGTTCTAACAATGAAGAAGCCGTGTACCAGATTCTGTTAACCTCACACTGTTGAATTCCCTTGTCAAATTCTCATCCACTCTCGATCTAGATGACTGGGGTCTGGTGAAGCGAAAAGAGAATGTGACAGAAAATTTTGAGGATGTAGTGACAGATTGTATGAAAAAATAAAAGATATAGACAGATGATAGTCTCTCCTCGGGAATTAGTCTACTAGAAAACCTTACTTAAAAGAGAACTCTGGTGAAACTAAATAGGATATTCTCTATGCGATAAATACTTTATCCGAAATCCTACAATTGACTATGTATAGTACATACAGTTGGATAAGAGATTTGGTGCCCAGCCACATAAAAAAATATCCCGACCCAATAGTGTTTATTCAATTACGGCTCGGCCCCCAGGGTGTAGATTTTAATTATTAAAAACTATACAACCATACCTGTCAACCTGTACGAATTTTTCGTACAATGTACGTATTTTTGATACTTTTAGCAGTGTACGGCCATACAGACTCGTTGTACGGATTTTTTCTCCCTCCCCCCCCAAAAAAAAAACGAAATTTTTTTTTTTTAATTCTAAAAATATTTTTCAACCCAAGTTTAAAAAAATGTTTAATCAGAAAATATTTTCTAACCCAGGTTTTTTTAAACCAATTTTTTTATTCCGGGAATCTCGGCGTCTGTTTTTAAGTCTCTCGCAGCAACCAATCAAATCCTTTTATACCCAACAATTCGGCAAAAACTTTGAATTCAGCCTCAAACACTTTCAACTTTCAGCGTGACATGACAAATTTTTAAAGTTACCTGTTATCAGCCACGCTTGCCAAGACACTTCGACGCCAATTTGTTTAAAAAAAGCTAAGTACCTATAACTTGGTTAAATATTGCTGTTGTTTTGCTTTGTTGCAATTTAATCGCTGTATTAATCTTTCCAGTTATATCTTGCCCTTCAGTATATTTCCGATAAATTAATGTCATAATATTCTGTGTAGGCCTAGATAACTAAAAAAATAAAGTTTGTTTGCGTTGAGAAGGCCTACTTTATTCCGGCGATCGAGATTCACTGCTTTATTTTTCATAAAGCGGCGATCTATTATCACTGGTCTAGGCTATCAATTTTTAAATAATAATTTTGTAAATTTTTGGTAGTACATTTTTTCTTCCTAGATTAAATAATATTCTGTTCACAATTTAGTTAATTTTTTTATTTTTTGCTGTTGCTTTACTTTGCTTTGTTGTATTTTATTTTTGTCGTTCTCTTAATCTTTCCAGTTATATTTTGACCATTTCAATATTTCCAATAAATTAATATAAAATTTTGTGTAGGCCCTTGATAAGGTCTCTTTTTGGAAGACAGACGTCATCATCATCAGTTGGTAAACTCTTATAATACAAGACCCTTGCCCTGAGCAAGAGACATGCTGAAAAAAATCTGAAGCTCACTCGAACATCACCAGAGTTAAATACTGTGTTGTTGTGTTGCTCGTGGTTTGAGTATGGAATGTCAACTTGACCTACGCAGTAGTGTGTAGACATAGATTGAGTGTATAACATGTGAATGATAAGAAGAGTTCGTGGTGTTGACAAATGTTCTTTTCTCACACTCATGTATGGCTGGAAGTCATCGACACCAACGACTGTGTACCTTTACCACAGTTTAATTGGACGTACACACTCGACAGCACAGATAGTGACAAATCACAGGTTGGCATAATACATCATGGTACAGTGGATAAATGGTCTTGCAATGTTACATGGGCACTCATGTAGAATAATAGTATAATGGACTGTCAGTAGCCAAGCACTCAGTATTGCCCATATATATATATCATCTGAGTTTACTGACAAAACACGTCAGATTATAAACAATATCCAAGATGGCTTCTAGACCTAACCTCGTCTAGCGAAGATTCCTTAACATAATGTCCAGCACAGATTTTTCCATATAATCAAATTGAACCGCTAGCAATGGGTTCTCATGTGTAGCAGTGATCTCTGGACTAATCAAGCGATAATACGGGCATCCCTTTTCTCTTCTTGAAAGTCACTAAATGTTTGGTTACAAGATGGCTTCTCTCGTGAGCTGTCACTCACGTTTGGATACAGATAATGAATCTGTCTTAAAGTTAGTCATTCATTAAATGTTTCATTGCTCTGTAGATTCTATCATGATACAATTGACTGCATTCTACAGGATATAGTGCTGCTAGGAATCAGAGTCGTTTTCCATCTAGTTAAATGCATCCTCTCAGATGTACAAAATCGTACCTATCGAAAAACGGTGGCTTCGTACGAGAGTTCAAAAGAGTATCTTTTATTACCTGGGTATCAGAAATATGATTCTGCCATTCCTTGGCAATAAGAATGAACACTGGGGTAAAGCATACATGATAGGTCTAGACGACTATCACTTTCCCCATAAATATAGAGATCACTTTTTCCGGCTACAAGCCGACATAGAAAAACACCGCCCATCATCAGGGCGAAGCCAAAACACACCTCTCTTGCGACACATCCGCCGAACAGCCTTTGACCTCTCTAGAGACAAAAGAACATATAGTTCGACTTAGATATGTAAAGATATACAGATATAAGACAGACTCGTCCTACTCAGACAAACAATACACATAAATTCAGGCCCTAGATATTCTGAAGCAAGAACAATCTATTACTACCCAAACAAAGAATAAATCGCAGTAAAACTGGATTCATCCGCGGAGTTCGATCGAAAGAGACGACACAACTTTCAAGGGAAGTAACTCAATAATGACTTTTCCTTAAGCACTAAAAAGTATCTATTTTGTTTACAAAATATTTGCGAACATAACAAGCATACAAATGTATAATATTGCAAGATATCAAAGACTGCACGTAACAGTCTTACAAAAGTAGAAAATTAAAGTTTATTTGCATTGAGTAGGCCTACCTACTTTATTTCAGCGGTCGAGATTCGCTGCTTTATTTTTTAATAAAGTGGCAATCTATTATCACCGGTCTAGGCTACCAACTCTTAAATAATTTTGTAAATTTTTGGTGCTACGTTTTTCTTCCTAGATTTGATATTCTGTTCATAATTTGTTAAATTTGTTGTTGTCTGTTAGCTTTGCTTTGTTGTATGTTTTTTTTTTTCGTTCTCTTAATCTTTCCAGTTATATTTTGATCATTTAAATATTTCCAATAAATTAATGTGATAATATTCTGTGTCGGCCCTACATAACTAGAAACAAAGTTTGTTTGCGTAAACTTCGCTGCTTTATTTTTCAATAAAAAAGTCCGCACAGACTGCAGGAGGACCATGAATGCAGACACACTCACTTCTTTTTTACAGTGTAAGATTAACATTGATACATGCTGTGCAGACTTTAAGCCCAAAAATGCAATTCTGCAAAGTGCTAAAAGTGCAAGTGTTGATTATAAGGCAAAACACTGTGCATCGAAAGAATAGTACCTCACGATCACTAAGTTTTTTATATGTAAAGAACAGCATGAGACTATTAGCATGTTTTATACACTAATTCAAATGCTGATAGATTTGTATATGTCATTTCTCGTTTTAAAACTGTATTGTGTATAATTTATTAATACATTTTTTGCGTAAGGATTTTTGGGTGTTTGTAAGGATTTTTTTGGTCTGGCGTACAGATTTTTGTCTCATGAGGTTGACAGGTATGATATAACCCAATTAAATATTGCAAGAAAAATGAAAACATACTCTGTTGTATCAAATTTTACAAAATTGAAGATAGATTCTCTCATACTTGAAATGAACTTTACAAAATGATGATAGATTATATGTTCAAAAATTTACAACTATAAGTTCTTATGTGTGGGGAAACAAAACTATCTATGGTTCTGAAACATGTCAGAGTAAATTGTACGTCCTATGGACAATTAGCTATTCTGTACTGGTTCTGCTAGCATTTTGAACTACTCATCTCAGATGCTGCTGGATTTATGTTGCCTTGTTGCCAGGGAGTTCACACTGTCCCAGCACTCCAGGTCCAATAAGGCAAGTACTTCTAGTAGGGTTTCAGAGGATGGCAGGGGCTGCTTCCTCTGTCTTGACACAGGGCTCATCACCAACTGGGATGGATTATGCCGGCCCTAGAGAACACTGCATATGGTTAGGTTTCCTGGTAGGACAACTTGCTCAGCTAAGCCACTGCTGTGTTTAAATGACGTTTCTCCTCTGTATTACTGAGAGGCCATATATGTTCAGGCAGATCTGCCTGGCTACGCTGCCACTTCAAGAATCCCGCCTAAATTCACTACCAGGTTTGCTGGGTTTATTCCTGCTAAATTTAAATATGATGGGGGGGTGTCGTAACCTGTTGATACCCCTTGTCCCATCCCAAACACACTAGCATAGGTACTTGGCATTCTGATTCAGGCAAGTTGTGATTTAAAATTAACTCTTGCTGGTTGCTGAGGTCAAAAGTCACATGACTATACAACACTGCATCCTGTTGGCTAGAATAGTAATTAGTCCCAGGGGAAACCCCATGTTAAACAAGACTGCGGGTCAGAAGTTCATGACTAAGCAAGAAAGGAATTTTTAAGTTCAACCAAAGATGGAACAACGAGCTGAGCCGACATATTTTTGTTGAAAAGAATACAGAAGAGAGCGACTGATTTAGACAAGTGGTTGAATTGCTAAAAATAAGAAAGGAAAGAGTGAACTTTTATGAAGAAAGATAAAAGATTGACAGAGAAAAGAAGGCAAATTCTGGTTCGTCAAAAAAGAGGGAGGGCTTATTAATGTGGCGGCTAATGACTTCTGTTAAAAAAAAATGTAGTATAGCTGAAAATTGGGGGCTGGTCCGAAAGAAAACTATTACTAAACAGCACGTATTAGAAAAACATTACACAGACTGGATCAGAACTCATAGTTTTGGAAAGGGCATGCTTACTTAGTTGTTCCTCTTCTATCATGAGGTGTAGAGCTTAGGAGGACAGAGCGCCATACTATCCTATTGGCTGTCTTCCTCCAAGCCTGGTTCCATTCTAGTTCTCATCCTTCAGAGAATGTCTAATGTTGTCCTCCCAGAGGACTCTGTGTTGTCCTGGAGGTTTGTATCCCTGGCTCTTAGCCTCTCATACCTACCATGGCAGCCGATCTTCTCCCATTCTGCAGATATGGTCAAACCATCTTAGTTAGGACTGTTCTACTTGGGCCTGCAGGAGTTGGGTTTTTAGGCCTTGAAATATCTAGTTGTGGACCATGTCTATTCTTGATACTTCAACCACCTTTCTGTTACGACTCGTTTAATGATGTTGGCCACTACAATTGTGAGCACTTTAAAGTTACGCGTTTACATATTGGTATGCTATAAATATATGATGTTTCGCGCTTCACGATATTTTATTGAACGTGAATTTGTATAGTTGTCTAGGATTAGGCCTGACGCGGTACGTTGTTATGTTACCGCATGACAATGTTCTATATTCACCCTTTAGACTCCGAACTTTGTCCAAGCCGGACGTATTCTTGATTACTCCCAGTGTAAACTGAATTGTGCAGAAGTCTTCCTTAAAGATTAGCTATGGGGTCAGCTATCTTGGTTATGAATGCAGTAATGGAGCATTCCTATTGATGTATAAGTTTCCATGAAGTAATACTAACAGGGAGCTCTGATTTGTGATTGTCAGAATCATTATCTTCGCCAAACCGATGGCTGTTCGTTACCGGATGACCGACCTACGGCATCACGTGTAAACAGTCAGACCTTTTGACGACAGAGCAATTAATATAGGAGACTGTAATGGACTGCACAAAATTTATGTACTACTTGATGCCATGAATATTAATGTGATGTATATGTAATAAATTGTTGGACTCTACCCAAACGAGGTTATCAACTCTATCCAGTAGTATAGAGATCATTTTCCACCCATTCGCACGCAAAACCAATAACATCAGCACGGTTGCCAAAACCAATCAAGACAAGATAATTTGAAGGATTGAATGCTAATAAGACTACATATGAAACAGAAGCCCCAGGTTAAAGCAACTATATAGCGAACAGTACAGTCAGCTGGACAAGGAAGTTAAACGCCAAACCCGAGCCAACAAAAGGAATTTCCTAGACGATCTTGCAAGACAGGCAGAGGAGGCAGCACTGAGAAATGAACAAAGCACAGTATACAAAATAACTAAATTCATCAGTGGAAAACGAGGTGCAAACAATATTACATTAGCAAGAGATAAGCAAGGTAATCTCATCACGACAGCAGAGGGACAAGAAACAAGATGGGCAGAGCACTTCAGAGAAACTCTGAACAAGGAACCACCAGAGACACAATTGAATGTTCCTGAAGCTGAAAACGATCTAGATGTGAATAAAGACATTCCACGAAAAGAAGAAATCATCACAGCAATCAAAGGGTTAAAGAACGGCAAAGCTCCGGGCCATGATAACTTAAATGCAGAGCTATTTAAGACAGACCCTGAGCTAGCAGCAGAACTATTAGAACCACTATTTGCACAAGTCTGGAAAACGGGGACAACACCATCAGAGTGGAACAAAGGAATAATTGTCAAATTGCCCAAGAAGGGAGATCTTGCAGACTGCAATAATTGGAGAGGAATCACTCTTCTCTCAGTTCCCAGCAAAATACTAGGCAGGATAATTATACAGAGAATATCAAAGGCAGTAGATCACAAACTGAGGAAAGAACAAGCAGGATTTAGAAAGAACAGGAGATGTGTAGACCATATATTCACTCTTAGGAACATTATAGAGCAGTGCTCAGAATGGCAAAGACAGCTTTACATTAATTTCATTGACTTTGAAAAGGCTTTTGACAGCATACATAGGGACAGTTTATGGAAAATACTGAGGGCTTATGGAATTCCAAGCAGCATAGTGTCAATCATAAAAAGCCTCTATGCAAACTTTACGTGCAGTGTTGGGCAGAGCAACCTAACCTTTGAGGTGAAGACAGGAGTACGACAGGGATGCCCCTTATCAACCACTCTATTTTTAACAGTCATAGACTGGGTGATGCGCCAGACAACAGAGGGCAGTCCAAGAGGAATAAGATGGACAACATTTTCTACATTGGAAGATCTGGAATACGCAGATGACATTGCACTACTAGCTCATTCACATCAACACATTCAGGAAAAAACGGATAGACTTAATAAGTTTAGCCAACAGGTGGGCTTGAACATCAATTTAAAGAAGTCTGAGGTCATGACGCTCAATGTGAGCAACCCTGAGCCCATATCAGTAAGGAATCAGCAACTGGTACAGACAGATACCTTTACATACCTAGGAAGCATAGTAACACCAGACGGCGAGGCAGGCAAAGACATCAACATCAGAATGAATAAGGCAAGAACAGCCTTCTTTAGCCTAAACAACATCTGGAAGTCCTCTCAATACAGCACAAGCACAAAATTAAAATTATATCAGAGCTGTGTGCTTTCTGTGCTTCTCTATGGTGCAGAATGCTGGAGAGTTACAGAGAAGGAAATGTCGAAATTGTCCTCTTTTCACACAACATGCCTAAGAAAAATTCACCAAATCTTTTGGCCGAATACCATCACTAACCAAGATCTGCTTACTCGTAGCAAGCAAGAGGACATGCACACCATCATAGCTGGCAGACGCTGGAACTGGGTTGGTCATGTCCTCAGAAGAGACCTCGATGCCATCACAAGAACAGCTATGCTTTGGACCCCTGAAGGAAAACGAAAGAGAGGCCAACCAAAAACAACCTGGCGGAGGACTGTGGAGGCTGAGATGCAAAGAATGAACCAGAGTTGGGGCACTGTACGAAGGATGGCCACCGACCGAGCAAAGTGGAATCATTTTGTTGTTGCCCTACAAGACGCCACTAGGCGTGATGGCCACTGACTGCTTTGATGGTCGGCGGCTAAGGATCAAAGGAGAGATGAAACAGAAGCATATTTCCACCAAGATTGAGTTTAACCATTGGTGATTACAGTCAAACTGACTGTAACATGTGGCGGCTTTAGTGTGGGGAACGATTTTTTTTGTCTTTGATACAGAACTATGTTCCAGAAATAAAATTCCATTTATCAACAAATTACGGATTTTTCCGATGCTTGATAAAACTGTAACTAAGAACTGCGCATGCGCGCCGGTAGCTATGACAATGCCTGAACGACTTTCAACAAGAAGTACAACCGTTTCAAAATCTTCTATCAAATATCAAGTATAACTCAATTTACAAATGGCCCTATTGATCAAGAAACTGCTCAGATTATGCCAACGGCCTTTTTCAATTCAGCAATCTAGTTCCAATGGTGCATGCCAGCACTGTTCGAAGAAATATACTTGATCACGAAAGATAAGTGACTATGTTGTAAAGGCAATTTTAGTCCATTTGTATTTTGCAGGCATGTCAAGCCACTCATTTCTATGAATACTACCTGTATCTAATATGTATGTATCTTGTCTAAATATGCGGGCGGTTGGATTGGGAACCTACGATTTCTGTTATGTCGCTTTTCGCTGACAGCAGAGATCTAGGTCGTTCTTAGGGCTTGTTGAATATTTTCAATTGTACAAGAGATCCCTTGACATTTACTAAGGGCATACTCTGCTTGTTATCGAATTTAGTCAATATTATCTGTTTAGTTGTGAAGTCTTGTATTTACACATTGTATTTTTACTGTCCTCAGTTTCATTTTGCTTATTTTTGTCACTTGTTTGTTATCTATATTGTCACTCTGACCTTACTATCGTTTAGTTTTACATGTAAACTGTAACATTGTGATGTCAGTTATAGAGTCCATTTTTCTTCGTCCATATTTTTTAGAACACTGTGATTTGACCTACTTTTATTTCAGTACTCTTTGTCACTTCCGTATTTTTATTCAGTTATTAACTCTTACTATCCGGCAAGCCCCAAGAAGTGGCGCGGGTTTAGTACCAATTTTACGGCTCGCCAGTTCAAGTGGCACGCAACGGTAACGATAGCTAAACTAGCGCGTAAAAATGCGGTTTTAGCTCACGTATAGTAAGAGTTAATATTGTTTTAATGTCGGTAATTCGTAATTGTGATGTGAAATTGTACTTGTAAATTCTTTTGTTTACTATTTCTATTCTAATTCTTCATTCATAATTAATATTATATTGATATATGATAATATAATACTACAATAGTTAGAAAACAATATTTATGAATATATAAATTAAATTACTGAATGACTGACATGATTTCAGTCCATTGCACTATTAGTTCAAGTAACTACTAGTTGGTTATTATGAGTAAGGCATAATATTATAAAATATTATTAAGATAATATTTTCTGAACTTTCAATTAAGTTGTATGGCACGTAATAGATATTTGATGGACTAAGTGAGTCACAAATACCATATTGGTTATTAAGATTACATAATTCTATATTTTAATATTGACTAAGTAAGTAGTTTAATTATTTAACATGGCGACTTTAGAATATTTTATGAAAATTGGTGAGAAATTTGTCATGAAAGGAGGAGCACTTAGAGAATTTGCAGTTACGGAACTAGCTAAAGCAAAGCAAGAGGAAATTGATAGAGAAGAGAAGGAAGAGAAAAAAAGCAATAGCAAAGCAAGAGGAGGCAGAACGTGAAGCTAAAGAATATAAAAGAAGAAAGGAACAGGAGGCAAGAGATGAAATTAAACATATTGACGAAGAAAAGAAGATGCAGCAGGAGGAAAGATTAACACTTCTTCATATGGAAGAATTAAAATTGAAAGCACAAGTTGCTACAAATAGCAATAATGATGATTCACATAATGCTTCTTCATCCAATCATACTAGAAGCAATTATATGTTTAAACTGTCAGTTTTCAAACAAAATTTTGAAGGTTTGTCATCCTACCTGATTAGATTTGAACAGGTTTGTAATGCAAACAAAATCGATAAATCTTTGTGGGCTGTAAAACTCAGTGAATTTTTGGATGGTGAACCATTGAATGCTCTAAATACTATGGATCAAGCAGTCATAAATAGCTATGAAGCTGCAAAAACTTTATTACTAAAAAGATTTCAACTGAACGAAGAAAGATATAGAATGAAGTTTAAAACTATTCTCCCAGATTCAAGTAAAGATTTTACAGAATATATCGCTTCAATTCGTATGACTTTCAACAGATGGACTGAATTGTCTGGTATTGATAAATCATATGATATGCTTGTAGATTAAATGCTGCGGGATAAGGTTCTATCATCAGTTAGCAAACCTTTTTAAACGTTCTTACAGGAACGCAACCCATCTACATTACCTGATTTAGAAAACATTGCAGTTCAATATTGCACTGCACATCCAGGTTCTTGCATTGCTAATACGCAATTAAAAGATGCTCTACCAGTGGCTTCAGTTGCAAATTGGAATAGTAATAATAGATCAAGAGCCCAGAGACTTAATAGGAATTTTACCCATAGAAGGTATAACGACAATAATTATTATAAAAATAATAATTTCAACAAGACTGATAATTTCAATAGAGGTAGGCCACAATTCAGGCATCAGTCACCTCAAAACTGGAATAATAACAATTTTCAACAGGGGTCAAACTGAAAGAAATAATATAACTTCACCGCAAACAATAATGGTAACAATAACTGGACTAATAATAATCATAACTATAGATCCAGAAACAATAGTTATAATAGTAGACCACTGTGATGAAAGTACTGAGATTCTGTCTTTCAAATGGCCCATGTCTTTTTCTCCTTGCATTTTTGTTCACTATTTCTAGGAGGGATTACAGGTAATCCTTCTCCATGTTTCTTCTCTTTCTATTATTTACGTTTTTTTCAGAGTGAGATCACGAAACCCAGCAAATAATCGGCGGCTCTACTTCAGAGGAACCTGAGGCGTTGCATCGGTTTCGCACTGTACCAGCGGTCACAAACCCGCTGATGCGCAGCGAGGAAGTCGCCAGACTGCCACAGCGCCAGCCAGTCACATCAGCTGCCCAGGACAGCCTTTTGACGGTCATAGCAAGGGAAAGTTCAGACCCGCCATTAGACGGCACAGGTCAGAAGAGAGATCAAATCTCCAAACGGAGCATAGGAGCTTGTTCAAGGAGAGGAAGAAGGAGGAAACGCAAGAGAGGAAGGTCGAAGAACACTGAAGAGGAAGAGGTAAGGACAGACAGCCATAGACAGAGTTAAGGGCCAGTGTGAAACACAGAGATTTCAGTAATGAGATCGTTGCTCAATCTTCGAGGGTGGGAGTGATGTGACGAAAGTACTGAGATTCTGTCTTTCAAATGGCCCATGTCTTTTTCTCCTTGCATTTTTGTTCCCTATTTCTAGGAGGGATTACAGGTAATTCTTCTCCATGTTTCTTCTCTTTCTATTATTTACGTTTTTTTCAGAGTGAGATCACGACGGAGTTGTATCTCATCTGCTTTATGGTTCTTCTCTATGTGTTTAGAGTTGGTGTGTAGGGAATTGGTGCAGTGTTATTCTAGAAGAAAGATTATAGAGCCTAGATCAGAGTTGCACCAGTTTTAGCTTTTTAAAGATATGGCAGGCAGCTAGACGCATTTTTCGGGATTTTATATATATATATATATATTTTGGCCATTTCGCTTCATTAGATAGCAGAGGGCAGAGCTTAATCCCGTTTCTTTGTCTAAATGCACGCAACACGTGCTAGCAGAAGCCGGTTGCATCAGAACTGTTTACAATCTCTGGTTGGCTGAGATTTAACTGCTTTGAATGGCAGCGCGTTCATTGGGGGCTAGAAACGAAGCCACGCATATGATGTCACGAGGTCAGCGTGCAGATTTAAGACAATAAATAGGCCCGTAATTAAATTCTCGTTCTCTCTAAATGTAATTGCCAGCTGTGTACCTTAAACAAGTCGGTTCGCCTTCAGTGGGAATTTTTGCGTGGTACTTTATTTAATTTTTCCAGTCCTAGGCCTATCAGTTAAGTTTCTTGGGAAGTTAATTTTAAATTAATTCTTATCGCCAGAGCCATCAAATACTATCTGAGTGATAGACATGAGAAACTTAATAGGTCCATTTATTTCCTTATTGCAGGAATAACGGTATTTAAGATGGTTTGAAAGTTGAGATGTCACGGGGATGCTTTGTATTATTGCAAAGTAGGCCTGTAGAGAAACCCGCATCGGCGAATTTTATTAATTTACTGAATGGAGGGAGCGTGTGTATTTGTGATTTTATTGAGAGTTTAATGCTGCTAGCTATTTATATAGTTACACATCTATCTGTGGACGGGAGTGAGAGAGGTGTAATTTGGAAGCACGTGGGTGCGTTCATTACTGTATATTTATTTGATACGATGTTTAGAGGGGGGAGAGGAGCACGTGGGTGCTATCATTTAATGATGAATATTTAGGCAGGAACACGTGGTTGGAAAAGAATTGTAAGCTCATGCTTGTAACTATCGAGATGTACTGGGTAACCTGGGTTTATGTATAACTTCTAGGCAGTATGTATATGCTAGCATCTCAAAGGGTTATACGTTATTGATTGTGCATTGTTGTTCTGTGTATTCAGAAGATGGAGATGAAATTATTTCTGTTAAGGGAATAATATTTGTATTATCATGTTAAATGTGATTTAAGATTATTGATGGGAATTTTAGGAATTCCTAGAGAGGTCTAGTTTATTTTGTGTTCAACAATTGCTGCCTGTCGGGTCAGCGTAAGAAGTGGGCCAAAGTATTTTGAACAGGTAGATAGGCCTCTGTAGAATACTGTTGGTATTGTAACCAGTCATGCAGAGCCCTAGGTCTGCGTGTTGTATTATCGGGGTTGGTAATGTTTATTTTTGACTCGGGGAGAGAGTAGGGGAGTTACGGGTTGAAGACTTGGGGCTTTAAGGTTAAGTCGGGGAGTTAATTGTTATTAGAAATGTATTATTACTGTGTGTTTAGCTGTTGCATTTTTTTCTGTCTAAACAGCAGGTATCGTGGCGCAGTGGGAGGAGCGAAGGTTTCACAATCTTCCCCACGGCACAATTTTGCATCTCAGACTGATAAGGGTTTGAGAGTTTTGACAGAGGCGGACGGAGTATAGAGACCCGGGTTTTTCCTAGGCACGGGAAGACATTTCTCGAGTGGAATAGGATTTGGTGGATAAATCCTGAGCGCTGAGCTCGTTCGGTTACACACGCACATCGGCAGGTTGCCAGCGTGGTCGTAATTTATTTTGCTTTGTCCTGGCCATAATAAAGCCGAAGGCCTGAACTCAAAAGGGAGCGGGCAGGTAAAACCAGAGGGGTAGCAGTGCAGCCAGCTACCTAGTCCAGAATCCAGCATTTATACCTAGTCATAGATTTCAGAATTGTGGAGGGAAATAGGGTGAAAATACCCTCTACAGATTTTAGGGCAGAGGACAGCTGCTGAAGTTTAGTCTACAGTTGCAATAGAAAATAGACAGAACTGTTACAGTTTTGTTGAATCATAGCAGAGGACAGCTGCTGAAGTTTAGTCTACAGTTGCAATAGAAAATAGACAGAACTGTTACAGTTTTGTTGAATCATAGCAGAGGACAGCTGCTGAAGTTAGAGGTGCGGTTAGCTGTGCCAGAGAATTCAGGATAGGCATTTGTAGAAACGAAGTCAGTGCAGTGATTGTGTAGACAATTCGTAGTAGTTCCAGAGGACTGTGAATTTAGCAGTAACAGTAGAAGTTAGAACAGCTAGTTGGAGTGGAGGCTCGACATCTGAGACCCCACCAAGTGCAGTGTGGTTTATTTAATTTAATCTTACCTTCTTTCTCCATACAGGTGAAACTTGTGGGTGAGGGGTGGGGTGGTTTTTTGATGATACCTCATTTGTAACTTTTCCTGAACTTGTTTTTTTCCAGGAGGGCTTACACTGCATTGTTATGTAATTGACATGTATATAAGTTTTGTTTATAGGTGTAAATAAAACTTGTACTTGATAGCTGGAATCAGTCATTTCATTTACGTACAGTAGCTATCTGTTGTCTGTATCGTGGTGTATGTGAATCTTAATTGAACCTTATCCCCTCAGGGTAGTTAGAGGTGGTCGAGGCCATAGCAATTAAGACGTCCGAAGTGGCGAGGAAGAGTTAACTTCGGTTCTCAACCTCAGAGCCAATGGTCTCACTTTCACATTTTCACTGTCATTTTCATCTGAATCTATCATTTCAGTCTTTCTTCTCACTAATATCTTGTCACTATATGTAGACAGCCTTTAGTCGTAAATCCATTTCGTGACAAAGTGGGTGGCGTTCGTCCTTGGGATCATCTTTGTTGGGATCAATTCTAGACTCATAGATTGTCTCTACAGAAAGTTCTGGAGAATAGATTTCTTAAATATCCCCTAGACTGAGCTATATTAAGACTGATCCAGCTATAAGTTTTTTCCACAGGTTACAGTCAGTTTAGATGATAGTGGTAGTACGGTTGTTTATGACATAGAGGTAATTGATGGCTAATTGAATTTTTTTCTTAACAGGAAAGTAAATTCGGGTTTTGGATAGCTGGATTAACTATAAATTTTTTTCAGGTAGCTCATCAGACTGGTGCTAGTCTGAGTTTGGGGTTTTGCGACAGCAGATTCCTAGCAGGTGAAAGGTAGTTCCTTCCTTTTTGTTTCTTCGTTCTATCAGTTTTCTGTATTCTTGAGACTACAGCAATTCGCAAGTAAGATGGCAGATATGGCCAAGTTACGAGCTGCCTGGCGTGAGGCTGCTCAGGACATGGGAATGGACAAGGAGGAAACTAAGGCCTACATGATCAGAGAAAATGATAGTCATAATCAGAAAGAGGAAAGGGCCGCAGAAGCTGAGGAGAGGAAAAGGGCCGCAGAAGCTGAGGAGAGGAAAAGGGCCGCAGAAGCTGAGGAGAGGAAAAGGCTGCAGAAGCTGAGGAGAGGAAAAGGGCCGTAGAAGCTGAGGAAAAAGCCCGACAGACGGAGATGGACCTTCGGAGAATGGAGGCCGAGGAAAGGGAAAAGGCAGCAGAGAGACAGCATGAACTTGCCATGCGTTCTCTGGAACTGCAGCATAGATCTTTGGAGGGCAGTTCGGCTAACGGAGATTCCCCCAGAGCAGTGGCGGCAGACACCGCAGGAAACGGAGGGCCCAGAATGGCAGCCATGAATTTTCCGATGGACTCTTTTCCTAACGGAAATGAGAAAATTGAGGTATTTTTGGAAAAATTCGAAAGGATGGCAAAGGCATACGGGCTGGATGATAGTCTTTGGTGTCTCAAATTATCTCAATCACTAAGAGGACATGGGTAGGATGTCTATAGCAAGATGCTGGTAGATGACCAAAATAACTTTGAGGCTCTTTGGAACGCCCTGTTGCAGCGATTCCAATGGACTCCTCGTAAGTGCCAAACGATGTTTCGGGCAAGTCGTCTGGAAAAAGGAGAAAGTTTTCCCCAGTTCGCAGAGAGGCTGAGGAATTACCTCACTCGCTGGAGAGAGTTGTCGGGTTTGGCTAAATCCTTCGAAGGACTGGAAGAACTAGTCATGTGCGAACAGATAAAGGCCAACATGTCCCCAGACTTAAGGAAGTACCAGGTGGAGCAGGGCGCCCAGCAACTGGACCAGATAATTTTATTTGCAGAAAGGTTCCAGACGGCACAGGCCGAAGTACTGGGCCAGAAAAGAAAACACCCTGACCTGCCAGCCCCAGACAAAGGAGCATCTTCATCGCATTCGCCTTCCTTGTCAGCTCACCAGCAGCAAGGGCCATCTCGAAAGGAGCCCCCTCCCAGTCATAACATGCGCTCCCAGCCGCCTAACAGAACACAGGGGCTGACCTCTCATGAACCCGTCAGGAACCGGGGAGATAATGAGAGATATTGTAGGTTCTGTCGGACTACTTCTCATTGGACAACACGGTGCCCAAACAAACAACCCGCTCATCAGGTGGCTTGTTTAAGGCCTGTGAGGGTGAAACAAGGGAAGAAGTGGAAACCCTTCCAGTCAGAGAAGTTGTTTTCCAACAGCGGACCAGCAGAAGTGAACGGGACGGAGACAACATGTCTATTTGACAGCGGGCTTACATACCCCAACATAGTCGCCTGACATCTGGTGAAGCCCTGGCAGATGACCAGAGAAAAAGTGAATATTGGTGGAGTTTTAAGGAAAGGGACCTCGCAGTGCTTTCCGGTAGCCAATATTAAAGTGAAGTGCAAGTTTGTGTCTGGCACGATCAAGGCAGCTGTGATGGCACAGCCAGCCTATGACTTCATTCTCGGCAACCCATATTTAGTTTTGGGGAACCCGCCCACACCGATCCTTGCTGATGCAAGGGGGCTACTGCAGGCCAGATAAGTGAAAAGGGAGAACCCCTAATTCACGGAGCCCCGAGCGAGCTCAAACATCCCTGTCTTGCTAAGGAGAGGTTAGAGGCCTCTAAGGACAGAGGTATGTTATATGCAGAGGCGAATTCGCCTGTCAGCCCTGTTCATCCTAATGGACAAACAGTGGTGACGCCTCTGATTCAGGAAGTGCACTCTTTGTTGTCGGGAATTAGGCCCCCGATGGTATTAGCTCCCTCAAGTGAGGGACATACTGACAAGAGCGGTATTACATATGTCAACGACCAGCGCCATCTTCATAGGGCACAAGATAGCGGTCTGAGCGAACATATAGTTCCAACCAGCCCTGGAGCCCCATCCGACCAGCACTTTACTCAGATGGAGGAGGACAGTGATCTGAGTTTCCGTTCGCCTATAAACGGAGATGGGCCCCACAAATCTAGTATCTCGTTTACATGAAACGACTCTTGTAACGAGGAGCCTGAACAATTGGCTGTATCTTCCAACATGTTTCACGGAACATTGGAACCAGTCACTGAAAGCTTTATTTCAGATACTCCGCAATGTAACGGGATCTTAAACCATCCAGTGTCACTGCAGGACACATGTCAACTAGCGCCAGTAACTCTCAACGGGGAGGGCAAGGTTGAGAATTTTCTTAGAACCAGAGTTTTAGACGGAGGACTCTCTGGGACTACACGGGCATCTCACAAACTTTCCAGGCCAGGAATTAGTGAGGAAAGCTGCCTTAAAACTTCGCAAGGAGCTATATTGGAGAGCTCTGTCCCGCTTCATATTGGTAGGGGAAGAGCGAGCCCAGAACCACTGCCAGGGGCAGATTGTTCCTACCTTTTTCAAAGGTAGAAGCTATTGAGATCGATCGTGATCGAATAGACACTCAGCAAGCAATCTGAGGCTCTACATCAGAGGAACCCGAGACGTTGCATCGGTTCCGCACTGTACCAGCGGTCACAAACCCGCTGACGCGCAGCGAGGAAGTCGCCAGACCGCCACAGCGCCAGCCGGTCACATCAGCTGCCCAGGACAGCCTTTTGACGGTCATAGCAAGGGAAAGTTCAGACCCGCCATTAGACGGCACAGGTCAGAAGAGAGATCAAATCTCCCAACAGAGCATAGGAGCTTGTTCAAGGAGAGGAAGAAGGAGGAAATGCAAGAGAGGAAGGTCGAAGAACACTGAAGAGGAAGGGCTAAGGACAGACAGCCATAGACAGAGTTAAGGGCCAGTGTGAAACACAGAGACTTCAGTAATGAGATCATTGCTCAATCTTCGAGGGTGGGAGTGATGTGATGAAAGTACTGAGATTCTGTCTTTCAAATGGCCCATGTCTTTTTCTCCTTGCATTTTTGTTCACTATTTCTAGGAGGGATTACAGGTAATCCTTCTCCATGTTTCTTCTCTTTCTATTATTTACGTTTTTTTCAGAGTGAGATCACGACAGAGTTGTATCTCATCTGCTTTATGGTTCTTCTCTATGTGTTTAGAGTTGGTGTGTAGGGAATTGGTGCAGTGTTATTCTAGAAGAAAGATTATAGAGCCTAGATCAGAGTTGCACCAGTTTTAGCTTTTTAAAGATATGGCAGGCAGCTAGACGCATTTTTCGGGATTTTATATATATATATATATATATATATATATATATATATATATATATATATATATATATATATATATATATATATATAGGCCATTTCGCTTCATTAGATAGCAGAGAGCAGAGCTTAATCCCGTTTCTTTGTCTAAATGCACGCAACACGTGCTAGCAGAGGCCGGTTGCATCAGAACTGTTTACAATCTCTGGTTGGCTGAGATTTAACTGCTTTGAATGGCAGCGCGTTCATTGGGGGCTAGAAACGAAGCTACGCATATGACGCCACGAGGTCAGCGTGCAGATTTAAGAGAATAAATAGGTCCGTAATTAAATTCTCGTTCTCTCTAAATGTAATTGCCAGCTGCGTACCTGAAACAAGTCGGTTCGCCTTCAGTGGGAATTCGAATTTGGTAAGCATGAATTTTTGCGTGGTACTTTATTTAATTTTTCCAGTCCTAGGCCTATCAGTTAAGTTTTTTGGGAAGTTAATTTTAAATTAATTCTTATCGCCAGAGCCATCAAATACTATCTGAGTGATAGACATGAGAAACTTAATAGGTCCATTTATTTCCTTATTGCAGGAATAACGGTATTTAAGATGTCACAGGCGTTTCTTTGTATTATTGCAAAGTAGGCCTGTAGAGAAACCCGCATCGGCGAATTTTATTAATTTACTGAATGGAGGGAGCGTGTGTATTTGTGATTTTATTGAGAGTTTAATGCTGCTAGCTATTTATATAGTTACACATCTATCTGTGGACGGGAGTGAGAGAGGTGTAATTTGGAAGCACGTGGGTGCGTTCATTACTGTATATTTATTTGATACGATGTTTAGAGGGGGGAGAGGAGCACGTGGGTGCTATCATTTAATGATGAATATTTAGGCAGGAACACGTGGTTGGAAAAGAATTGTAAGCTCATGCTTGTAACTATCGAGATGTACTGGGTAACCTGGGTTTATGTATAACTTCTAGGCAGTATGTATATGCTAGCATCTCAAAGGGTTATACGTTATTGATTGTGCATTGTTGTTCTGTGTATTCAGAAGATGGAGATGAAATTATTTCTGTTAAGGGAATAATATTTGTATTATCATGTTAAATGTGATTTAAGATTATTGACGGGAATTTTAGGAATTCCTAGAGAGGTCTAGTTTATTTTGTGTTCAACAATTGCTGCCTGTCGGGTCAGCGTAAGAAGTGGGCCAAAGTATTTTGAACAGGTAGATAGGCCTCTGTAGAATACTGTTGGTATTGTAACCAGTCATGCAGAGCCCTAGGTCTGCATGTTGTATTATCAGGGTCGGTAATGTTTATTTTTGACTCGGGGAGAGAGTAGGGGAGTTACGGGTTGAAGACTTGGGGCTTTAAGGTTAAGTCGGGGAGTTAATTGTTATTAGAAATGTATTATTACTGTGTGTTTAGCTGTTGCATTTTTTTCTGTCTAAACAGCAGGTATCGTGGCGCAGTGGGAGGAGCGAAGGTTTCACAATTTTCCCCACGGCACAATTTTGCATCTCAGACTGATAAGGGTTTGAGAGTTTTGACAGAGGCGGACGGAGTATAGAGACCCGGGTTTTTCCTAGGCACGGGAAGACATTTCTCGAGTGGAATAGGATTTGGTGGATAAATCCTGAGCGCTGAGCTCGTTCGGTTACACACGCACATCGGCAGGTTGCCAGCGTGGTCGTAATTTATTTTGCTTTGTCCCGGCCATAATAAAGCCGAAGGCCTGAACTCAAAAGGGAGCGGGCAGGTAAAACCAGAGGGGTAGCAGTGCAGCCAGCTACCTAGTCCAGAATCCAGCATTTAAACCTAGTCATAGATTTCAGAATTGTGGAGGGAAATAGGGTGAAAATACCCTCTACAGATTTTAGGGCAGAGGACAGCTGCTGAAGTTTAGTCTACAGTTGCAATAGAAAATAGACAGAACTGTTACAGTTTTGTTGAATCATAGCAGAGGACAGCTGCTGAAGTTTAGTCTACAGTTGCAATAGAAAATAGACAGAACTGTTACAGTTTTGTTGAATCATAGCAGAGGACAGCTGCTGAAGTTAGAGGTGCGGTTAGCTGTGCTAGAGAATTCAGGATAGGCGTTTGTAGAAACGAAGTCGGTGCAGTGATTGTGTAGACAACTCGTAGTAGTTCCAGAGGACTGTTAATTTAGCAGTAACAGTAGAAGTTAGAACAGCTAGTTGGAGTGGAGGCTCGACATCTGAGACCCCACCAAGTGCAGTGTGGTTTATTTAATTTAATCTTACCTTCTTTCTCCATACAGGTGAAACTTGTGGGTGAGGGGTGGGGTGGTTTTTTGATACCTCATTTGTAACTTTTCCTGAACTTGTTTTTTTCCAGGAGGGCTTACACTGCATTGTTATGTAATTGACATGTATATAAGTTTTGTTTATAGGTGTAAATAAAACTTGTACTTGATAGCTGGAATCAGTCATTTCATTTACGTACAGTAGCTATCTGTTGTCTGTATCGTGGTGTATGTGAATCTTAATTGAACCTTATCCCCTCAGGGTAGTTAGAGGTGGTCGAGGCAATAGCAATTAAGACGTCCGAAGTGGCGAGGAAGAGTTAACTTCGGTTCTCAACCTCGGAGCCAATGGTCTCACTTTCACATTTTCACTGTCATTTTCATCTGAATCTATCATTTCAGTCTTTCTTCTCACTAATGTCTTGTCACTATATGTAGACAGCCTTTAGTCGTAAATCCATGTCGTGACAACCACAAAATAACTCTACTAATCGTCACCGACAACGATCTAATTCACGTGGACCACATCGGTTCGAACATAATGCAGGGCAGCACTCACTAGCTGTACATCCTTGAATAATCAAGAAAATAATACTCTACTTCATTCTTCGTCCTGTTGTTCAGTTGATGTTGATGTGGCAAATCACTGCCACAAATGCTTACCTATTTTTCAGAAAGAAAACCCTACTATGCTACATCCTCTACCTGCAGTTAATCTTGCTGTTAACGATGGTACTGGCACCTTGATCTTTAACAGACGATTGGTCAAAGGGACAGTGGTATCCGTATTGAGAGATTCTGGGTCAACCACCATCGGCATTAGGCAGTCATTAGTTCATCCTAGTTGCTCAACTAATGAATATGTTAAGTGCATAACATTTGGTGGTACTGTCGAGTACTACCCCACTGCCATTATAGATATTAACACACCATTTTTTTTTAGGTAAAGTCAAGGTATGCATTTTGAACAATCCTGTTGCTGACCTTACGGTGGGACGCATCCATGGTAGTAAGGATTGCACACCTGAGGAAATTATTGAATGGGAAAAAAAGAATCTATTTATGGCCAATGCAGTGACAACCTGAGCTCATACTAAAACTTTGGAGAAAGATAATACTTCGAATCCTGAAACAGTTCTATAGAATGATACTGATGTTCAGTCAACAATAGATAGAGTATCATTTGCTACAAAGCAAAGGGAAGATAATTCTTTAAGAAAGTTTTTTTGCTTTTGTAAATAATCATGATGACCTTACTTGTAATAACAAGTGTAAACACTGGTTTAAAATCAAGAACGACATCTTAATCAGATGTTATATGGACCAATCTCAGGTGAAACAACAAGTTATGGTACCCTTATCATTAAGACCTTATATTCTACGACATGCACATGACTCCCAATGCGCGGGTCATATGGGATACACTCGTATATGTTCTTGAGTGTTGTCTTCATTTTTTTGGCCAGGTATCTCACGTGACGTATCATTGTATGTACGTTCATGTATCACCTGCCAGGAGGTCAAGTCACGAGGAGCATTTCATACTACTCCGATACAGGCATGCGACGTTTCGGTACGTCCATTTGATAAGTTGGCCATAGATATTATTGGTCCTCTTCTATCTTCTGCCAGAGATATCTCACGTGACGTATCATTATATGTACGTTCATGTATCACCTGCCAGGAGGTCAAGTCACGAGGAGCATTTCATACTGCTCCGATACAGGCATGCGACGTTTCGGTACGTCCATTTGATAAGATGGCCATAGATATTATTGGTCCTCTTCTATCTTCTGCCAGAGGTCATAGATTTGTCCTCACATGCATTGATCTGTGCACACGATGGCCAGAAGCTATCCCACTAAAGAATACCACTACATCAGATGTAGCGGATGCACTTTTGCATATTTTTTCCAGATTAGGATTTCCTAGGAAAATACTTTCAGATCATGGTTCACAATTTGTCTCTGACACCATGACTGAGGTGATGAAAACCCTTAACATCGGAAGAAGTCTTAGTTGTATATATCACCCGATGAACAATGGTTCCATGGAATGGCTCAATCGCACCATTAAGAATTACTGCACAAGGTAACTGTTAAACATCCTCAAGACTGGGACAGAGCACTCCTAGCTGTGCTGTTCGCATACTGAGAGGTGCCGCATGAACAGACCGGCTTCTCTCTGTTTGAATTGGTGTTCGGTGTGCCTCCAAGAGGTCCAATGGGCCTTATAAAGGATCTTCTACTCGACTCTGAGATGACCCAGGACACCCAGTCATCGTACGAGTATGTCATCAATCTACGTAAAAAAATTGTCGATGCTTGCCAGTTGGTGACAGCTTCATCTGAGGCTGCTAAATTCAAGGCAAGATTATTCCATAATAAAAATAGACACTTATTTCAATTATTTCCAGGCGATGAAGCTTTTGTGTTACTTCCACGAAAAGAAAATAAGCTATTAATCCCAAGGAATGGTCCTTTCAAGGTTTTGGGCAGAATTTTCGATGTTGACTATGTTTTAGACATTAAAGGCAATAGGAAAATATATCACATCAATATGCTTAAGGAATTTCACACTCGTCCTGAACACTTACAATCTATTTTTCATGATTTAGACGACAAATCAGTTAGTTCATGTCAATATTCTAGTCTATCAGTAATTCAGGAGGAAGAATCTTCTTTTCCTGAAATACATTTGTCTCTACCTGTACCTGCTTTACAGGCAACAGAATCTTGGCGAGATTTTTCCATTTCTCCTTTGGTTACACCTCAACAGCATCATCAGATTGCTGATTTATTAGAGTCTTTCTCTGATGTGTTAACTGATTTACCTGGTCATACATCAGTTGTCTGTCATGACATAATACTCAAAGATAATACACCTATTTGCTTATGCCCATATTCAGTTCCAGTACATTATCAGAATAAGACAGCTCAGGAACTTGAACAGATGTTAGCTTTAGGTATCATAGAGAGTAGTAATTCTCCATTATCTTCACCTTTAGTTATTGTCAGAAAGAAAGACAATAACATTCATTTATGTGTTGATTACAGAAAATTGAATGCTCAGACAGTTGCTGACAGTGAACCATATCCACTTCTTGACGGCTTACTTACTCATCTATCGACAGCAAAAACAAGCCAAATACTTTACTGCGTTTTCGACTCCACAAGGTCTATACCAGTGGAATGTCATGCCTTTTGGGCTGATGAACGCACCAGCTACGTTTATTCGCATGATGCGTAAAATTGTATCTCATAGACCAGACATTATTACATACATAGACGATATCTGTTTGTTCAGTTCGTCATTTGAAGAACATTATTCAGGACTTAGTTCCTTGTTAGAGATTTTGAGATTCAATAATTTAACTGCTAGACCTACTAAGATCCAAACTGCTTTTCACAAAATAATATTTTTAGGTCATATCATAGTGGCTGGTTGTATTCCAACCATTCCCCAGAATGTCTCTAAAATTTTGAAGTTAACTATCCCTCAAACAAAGAAACAAGTTAGAAGTCTACTAGGTCTCGTCCAATATTATAGTAGATTCAAACCCAATTTGTCATCCATCACAGCTGTCTTGTCTTCCCTCTAAAGGAAAGGTATGCCTGTGAAGGTTAAGTGGACTGAAGACTGCGACAAAACATTTAATCAAATCTTGACGTTCATTTCTAGGCCACCTATTTTGCGATTGCCAGATACTAAAAAAATGTTTGTGCTTCGTACAGATGCCAGCAATTATGGATTAGGTGCTAGTCTGCTCCAAGAACATGAAGGCGTACTTCACCCGACGTTATTTATATCACGAAAACTCACGGACACGGAACAGAAATACTCCGTGATAGACAAGGAACTGTTGGCTGTGGTTTGGGCGATTCAAAAATTAGAAAAATTCCTTCTCGGAGCTCCCTTTGTAGTGCAAACTGACCAAAAATCTGTAGCTGCACTCAGACAAGCAAACCACAAGAGCCCAAAATTAGCCAGATTTGCTATTCTTCTACAAACGTATAAACATATAAGTTTACTGGCCTCGGGTTTCCCCTCCTTATATGTTTATACGTTTATAAAATACCAGAAACCTACATTCTATACTTTACTTATTCTCATTCTTCTATCATTTACTAGACACAGTATTAAGGCCTTTGTCTTGTGTAATCTGGCCTATACTGTTTAATAGTGGAACTGCAGCAGTGATTGCGACTATAATTAGTCTGGGTCGTCCTATGGTACATATCTGGGTCGCGTGGAAGTTCGTACTAGACCTCTGTCGGTGAAGCATTATTTTTAGTAATGCTTGGCTGGCAGAGTGGATAGTGATGATTTGCTCCCGTGGCTAGGAGGTGGGTGCCGTTCGGAAGATCCTGGTTCGATCCTGGTAAGCCTATCACTTCTGTTGTTTTTCTGTTGTCTGGTCTTCTACTTCTTTATTTTCCCATTGAGTGCCTGATCATACCTTTGTGTGTTGTTTGTTTATTTATTCTTCTACAACCGTTCCAGTTCAATATTGAGTCCATTCCCGGTTCAGAAAACGTCGTCGCAGACTCCTTGTCACGCCATCCTTCATCATCATCATCAGATGATAATTGTTGATACAATTCTGGTGACAACCAACGTGTATATACTTTTCTCCAATTGAGGATACTATGAATACTTCACACGGTAATTACGCTCAAGGTATTGATGGTGTATGATAAATCACTGTACGTGACTCCAGTGCATTTTAAAATGCTCTACTAACATTGATGAACTATGGATGAAAATCATTTCCTCCAGTCATTTGAACTTTTGCAGACATCAATTTGTATTCACGTTACAAACTGTGCTTATGCTAAGAATATTAATCTTCAACAAGCAAATGGAGCCGCGCTAGCGTAGTGGTTACAACACCGCTCTGGCGACCGGGTGATTCAGGATCAAACCCGGGCGACGGCATTTGAGGATTTTTCGTCGACCGGGAATTGGACTGGATTAACTCGAGACCTGGCGAGGACATTTGAAGGAGTGTTGTCGACCAGGGATTGGCGGCTCCTGAGCCGACCCAGCTGCAATGGGTACCTCCGAAGTCGGAGAGTATTTGCCTGAATGGCGAGGGACACCTGTCTCTGTACAAGTAAAAAGGGATACTCACGTAAAATCAATGTCAGGTTAGACATAGTAATAACCTGAGATTTCGCCTCGAGTATTAGCGGGCGTACGCAAAAAAAAAAAAAAAAAAAAACAAGCAAATTTTATGTTCAAAGTTCGCCAGATGTCAAGAGATTCATCAGGCTATGCATCTCCTCATTGACAAAGTCAGGTTCAAGGAATGATCACAAGTCCGTTTCAAGTTCAGAAACAAGTAGGACATGAACATATTTGCCAATTGATTCAATAAACTTTTGGTGATTGCATATAACTTCCAATGATTGGTCAATATACTTCAATATCCTCTACCACATATATGGTTTTGGACATAGAAACAATTATGAGCAAACTGAAGTATTCAAGACCTAATCTTCACACCTAGACAGCTGAGTGAAAAGGCCCTCGAGTATAAGAGTGAGATCCATCTTTGTTTCATAGATCTGGAAAAGGCGTTTGACAGGGTCCCCTGGAGTAAACTTTGGGACTGTTTAGCAAGGAAGAACATTCCAGCATCTCTGATTCAAGCTATACAGAGCTTCTACAAGTCTTGCAGAAATTATGTGATGGCAGCAAACCATAAGTCACTGATATAAAACAAGGTGACATCCTGTCACCTTATCTTTTCATACTCCTCATAGACGATGTCACCAAGGCATGTAAGGAGATAACAAAAAAGTATTCAGTGGGGTACTGGAAGATGAGACAGGTCTGTATTTCAGAGCTGGCATTTGCTGATGATGTTGCCCTGATTGCTTCTTCTTCTTCATCTTTCGTTCGCTTGAAATATATTTTCTATATCTGCAATGTTGTATCTTGTATAAACTTCGTTGTCTTTTCTAGTTCATACAGAGTTCTGTATAGTTTTGCTTCCAGTGTTGTTTCTCTGGGCCAGTGGGTTTGCCTCAATATATCATATTCGGGGCAATCTTGAAGTACGTGCTCCGCAGTCTGGGGTGCCTGTCCACATGTACACATGGCTGAATTGCCAATCTTGAATTTTGTATACATGTGGCTGCGGAGTCGGTTGTGTCCTCTGAGGCGCAGAATGACAATTTGTTCTGATCTGTTCATAGCTTGGTAGTCATCCTGCATTGGTGTTGGTGGCATTCTGATTGATTTGATCATCTTTTTCTTCTGATGGTACGTAACTGGTACATTCAGTTGCTCGTCTGCAGCACCTTCTTTAGCCAGTCGGTCCGCTCTCTCATTTCCTGGTATTCCACAATAAGGCGGTATCCATTGCATGGCGACTCTGCGCTGGTTGCACAGTTCAGAAAGTAGGGCTTGTATACCTGGCAATTTTCTAGACTGAAGTGCTTGGAGTGCTGATCTTGCTAAATCAGAGGCACATCTCCAGTCCAACCTGCAAGTCTGGAAGGAAGAGGGATAGTCATAAGCAGCTCTAAAACAAAAACCATGGTGATATCACAAGAAGAAAGAAGGCATCAGATTAAGCTGGGAGAACACGTTCTGGAGCAGGTCGACCACATTAAATACATCAGCTTTCATAGACTGGAAGGGAGGCATCAAAGATGATTTTGCTACCTGAAGAGCAGCAGCTGGGAGACTTTTTCAGGCCATAAATCGAGGATACCTCAGCAAAAGAAAAGTTTGCAAGAAAACGAAGACTATGTCCCAGTCTTGACGTATGAATGTGAGTCACGGGCAACCATAAAAGTGAGATCCAAACCTCAGAAATTAGGTATCTGAGAATGTGTTACAGTCAGTTTGACTGTAATCACCAATGGTTAAACTCAATCTTGGTGGAACTATGCTTCTGTTTCATATGTAGTCTTATTAGCATTCAATCCTTCAAATTATCTTGTCTCGATTGGTTTTGGCAATCGTGCTGATGTTATTGGTTTTGCGTGCGAATGGGTGGAAAATGATCTCTATACTACTGGATAGAGTTGATAACCTCATTTGGGTAGAGTCCAACAATTTATTACATATACATCACATTAATGTTCATGGCATCAAGTAGTACATCAATTTTGTGCAGTCCATTACAGTCTCCTATATTAATTGCTCTGTCGTCGAAAGGTCTGACTGTTTACACGCGATGCCATAGGTCGGTCATCAGGTAACGAACAGCCATCGGTTTGGTGAAGATAATGATTCTGACAATCACAAATCAGTACTCCCTGTTAGTATTACTTCACGGAAACTTATACATCAATAGGAATGCTCCATTACTGCATTCATAACCAAGATAGCTGACCCCATAGCTAATCTTTAAGGAAGACTTCTGCACAATTCAGTTTACACTGGGAGTAATCAAGAATACATCCGGCTTGGACAAAGTTCGGAGTCTGAAGGGTGAATATAGAATGTTGTCTTGCGGTTACATAACAACGTACCGTGTCATGCCTAATCCTAGACAACTATACAAATTCGCGTTCAATAAAATATCGTGAAGCGCGAAACATCTTATATTTATAGCATACCAATATGTTAACGCGTAACTTTAAAGTGCTCACAATTGTAGTGGCCAACATCATTAAACGAGTCGTAACATTCCCCTGACCGGCCGGGGTTTAAAAAATCTATTATACTGATTTTTTAAATAACTAATAACGCGAAAAAATACGACATACGGCCCACGATGTTTTGAATAAAACAGTGTCAAAGGTCGTTGTCAATGTACTAAAATTGTCACATAATAAATAAGAAACAAGTTAACTAAAGAAATGTCAATAGTCAGAAAGGATAGTGAATTATTACCTAATAAACGAAATATGTGACTAAATTAAAATGTAATCTATTAAATTAAAGTGTTGTTATGACGAGAAAACAAGATAAATAAAAATAAAGAGCATATGAGAAAAGAGCAATGAAAGTACAGAACTGAAATTAAGTGTGAAAGAATAAAAGTAATTTAAGAATTGTGGATGCATCAAATTAATTATGAAATATATATCTAAGTAGGAACTAAACTAAATTAATTTACATATTAAGAAGGAAAATATTCTATCTAACATATATAAATGTGAATCATAATATTAAATGTAGCCAATAATGTTGGATTAGTCTATATGACAATCCCATGATAGGAAATATGTTACTTAATATTAACCAATGTTTAGTTCAATGTATACACTTGAGATCACTAAGTGTCGATCATGCAAAATATTTTGTCATTATCCGTAAATAGTGACAATGTTTATTATTTTCACTAGCAGTAAATGTTCCTCTTGTAGACGTAGAAACTAAGTGTTTGAAGAAGATCTTGAATGTATATCCCGTAAACTTTTCCATGCAGTTAAAGCATACATTGCTGGTAAATCATACTGTAACAGATGGTAGATTGCTATGGACACTAACCAAAGTCCATCATAGTAAACATGGAAAACCAATAAAAGGTTTTGAATCAAATGTAAATTGTGTTAAGCTGCTAGTCATAATTGTTTCTATGTCCAAAACCATATATGTGGTAGAGGATATTGAAGTATATTGACCAATCATTGGAAGTTATATGCAATCACCAAAAGTTTATTGAATCAATTGGCAAATATGTTCATGTCCTACTTGTTTCTGAACTTGAAACGGACTTGTGATCATTCCTTGAACCTGACTTTGTCACCGGATTTTAAGAAGTCATGGGAAAACATGGGCTAGGAATATTCAATGAAAATGGGGAACTATTCTCAAACTTCTGTGCTTCAAATCAACTGGCTATAGGAGGAAGCATGTTTCCACATAAGAGAATACACAAGGCAACATGGATATCACCAGACCATAGAACAGAAAATCTGATTGATCATATATGCATAAACAAGAAGTTTAGATCATCATTGCAGAATGTAAAGGTATATAAAGGAGCAGATGTGGCATCAGATCACCACTTTCTGATAGCCAAAGTAAAAATGAAACTCAAGAAATATGCAACAATGCAAAATTATAGACAACAATTTAATGTAGGACATCTAAGAAATCAAGAAACAAGAGACAAATTTGTGGTCACAGTATCCAACAAATTCCAAGTGCTCCAACAGCTGGAAGATGTAGAGAATACAGAAGACTATTGGCAACAGGTCAAAACTGTATGGAATGAGACGTGAAGAAATACTGGGGAAAAGGGAACGACAACAAAAAGCATGGATAACAACAGAAACCATCAATAAGATAAAAGACAGAAAAAACAAGAAAGCAGATTTAAACACAAGCAAAACCAGAAGTTCCAAAGCCAAGGCTCAAGAAGTGTACACAGAAGCATACAAAGAAGTAAAAAGAAGTATCAAAAGAGACAAGAGGAAGTATATTGAGGAGTTGGCAAGAGAGACAGAGGATGCTGCAGTCAAAGGAAATATGAGAGAACTGTATAGCAGCACAAAGAAGCTAACAGGGAAATACAAGCAAACAAGTTGCCTCATAAAGACAAGAATGGAAAACTGCTCAGCAATATACAAGAGCAAATGAAGAGGTGGACAGAATATTTTGAGGACCTTCTCAATAGACCAGCTCCACAAAACCCCCCGGACATCCAGCCAGCAGAAGAAGAGCTACAAATTAATGGTGAACAACCAACGAAGGAAGAAATAAAGAAAGCCATAAAGCTTCTAAGAGATGGAAAAGCGTCTGGACCTGATGGCATTACAGTAGAGGCCATCAAAGCAGATATCGACATGGCTACAGATATGTTATATAAATTACTTGGTAAAGTCTTGGAAAAGGAAGAGATACCTGCAGAATGGAAGGAAGGATATCTGGTTAAGTTGCATAAGAAGGGAAATTTACAAGAGTGCACAAATTATAGAGGAATAATGTTACTATCAGTGCCAGGAAAAGTATTAAACAGGATTATCCTTGAGAGATTAAAAGAGTCCATAGACAAGAAACTGAGAGATGAACAAGCAGGTTTTCGACAAAACAGATCATGTACAGACCAGATTGCCACTTTTAGAATAATAGTTGAACAAAGTCTGGAATGGAATTCACCACTATACATCGGATTTGTGGACTACGAAAAGGCATTTGACAGTGTAGACAGAATCGCTTTGGAAATTGATGAGGCATTATGGAGTTCCCCTGAAGATCATTAATTTAATAAAGAAAACATATGAAGACATGACATGCAGAGTTCTTCACGAAGGACAGCTTACAGAACCGTTGATAACAGGGTTGAAGAAACACCAATACAAGATGTAGAATCGTACACATATCTTGGCAGCAATATAGACAAAGTTTTAGGGACAGACAGTGATATCAAAATAAGAATACAAGAGGCAAGAGGAGCTTTCATTGCATTGGGAAATATATGGAGATCAAGAGAAATCTGATCCAACACGAAAATAAGAATCTTCAACTCAAATGTGAAGTCAGTCCTATTGTATGGCTCTGAGACATGGAGAACAACAAAGACAACAACCAAAAAGCTACAGACTTTCATAAATGGATTTTGCGCAGAATAGAAGGATTAAAATGGTATGACAAGGTTACCAACGTGGAACTGAGGACAAGAACTAGACAAGTGCCAGTGGAACAAGAGATGAGAAGAAGACGATGGTGATGGATTGGACACACACTGTTGATAGCATTACAATTGAATTGCAGCTACTTCTGCTGTATAGATGTTAAAAAGCACAGGTGACAATGGGGAACCCTGGGGTAGTCCCGGGCAAATGTGCATTGGCATTGGTTCTGATGTCCATGTTCCCAAACAAAATGTAACTATCTCTCAGTTAAGGCAGCTGCTATCCACCTTGTTAGCCAAGGATTTACACCACATGCCATTAAATAGTCGATTAAGGTTGGTTGCAAAGTCCACACTGTTGTACTCATCCTCTAGGTCAATTGCCACAACTGCCGTTTCTTGTTTACGCTGGAAATCCTCATATACATCGTATGCAAATGTACTAGCTTTGCCCCATGTTACTTTAATCGGTCTATAACTAACTGCCCAGACAGATCTCCCAGACATTACTCTCAATGGGCAGTCAATTGAAAGACGCAACAAGCTTAAATATCTTGGAGATACTGTCGATTGTGGGCCATCATACAAGTACCATGTTGATCACATCATACATAAATGCAAAAGGGGGGGTGTTGGGAAGTCAGGTATTGGTAGTACCTCTGGTGATGAAGCTGTCATGCCCTTTTCAGGGCAGCTCGGCCACCTTTGGTCCAAACCTGACATCCAGCTCTCACCTGTGGCTCCTCGTAGCTGTCAGCATGCGACAGCGGCCACCCCCCGGGCAACGGCTTTGACAGGCCGGCTAAACTAGGTGAGGGTAGCTGAATGGTTATAAACCTTCGGTGAGTTAGGGTCTGCCTACCCATGCATGCGAAGACTGGATTCGATAGACTGCGCGGAAGAAACCACCTGTTGGTTCAACGGGCATGACGGCGATTACCAGCAACGCGCTGTGGAGCGTAAGGAGCACGGCGAGGCACGTAGAAAGCCCTGGTCATCCACTGCACCTGACTTCATCTCCAGTCGTCTTGACTTGTCTTGCCACTGGATTGAGATGGACCCAGGCGAGAGAGTGAGGTCGACGAATTGCGCAACTCTTCCTCACTTTAATCCAAATCACCGCGCAAGTCACTCTTTCATTCATTCATCCATTCATCCATCCACTCACAACAAGTCCTGTGGCGATGGGCGAGCGGCGAAGCGGCAGGCGTGGGTACGCTGGCAGTCGTAGTCGCAGACCTACACACAGGCGGCTCAGGCCATATGGTCGTCTTTCACTGATCGGAGCAGCAGTGGGATTCGGCAGCCCCCTGAGTGTCTGAGCAGCCCTCTTTAGGAAAGCACTGCTCACCTCCATGGCATGAGGAAGGGGCTAGAAAAGGTGCCCTAAACATTGCCTGCTCCACCATTACCTAACCAGCTTACCGCGGTTGGTGGGTACCCTACTTCGGCGGGCGACATATAAGAAAAAGAAAGGACAGATCTTTCCCCCTCATTCTAGGCGCATGGAATGTGCGCACTCTCCTCGACAAAGACTTTAACGCAAACAGACCTGAGAGACGAACTGCCCTGATTGGGAGAGAACTGGCCAGGTACAACATTGACATAGCAGCACTGAGTGAAACTCGACTTGCAGGCGAGGGCCAACTTTGCGAAAAGGGTGCAGGTTATACATTCTTTTGGAGTGGAAGAGGAACTGAAGAAAGACGAGAAGCAGGGGTTGGATTTGCAATCAAAACGGCAATTGTCAGCAAGTTAGCGGGGCCCCCAAAGGGAATAAATGACCGACTGATGACGGTCAAGGTCCCCCTGTTTTATGGAAGAAAACATGCCACCATCATTAGTGCGTATGCACCAACTATGACAAACCAGGATGACGTCAAGGATAAGTTTTACGAAGAACTACATGCAGTCATTGCATCAGTTCCTAAAGCAGATAAGCTCATCATTCTTGGTGACTTTAATGCAAGAGTAGGCTCAGATAACATCTCCTGGAATGGCACCATTGCAAGGTGGGTCGCTGTAACAGCAATGGACTTCTTCTCCTCCAGACTTGCGCAGAACATGACCTCCTTATCACCAACACCATTTTTCGACTTCCTACCCGCAACAGGACCTCCTGGATGCACCCTCGCTCAAAGCATTGGCACTTAATTGACTATGTAATTGTTAGGAAGAAGGACAGGCAAGATGTCCGGGTGACTAAGTCCATGTGTGGTGCCGAATGTTGGACTGATCATCGCCTCATTGTATCTAAACTTAAAGTTCGTATCCAACCAGCCAGGCGCCCTCAGGGGAAGAAAACTCAAAAGAGGCTGGATGTCACCAAACTAAAGAAGACAAAAATCAAACAGTCATTTACTGACACCTTAGAAGACAGTCTCAAATCTATCTCGCTAGATGGCCAAAGTGTGGAAACAAATTGGGCAGCCCTAAGTGAGCAGATCTACAACACTGCTACAGAGGTCCTGGGTCCTTCCATCAAGAAACAAAATGACTGGTTTGATGAGAACTCAGATGATATAAAGCAGATGTTGGCTGAGAAACACCATCTCCATAAAGCATATTTAAATGATCCAAAATCTACATCCAAGAAAGACGCTTTCAACAACATGCGTAGAATCGTCCAACATAAACTACGCCAGATGCGGGATTCATGGCTGAGTAATAAAGCAGATGAGCTCCAAGGCTTTGGTGACAGCCATGACTTGAAAATTTTTTACCATGCACTCAAAGCGGTCTATGGTCCAACATCATCAGGATCATTTCCCATCCTTAAGGCAGATGGAAAAACACTAATTACAGACAAGGAAAAAATGCTCCAACGCTGGGCTGAACATTTTAATAATATTCTGAACCAGCCATCATCTATTAACGACGAAGCCATCATCCGCCTGCCCCAAATTCCTATAAATGAAGCATTAGGTGATGTACCAACTCTGGAGGAAACTAAAAAAGCGATTCGTCAACTGTCTAGTGGAAAGGCCCCCGGCTCTGATTCAATTCCTGTTAAGGTTTATAAAGATGGCGGTGCAGTTCTGATAGAGAAACTTCACATGATCTTCCAGCAAATGTGGCAGAGTGAAACCATTCCACACGATCTCAAAGATGCGTCAATTATACATCTATATAAACGTAAAGGTAATCGCCAAGACTGTAACAATCATCGAGGCATCTCTCTTTTATCAATCGCTGGGAAGATATTCGCCAGAATCCTTTTGAATCGCCTTATGGCTCATCTTGACAAAGGTCTTTTACCTGAAAGTCAGTGTGGATTCCGGAAAGAACGTGGAACCACAGATATGGTGTTCGCTGCAAGACAGCTACAAGAAAAATGCCAAGAACAGCACTGTGACCTGTACACAGCTTTCATCGACTTGACAAAGGCGTTCGACACGGTCAGTAGAGAGGGTCTATGGAAGATCATGGCAAAATACGGCTGCCCAAAGAAATTTATCACAATAGTGCAGCAACTGCATGATGGAATGCAGGCTAGAGTTCAGGAAAACGGTGAGCTATCAGAGCCCTTCCCCGTCTCAAATGGAGTTAAACAAGGGTGCGTACTTGCACCGACTCTGTTCAGTATCATGTTTTCTGCTATGCTGATTGATGCTTTTAGAGACGGGGACACAGGAATCGACATTAGTTATCGTATTGATGGAAAATTGTTTAACCTTAGGAGGCTTCAAGCAAAAACCAAGGTCAAATCACACACCATCAGAGATCTTCTGTTTGCTGATGATTGTGCCCTCAATGCTGGCTCAAAGGCTGATCTGCAGCATAGTGTGGATAGATTCTCCGAAGCCTGCGCCAACTTTGGGCTTACCATCAACACGAAGAAAACAGAAATCATGTACCAACCAGCTCCTGGCACAGTTTATACTGAGCCAATCATCAAGGTTAATGGTGAGAAACTGAATGTTGTGAACAGATTCACATACCTTGGTAGTACACTATCCCAGAACATAGTCATTGATGATGAGGTGAACACCAGGATCTCCAAAGCCAGCAGCACATTTGGCAGACTATACACCAACGTTTGGCATCGAAGTGGCATTAGTCTACAGACAAAGCTGAAGGTGTACAGAGCTGCGGTGCTTCCAGTGCTGCTATATGCATGTGAAACATGGACTGTATACAGGCGCCACGTAAAGAAGCTAAACCACTTCCATACAGTCTGTCTCAGGAAGATAATGAACATCAAATGGCAAGACAAGATCCCGCCGTTCTTGACAGAGCTGGTATCCCTAGTATTGATACTATTCTAATGCAGTCACAGATTCGCTGGGCAGGTCATGTAGTCCGCATGCCAGACCATCGACTGCCAAAGATACTCTTTTATGGTGAGATGCAGAATGGTAAACGCTCCCATGGTGGCCAAAAGAAGCGCTTCAAAGACACGTTAAAGACGTCATTGAAAACCTTTGACATAAACCCAGACACATGGGAAGCTGCTGCGCAAGACCAAACTGCTTGGCGCACATCTCTTCGTAAAAGTGCAGCGGCATGCGAATCATCCAGAAGAGCAGCAGCGGAACAGCGGAGACAAGCTAGAAAGGACCGTGAAATAAAACCTTCACATGAAGCAAACATTCCCTGCCCACACTGTCCGAGATCTTTCAAGACCCGCATTGGGCTCATCAGTCACCTTCGTACCCATAGACTAACCTAACATATTCCTAATAATTGGATGAACAGAGTGGTCTTCATCACCCGTGATGGACGAACAACAAATGCAAAAGAGGCCTAGCAGCCCTGAAAACAATGGCTGCTGCACACTTCGAGCAGAGACTACTGTTTTTTCTATATCATCATCTGGTCTTGTCAGTAGCTGAGTATGCTTGGGAATACTCACGCTGTCAGTATCACAATGTGAACGACTGGAACTCATTCAAAGTGAAGGGATACGTTTAGTCTTGGGCTGTGCACGAGATACCCCCATTGTGACGATACGGTATATGCTTGACTTGCTGTCTATTAAATCCAGATATGCGATGGCTCAGGTAAAAGCCTATTTGCTAGTAACCACAAATAAAAGTGATCCCTTACACTTGAACATAGCTGACATCAAGAGAGTCATCCTGGAGGTCTGGATCTCTGGCTCTTAGTTTCCCATACTTGTCGTGGTAGCTAACATTCGGCAGACATGGCCAAACCATATTATTTGGGACTGTTCTACTTGAGTCTACACGGGTTGGGTTTTTAGGCCTCGTCGTTGTGATAAACGAACACCAAGTCTTATTGCTCTCTTTTCCATCACCTTTCTTCATCGCATTTTTAACCACATTTGCTTTTCAACGCAGCAAAAGTTAATCTTTTAATCACCACTGGACTTTAAATCTATAACTTTATTCACCTTTTGGTTTATTTTTACAATTGACGTTATCATGCCAACTCCAGATTGCCTCATGAGAAATCTGTTGAAACACACCTGGCTATAGAATGATTTCTTTTGATATCTCAGTCCCCGGTAAATATCGTCAGACTTACCACCTTGGAATATCGATTATTTTGGAAGACCGCAGCTGACACAAAAGATTAGTCTCCTCATTGCTATTCCCCTGTTTAAACAAACTCATCTCATGCCATATGGGAAACACTAGCCGTCTTGACAATGAACTCCAGGCATGTGATAACAAAGGTATCGCAGCATGCAGAAAGTGGAAAATGGACAGGGATATGAAAGGGTCGCTTGCCACCTGCAGGGGAAAACAAAGTTGACACGGTGGGCTTTGTGACAGTTAGAGGGTGGGTGATTTTTGTGTGTGCATTAACCAACAATTGTCAAACTCCTGTTTGCCATATGTACTGCATTGAAAGTTGGTGACAAATAGCCCATAGGCATTGAAAGTTGGTGATAAGTAGCCCACAGGCATTGAAAGCTGGTGATGAATAGCCCACCCCCTTTTAGACTGACAGAGGACAAGAGAGATCCAAGCCTGTTTGTCAAATGCATGGCAGTGAAAGTTGGTAACAAATAGCCCACCCACTTTTAGAATGACAGGACACAAGAGAGATCCAAAGCATGAGCGACCAGATGGACTCTTAGCTATTGGGTAGGGGAGGGCTTAGACGATTTCTGGTACATTGGCTATACTGGCAATATAATGTACTGCAAAATTCGCTAGAGATGAGTATGAAGTTTGCAACAGCTAGTGTAGGAAAAGCCTAGCCTTATTAGATGTGTTCATTCCTCTGTGATATTGAAATTCATATATCTGGAATTTATATTGTTCGTAAGGAATTTGCAAAGGTAAAAAGAGGTTTGGGAATCTTTTAAAAACTATTAATAATTGTTCTTAGTCTTTAGTTAAGATCACTTTTGCAATAAGCACCATAGCTAAATGTGCATAAGGCAGATTTCCAATTAATCCTTCTCATAAATGATTAATTAAATCAGAAGATTTTCATTTTAGATGATAGAAGGTAATGGATAGTTTTATTTCACCTGCATTTAAATTGTTAGGTCATCATTACAGACTTGCCTGTGCACACACTCCCTTGCGCAATATATGTAACACTTCTCAGGTTCATCTCAGGTCATTCATGATTACTAGAGAGTTGAAATCATCATCAGGGAGGAGTAGTATAAAAGAAAGCCAACCAGTGATATTAAGTGTGAAAACTCATGAAGACTTTTGTTTGTCTTCGGTCCAACAGAAATCTGAGTCTTTACCTTGTGTGTTTGATACCTAACCAGAAAGAAGCTAGCAAAGTTTATGTATGGATAGCAGAATTCGTCATTTAGGACATCCTTCACTTCCTAAGTTAAAAAAGGAAGTTTTCTTGCCCACAATTAAGAAGATGGATGCAGCATTTTTAACCACCTTTTATCAAGTGCTCACCAATTGATTACATATTTACATCAAGTCCAGCTCACTCGAAAGCTTACCACCTGAGTCCAGCTATAGCATGCACCAGTGATTTTCATATTTATAGAAATTCCAACTCACTCAAAAGCGCATTTTGTGAATCCAGATTCCATAGTCACCAGTTGTTGCATATACATATACCAAGTGTGACTTACTCCAAGGCGCATTTTATGAATCAAGTTAGGGAGCCAAGCTGATGTAGTGGTTTCCACACTGCACTGGCGATCGGGAGATCCCAGGTTTAAGCCCTGGCAAATACATTTGAAGGAGTGTCGTCGACCGGGACTTGGACTGGAGTAATTCGAGCCCTGTCGAAGACATTTGAAGGAGTGTCATCAACCAGGGACTGGAATAACCTGAACGGCTCCTGAGCTGACCCAGCTCTAATGGGTACCTCCATAGATGGCGAGTATCTGCCTGAATGGTAAGAGGACACCTGTCAGCATATAAGGAAAAGGGATACTCACGTAAAAATCAGTCTCAGATTAAACATATTAACTGGAGAATTTGCCTCGAGTAATAGTGAGCTTACAATATTAAACAAAAGAAAAGAATCAAGCCTACATGCTCAAGTTGATGAGTATACAGACCAAGATCATTTTGTGAAGATCTCTAGTCTGGCCAGTACCATTCGGAGATTAGGGAGCGGACATTTTTCATAAGACAACTGTCAACGTTTGTCAATGCTACAGAGATATTTCAAAACATTGAAGGACTCTATATCATCAACGTTCTCATTACCACCCAAGTTTTCTTCATTACTTCTTTGTCTTGGAGATAACCCACATAACTTAACATATAACTACCTTGGAACAGTCAATGCATACATGTGAATCATCCTACCCAAGGGAAGAATTTAGAGACACATTGACAGTGTAGATTGAACATCACTTTGGTAACCAGTATCATATCACATCATCATTTCACTTCACAGAGGTTCATTCTCCTATTTAACTAACTGCATTATTTATATCTCATCTGTGTGTTTGTGTGACTTGTCTTTCACCATCATCGCTTTATAACTCCTGCTAACCCTATATGTGTAGATAGTTAATTAATAAACCCAATAACTGTTTGATCATCATCTAGTTCATAATGTCGGTGTTAAATATTTACATGTAGGTAAAATTCAACCTTTAGATGAGATTGGGGGCTCCTTCTTTTACAGGATCTGAGGACAGAAGCTAAGGTCGTGGGGAAACAGAACACTTTCCATAATTTACTAGGAAACACTACCCAGTGGAAAGCATTCGCATTCTCTTCTTGTCCCTCTCTTTCATTATTAACGAGTCAATTTCTTGAGACCTTCTTGGTAACATTTCATTAGACCATCCCAGGTGATAACTACTGTTGTAGTTGCACTAAAATACACCATACGACAGTCGTATCATCTAGTTGCGGACATGTCTCTTCTTGTCACCAGTCACCTTCCTCAGACACCTCATTTCTGAGGTTTGGGTACAAACCACACAACCAGAAAACATCAGTCTTTATAAAGGGCCCAAAAAATCTAATGGCACAGAATGTTCAAACTTCAAAACCAATATCACGATGAATCACACAGTTAAAATATTGCTCAAGATCATACTGGAGTGAATAAAAAATAAGGTAGGCAGTGGAGTCCAGGAAGAACAGTGGTTTTTGAATGAACAGTGGAACAAGAGAAGCAATATTTTGAATAAGTTAATTAGCAGAAAAATATAAAGAAATCCAAAAAAATATTTACATGTGCTTTATTGACTATAAGAAGACTAGACAGAGTTCATCATGAGAAGATGCTTTCAGGACGTAGGTGTCAATGGAAAAGACATGAATAATCAGTAACCTTTATTGGGAACAAACTGCAACAGTAAGATCTGGCAAGAATTACTTACCATATATTAACATAAAAAGATGTTTGAGACATTGTTGTTTATTGTTCCCCTGCCTATTTAATATCTACACAGAGTATAGGAACTGCCAGGACTGAACATCAGTGGAAGATCAATAAACAATCTTAGATACATGTGTTTTCTTAGCTGATAGTCAACAAGAGTTGCAAGAACTTGTGAAGCAAGCAAACAGCATAAGTTATGAATATGGATAGGACTATACATTGAGAAAACAAAAATTTTGATAATTAGCAAAGCGCGCGATAAGCGAATGTTAAAGATAAGAATAAATTAGAAAATGTTGGAAGAAGTCAAGAATTTCTCATATCTTGATCATATAATAACAGAAGGTGGCAGATGTGAAACAGAAATCAAGAAGAGTATAGGAATGGCCAAAGCTACATTCAGCAACATGAGACAGCTACTAAAATCTAAACAACTGACACACAAATTCAGACTGAGTATCGTGAAATGCTATATGCATTCATTATTATTGTATGGTGTAGAAACAGACATTGAATAAGCGATTAGAAGAAAGAACTGAGACCTTTGAGATTTGGTATGTACAAGTGTGGAGCATGTTTCAAGGAAAGAGAAGATAACAAATAAAGAGGTTCTTGAAAACCAAGGTATAAAAAGAAAATTAATGATCAAAATTAGAAAGCTAAAATATCTTGTCCATGTAAAAAGACACAACACCTTACTGAAGACCACAATAGAAGGAAGAGTTAAAGGGAAATGTGCAGGAGAAAGACAGCAGTATGTGGGAAGGTAACATCAAGAGATGGACAGGAAAGAGTCGATCAGAGTGCACCATCAAGACAAGACAGAAGACGTTGAAGATCTATTGGAGCTGACCTTAGATTTGAAGATGGCACCTGATGATGATTATTGATGAAATAAAGAAACCATACTAGCAAACAGTTGGAGAGATGACACTGATGTGTGACACAAGTTAAATATAGCAGCATTTCAAATCATCATCATGCTTCTGACAGCTCCCTAAGGAGCATATGCCTTCAACCACCTTTGTCAGCCAGAGGGTTTCCAAGTCATCAGGTTGTTGTTCTGTGTTTCTCCCTGCAGTAGCAATAAGCTCCTGATATCTGGTCTTAATTTCTGGCTCTCTCAGCTTGTAGGTCTTAATGCTCACATCTCCTGTTCGTTTACTTAGTTTCTTGTATGATATTATGCAATTCATAGGCTCAGCAACTCTTTCAGTTGTTCTCATCGAGATCCATGACTCCTTGTCCCTTTTTCATCATTTCCTTTATAGCCGGGATTTCTAGTTTTGCTTTCCTCATCTCTTCCACCAGCTCCTCTTCTTTCCCATTTACACTTCTTGTGTTACAAGTTCCACAAGTCGTAGTCCGTTCCAGTTCATCGCCTTTAGAATCAGTCCGGTATTCTCTCTTGTATTTTGCGTAATCATGATTTAAAGCAAACTGGTGATTGGTCTGTTGTGTCTTTTGCATGATGGAGGTGCTGCCTCCTTACAGCCTCCACGCAGGCCGCCCTCCTCCTTTTTCAGCCGGGCTTGGCGCAGCCTAGGCGGAGTTTGCTTTCCATTCACCCGTTATTACTTCTGTTATTAAGCTTTTAATCTATGATTTACTCACCCCTACATTTATTAGATTTTTATCAGATATATCTTTCTTGGCTTCTTTATCTCCCTTTTCATTTTCGTCTATGCCAACATGTGAAGGTATCAAAGCTTTTAAGACTGAACATCCTCTGGAATATAAGTATGTAGTAGCTAGAAATATCTCCTCTGCTATATCAGATCTACTGCAGTCTCGTAAGTTTCTTAGTGCTTGAAGTGTTGAAGAGAGTCTGTTAAAATTGATAGTTTCTTGGGAGGGTTATTAGAGAATATTTCTAGTGTTTTTAGTATTGTCACCATCTCTGCAGTGAAAATGGATGTATATTCAGTGATAACATACTCTTTTGCCATCTTCCATATCGGAATATATATTCCTATCCCCAATTTGTCATCCTCTCTCTTGGATCTATCTGTGTATACAGTAACGCTGTTCTTTGATATTTGTATATATTGTTTTGGCTGTATTTTTAATATTTTCTACATTAATCTTTAAGTATTTCTGCAAGGTGGTAGTCCATGTCTGGTTTGTTGATCTGCCAGGGTTGAATCACCGGTATGTAATTAAAACCCCGACAAAAACAACTTGGCGGAGGACTGTGGAGGCTGAGATGCAAAGAATGAACCAGAGTTGGGGCACTGTACAAAGGATGGCCGCCGACCGAGCAAAGTGGAATCAATTTGTTGTTGCCCTACAAGACGCCACCAGGCGTAATGGCCACTGACTGCTTTCACGGTCGGCGGCTAAGGATCAAAGAAGAAGATGGTGTAATTAAAGTACCCATGTGGACAATTTCCTCCATACACTTCCATCCTGTAGGGTATCTATTGGTATTCACTGGGTGAGACTTATATAAAATAGCTTTGTTCTTCATTATTCCAGGGGTAGAATTCCTAAAGCCACCTCTAGAACCCCAATTGATGTTGATCTGTATTGTACATTGCACATAGCTTTTGTACATAAAACTTGATGCTGAACTCTGTCTTTTTTTAATCTTGTTACTGTGTGTAGCAGAGACACATATATTATATTCCATAATCTATTTTTCCTCTAATTAAAGATTTGTAAAATGTGAGCACTGACCTAGTGTCTCAACTGAACACTCTCCCTACCTCCTTCACCAGAGCTGTTCTTATATACAGAGCTTTAATATTCATCTTTCAAATGTTTACAGCCTGACAGATGCTTGTGGATCATAATTTGAAGGAGAGGCTGGCTTTAGATAGGACACAAATTGAAGAAACCTCTGATAGCGCTTACAGGATGGTACTAGATCCAAGAATTCCCAGGGTAACAGATGTCGTAGGCTATCAAGGGGTACATGGAAAGAGGAACTGGAGACATATATGAAGGTAATAAGGAGGGCATGAAAAGACAAATTTATGTTACAGGACAGGAAGGCTTAACAACAATATTTGTTGAAGGCATATGCTCCTTAGGGAGCTGTCAGAAGCATGATGATGATTTGAAATGCTGCTATATTTAACTTGTGTCACACATCAGTGTCATCTCTCCAACTGTTTGCTAGTATGGTTTCTTTATTTCATCAATAATCATCATCAGGTGCCATCTTCAAATCTAAGGTCAGCTCCAATAGATCTTCAACGTCTTCTGTCTTGTCTTGATGGTGCACTCTGATCGACTCTTTCCTGTCCATCTCTTGATGTTACCTTCCCACATACTGCTGTCTTTCTCCTGCACATTTCCCTTTAACTCTTCCTTCTATTGTGGTCTTCAGTAAGGTGTTGTGTCTTTTTACATGGACAAGATATTTTAGCTTTCTAATTTTGATCATTAATTTTCTTTTTATACCTTGGTTTTCAAGAACCTCTTTATTTGTTATCTTCTCTTTCCTTGAAACATGCTCCACACTTGTACATACCAAATCTCAAAGGTCTCAGTTCTTTCTTCTAATCGCTTATTCAATGTCTGTTTCTACACCATACAATAATAATGAATGCATATAGCATTTCATGATACTCAGTCTGAATTTGTGTGTCAGTTGTTTAGATTTTAGTAGCTGTCTCATGTTGCTGAATGTAGCTTTGGCCATTCCTATACTCTTCTTGATTTCTGTTTCACATCTGCCACCTTCTGTTATTATATGATCAAGATATGAGAAATTCTTGACTTCTTCCAACATTTTCTAATTTATTCTTATCTTTAACATTCGCTTATCGCGCGCTTTGCTAATTATCAAAATTTTTGTTTTCTCAATGTATAGTCCTATCCATATTCATAACTTATGCTGTTTGCTTGCTTCACAAGTTCTTGCAACTCTTGTTGACTATCAGCTAAGAAAACACATGTATCTAAGATTGTTTATTGATCTTCCACTGATGTTCAGTCCTGGCAGTTCCTATACTCTGTGTAGATATTAAATAGGCAGGGGAACAATAAACAACAATGTCTCAAACATCTTTTTATGTTAATATATGGTAAGTAATTCTTGCCAGCCGATTACGGAAACAACGGCAGATGGATCTATTTGTTGTTGCCCTAAAGACGCCACTAGGCGTGATGGGAAACTACAACAGAGAAAATCAATCTGCTGTTGCCCTTAAGACGCCACAAGGCGTGATGGCCTCTGACTGCTTGGTCGGTCTTTGGCTAAGGACGGAAATTCTTGCCAGATCTTACTGTTGCAGTTTGTTCCCAATAAAGGTTACTGATTATTCATGTCTTTTCCATTGACACCTACGTCCTGAAAGCATCTTCTCATGATGAACTCTGTCTAGTCTTCTTATAGTCAATAAAGCACATGTAAATATTTTTTTGGATTTCTTTATATTTTTCTGCTAATTAACTTATTCAAAATATTGCTTCTCTTGTTCCACTGTTCATTCAAAAACCACTGTTCTTCCTGGACTCCACTGCCTACCTTATTTTTTATTCACTCCAGTATGATCTTGAGCAATATTTTAACTGTGTGATTCATCGTGATATTGGTTTTGAAGTTTGAACATTCTGTGCCATTAGATTTTTTGGGCCCTTTATAAAGACTGATGTTTTCTGGTTGTGTGGTTTGTACCCAAACCTCAGAAATGAGGTGTCTGAGGAAGGTGACTGGTGACAAGAAGAGACATGTCCGCAACTAGATGATACGACTGTCGTATGGTGTATTTTAGTGCAACTACAACAGTAGTTATCACCTGGGATGGTCTAATGAAATGTTACCAAGAAGGTCTCAAGAAATTGACTCGTTAATAATGAAAGAGAGGGACAAGAAGAGAATGCGAATGCTTTCCACTGGGTAGTGTTTCCTAGTAAATTATGGAAAGTGTTCTGTTTCCCCACGACCTTAGCTTCTGTCCTCAGATCCTGTAAAAGAAGGAGCCCCCAATCTCATCTAAAGGTTGAATTTTACCTACATGTAAATATTTAACACCGACATTATGAACTAGATGATGATCAAACAGTTATTGGGTTTATTAATTAACTATCTACACATATAGGGTTAGCAGGAGTTATAAAGCGATGATGGTGAAAGACAAGTCACACAAACACACAGATGAGATATAAATAATGCAGTTAGTTAAATAGGAGAATGAACCTCTGTGAAGTGAAATGATGATGTGATATGATACTGGTTACCAAAGTGATGTTCAATCTACATTGTCAATGTGTCTCTAAATTCTTCCCTTGGGTAGGATGATTCACATGTATGCATTGACTGTTCCAAGGTAGTTATATGTTAAGTTATGTGGGTTATCTCCAAGACAAAGAAGTAATGAAGAAAACTTGGGTGGTAATGAGAACGTTGATGATATAGAGTCCTTCAATGTTTTGAAATATCTCTGTAGCATTGACAAACGTTGACAGTTGTCTTATGAAAAATGTCCGCTCCCTAATCTCCGAATGGTACTGGCCAGACTAGAGATCTTCACAAAATGATCTTGGTCTGTATACTCATCAACTTGAGCATGTAGGCTTGATTCTTTTCTTTTGTTTAATATTGTAAGCTCACTATTACTCGAGGCAAATTCTCCAGTTAATATGTTTAATCTGAGACTGATTTTTACGTGAGTATCCCTTTTCCTTATATGCTGACAGGTGTCCTCTTACCATTCAGGCAGATACTCGCCATCTATGGAGGTACCCATTAGAGCTGGGTCAGCTCAGGAGCCGTTCAGGTTATTCCAGTCCCTGGTTGATGACACTCCTTCAAATGTCTTCGACAGGGCTCGAATTACTCCAGTCCAAGTCCCGGTCGACGACACTCCTTCAAATGTATTTGCCAGGGCTTAAACCTGGGATCTCCCGATCGCCAGTGCAGTGTGGAAACCACTACATCAGCTTGGCTCCCTAACTTGATTCATAAAATGCGCCTTGGAGTAAGTCACACTTGGTATATGTATATGCAACAACTGGTGACTATGGAATCTGGATTCACAAAATGCGCTTTTGAGTGAGTTGGAATTTCTATAAATATGAAAATCACTGGTGCATGCTATAGCTGGACTCAGGTGGTAAGCTTTCGAGTGAGCTGGACTTGATGTAAATATGTAATCAATTGGTGAGCACTTGATAAAAGGTGGTTAAAAATGCTGCATCCATCTTCTTAATTGTGGGCAAGAAAACTTCCTTTTTTAACTTAGGAAGTGAAGGATGTCCTAAATGACGAATTCTGCTATCCATACATAAACTTTGCTAGCTTCTTTCTGGTTAGGTATCAAACACACAAGGTAAAGACTCAGATTTCTGTTGGACCGAAGACAAACAAAAGTCTTCATGAGTTTTCACACTTAATATCACTGGTTGGCTTTCTTTTATACTACTCCTCCCTGATGATGATTTCAACTCTCTAGTAATCATGAATGACCTGAGATGAACCTGAGAAGTGTTACATATATTGCGCAAGGGAGTGTGTGCACAGGCAAGTCTGTAACGATGACCTAACAATTTAAATGCAGGTGAAATAAAACTATCCATTACCTTCTATCATCTAAAATGAAAATCTTCTGATTTAATTAATCATTTATGAGAAGGATTAATTGGAAATCTGCCTTATGCACATTTAGCTATGGTGCTTATTGCAAAAGTGATCTTAACTAAAGACTAAGAACAATTATTAATAGTTTTTAAAAGATTCCCAAACCTCTTTTTACCTTTGCAAATTCCTTACGAACAATATAAATTCCAGATATATGAATTTCAATATCACAGAGGAATGAACACATCTAATAAGGCTAGGCTTTTTCTACACTAGCTGTTGCAAACTTCATACTCATCTCTAGCGAATTTTGCAGTACATTATATTGCCAGTATAGCCAATGTACCAGAAATCGTCTAAGCCCTCCCCTACCCAATAGCTAAGAGTCCATCTGGTCGCTCATGCTTTGGATCTCTCTTGTGTCCTGTCATTCTAAAAGTGGGTGGGCTATTTGTTACCAACTTTCACTGCCATGCATTTGACAAACAGGCTTGGATCTCTCTTGTCCTCTGTCAGTCTAAAAGGGGGTGGGCTATTCATCACCAGCTTTCAATGCCTGTGGGCTACTTATCACCAACTTTCAATGCCTATGGGCTATTTGTCACCAACTTTCAATGCAGTACATATGGCAAACAGGAGTTTGACAATTGTTGGTTAATGTACACAAAAAAATCACCCACCCTCTAACTGTCACAAAGCCCACCGTGTCAACTTTGTTTTCCCCTGCAGGTGGCAAGCGACCCTTTCATATCCCTGTCCATTTTCCACTTTCTGCATGCTGCGAGACCTTTGTTATCACATGCCTGGAGTTCATTGTCAAGACGGCTAGTGTTTCCCATATGGCATGAGATGAGTTTGTTTAAACAGGGGAATAGCAATGAGGAGACTAATCTTTTGTGTCAGCTGCGGTCTTCCAAAATAATCGATATTCCAAGGTGGTAAGTCTGACGATATTTACCGGGGACTGAGATATCAAAAGAAATCATTCTATAGCCAGGTGTGTTTCAACAGATATCTCATGAGGCAATCTGGAGTTGGCATGATAACGTCAATTGTAAAAATAAACCAAAAGGTGAATAAAGTTATAGATTTAAAGTCCAGTGGTGATTAAAAGATTAACTTTTGCTGCGTTGAAAAGCAAATGTGGTTAAAAATGCGATGAAGAAAGGTGATGGAAAAGAGAGCAATAAGACTTGGTGTTCGTTTATCACAACGACGAGGCCTAAAAACCCAACCCGTGTAGACCCAAGTAGAACAGTCCCAAATAATATGGTTTGGCCATGTCTGCCGAATGTTAGCTACCACGACAAGTATGGGAAACTAAGAGCCAGAGATCCAGACCTCCAGGATGACTCTCTTGATGTCAGCTATGTTCAAGTGTAAGGGATCACTTTTATTTGTGGTTACTAGCAAATAGGCTTTTACCTGAGCCATCGCATATCTGGATTTAATAGACAGCAAGTCAAGCATATACTGTATCGTCACAATGGGGGTATCTCGTGCACAGCCCAAGACTAAACGTATCCCTTCACTTTGAATGAGTTCCAGTCGTTCACATTGTGATACTGACAGCGTGAGTATTCCAAGCATACTCAGCTACTGACAAGACCAGATGATGATATAGAAAAAACAGTAGTCTCTGCTCGAAGTGTGCAGCAGCCATTGTTTTCAGGGCTGCTAGGCCTCTTTTGCATTTGTTGTTCGTCCATCACGGGTGATGAAGACCACTCTGTTCATCCAATTATTAGGAATATGTTAGGTTAGTCTATGGGTACGAAGGTGACTGATGAGCCCAATGCGGGTCTTGAAAGATCTCGGACAGTGTGGGCAGGGAATGTTTGCTTCATGTGAAGGTTTTATTTCACGGTCCTTTCTAGCTTGTCTCCGCTGTTCCGCTGCTGCTCTTCTGGATGATTCGCATGCCGCTGCACTTTTACGAAGAGATGTGCGCCAAGCAGTTTGGTCTTGCGCAGCAGCTTCCCATGTGTCTGGGTTTATGTCAAAGGTTTTCAATGACGTCTTTAACGTGTCTTTGAAGCGCTTCTTTTGGCCACCATGGGAGCGTTTACCATTCTGCATCTCACCATAAAAGAGTATCTTTGGCAGTCGATGGTCTGGCATGCGGACTACATGACCTGCCCAGCGAATCTGTGACTGCATTAGAATAGTATCAATACTAGGGATACCAGCTCTGTCAAGAACGGCGGTATCCGGGATCTTGTCTTGCCATTTGATGTTCATTATCTTCCTGAGACAGACTGTATGGAAGTGGTTTAGCTTCTTTACGTGGCGCCTGTATACAGTCCATGTTTCACATGCATATAGCAGCACTGGAAGCACCGCAGCTCTGTACACCTTCAGCTTTGTCTGTAGACTAATGCCACTTCGATGCCAAACGTTGGTGTATAGTCTGCCAAATGTGCTGCTGGCTTTGGAGATCCTGGTGTTCACCTCATCATCAATGACTATGTTCTGGGATAGTGTGCTACCAAGGTATGTGAATCTGTTCACAACATTCAGTTTCTCACCATTAACCTTGATGATTGGCTCAGTATAAACTGTGCCAGGAGCTGGTTGGTACATGATTTCTGTTTTCTTCGTGTTGATGGTAAGCCCAAAGTTGGCGCAGGCTTCGGAGAATCTATCCACACTATGCTGCAGATCAGCCTCTGAGCCAGCATTGAGGGCACAATCATCAGCAAACAGAAGATCTCTGATGGTGTGTGATTTGACCTTGGTTTTTGCTTGAAGCCTCCTAAGGTTAAACAATTTTCCATCAATACGATAACTAATGTCGATTCCTGTGTCCCCGTCTCTAAAAGCATCAGTCAGCATAGCAGAAAACATGATACTGAACAGAGTCGGTGCAAGTACGCACCCTTGTTTAACTCCATTTGAGACGGGGAAAGGCTCTGATAGCTCACCGTTTTCCTGAACTCTAGCCTGCATTCCATCATGCAGTTGCTGCACTATTGTGATAAATTTCTTTGGGCAGCCGTATTTTGCCATGATCTTCCATAGACCCTCTCTACTGACCGTGTCGAACGCCTTTGTCAAGTCGATGAAAGCTGTGTACAGGTCACAGTGCTGTTCTTGGCATTTTTCTTGTAGCTGTCTTGCAGCGAACACCATATCTGTGGTTCCACGTTCTTTCCGGAATCCACACTGACTTTCAGGTAAAAGACCTTTGTCAAGATGAGCCGTAAGGCGATTCAAAAGGATTCTGGCGAATATCTTCCCAGCGATTGATAAAAGAGAGATGCCTCGATGATTGTTACAGTCTTGGCGATTACCTTTACGTTTATATAGATGTATAATTGACGCATCTTTGAGATCGTGTGGGATGGTTTCACTCTGCCACATTTGCTGGAAGATCATGTGAAGTTTCTCTATCAGAACTGCACCGCCATCTTTATAAACCTTAACAGGAATTGAATCGGAGCCGGGGGCCTTTCCACTAGACAGTTGACAAATCGCTTTCTTAGTTTCCTCCAGAGTTGGTACATCATCTAATGCTTCATTTATAGGAATTTGGGGCAGGCGGATGATGGCTTCGTCGTTAATAGATGATGGCTGGTTCAGAATATTATTAAAATGTTCAGCCCAGCGTTGGAGCATTTTTTCCTTGTCTGTAATTAGTGTTTTTCCATCTGCATTAAGGAGGGAAATGATCGTGATGATGTTGGACCATAGACCGCTTTGAGTGCATGGTAAAAAATTTTCAAGTCATGGCTGTCAGCAATGCCATGGAGCTCATCTGCTTTATTACTCAGCCATGAATCCCGCATCTGGCGTAGTTTATGTTGGACGATTCTACGCATGTTGTTGAAAGCGTCTTTCTTGGATGTAGATTTTGGATCATTTAAATATGCTTTATGGAGATGGTGTTTCTCAGCCAACATCTGCTTTATATCATCTGAGTTCTCATCAAACCAGTCATTTTGTTTCTTGATGGAAGGACCCAGGACCTCTGTAGCAGTGTTGTAGATCTGCTCACTTAGGGCTGCCCAATTTGTTTCCACACTTTGGCCGTCTAGCGAGATAGATTTGAGACGGTCTTCTAAGGTGTCAGTAAATGACTGTTTGATTTTTGTCTTCTTTAGTTTGGTGACATCCAGCCTCTTTTGAGTTTTCTTCCCCTGAGGGCGCCTGGCTGGTTGGATACGAATTTTAAGTTTAGATACAATGAGGCGATGATCAGTCCAACATTCGGCACCACACATGGACTTGGTCACCCGGACATCTTGCCTGTCCTTCTTCCTAACAATTACATAGTCAATTAAGTGCCAATGCTTTGAGCGAGGGTGCATCCAGGAGGTCCTGTTGCGGGTAGGAAGTCGAAAAATGGTGTTGGTGACAAGGAGGTCATGTTCTGCGCAAGTCTGGAGGAGAAGAAGTCCATTGCTGTTACAGCGACCCACGCCGTACCTTCCAATAGTGCCATTCCAGGAGATGTTATCTGAGCCTACTCTTGCATTAAAGTCACCAAGAATGATGAGCTTATCTGCTTTAGGAACTGATGCAATGACTGCATGTAGTTCTTCGTAAAACTTATCCTTGACGTCATCCTGGTTTGTCATAGTTGGTGCATACGCGCTAATGATGGTGGCATGTTTTCTTCCATAAAGCAATGGGATCTTGACCGTCATCAGTCGGTCATTTATTCCCTTTGGGGGCCCCGCTAACTTGCTGACAATTGCTGTTTTGATTGCAAATCCAACCCCTGCTTCTCGTCTTTCTTCAGTTCCTCTTCCGCTCCAAAAGAATGTATAACCTGCACCCTTTTCGCAAAGTTGGCCCTCGCCTGCAAGTCGAGTTTCACTCAGTGCTGCTATGTCAATGTTGTACCTGGCCAGTTCTCTCCCAATCAGGGCAGTTCGTCTCTCAGGTCTGTTTGCGTTAAAGTCTTTGTCAAGGAGAGTGCGCACATTCCATGCGCCTAGAATGAGGGGGAAAAATCTGTCCTTTCTTTTTCTTATATGTCGCCCGCCGAAGTAGGGTACCCACCAACCGCGGTAAGCTGGTTAGGTAATGGTGGAGCAGGCAATGTTTAGGGCACCTTTTCTAGCCCCTTCCTCATGCCATGGAGGTGAGCAGTGCTTTCCTAAAGAGGGCTGCTCAGACACTCAGGGGGCTGCCGAATCCCACTGCTGCTCCGATCAGTGGAAGACGACCATATGGCCTGAGCCGCCTGTGTGTAGGTCTGCGACTACGACTGCCAGCGTACCCACGCCTGCCGCTTCGCCGCTCGCCCATCGCCACAGGACTTGTTGTGAGTGGATGGATGAATGGATGAATGAATGAAAGAGTGACTTGCGCGGTGATTTGGATTAAAGTGAGGAAGAGTTGCGCAATTCGTCGACCTCACTCTCTCGCCTGGGTCCATCTCAATCCAGTGGCAAGACAAGTCAAGACGACTGGAGATGAAGTCAGGTGCAGTGGATGACCAGGGCTTTCTACGTGCCTCGCCGTGCTCCTTACGCTCCACAGCGCGTTGCTGGTAATCGCCGTCATGCCCGTTGAACCAACAGGTGGTTTCTTCCGCGCAGTCTATCGAATCCAGTCTTCGCATGCATGGGTAGGCAGACCCTAACTCACCGAAGGTTTATAACCATTCAGCTACCCTCACCTAGTTTAGCCGGCCTGTCAAAGCCGTTGCCCGGGGGGTGGCCGCTGTCGCATGCTGACAGCTACGAGGAGCCACAGGTGAGAGCTGGATGTCAGGTTTGGACCAAAGGTGGCCGAGCTGCCCTGAAAAGGGCATGACAGCTTCTTCACCAGAGGTACTACCAATACCTGACTTCCCAACACCCCCCCTTTTGCATTTATGTATGATGTGATCAACATGGTACTTGTATGATGGCCCACGATCGACAGTATCTCCAAGATATTTAAGCTTGTTGCGTCTTTCAATTGACTGCCCATTGAGAGTAATGTCTGGGAGATCTGTCTGGGCAGTTAGTTATAGACCGATTAAAGTAACATGGGGTAAAGCTAGTACATTTTCATACGATGTATATGAGGATTTCCAGCGTAAACAAGAAACGGCAGTTGTGGCAATTGACCTAGAGGATGAGTACAACAGTGTGGACTTTGCAACCTTAATCGACTATTTAATGGCATGTGGTGTAAATCCTTGGCTAACAAGGTGGATAGCAGCTGCCTTAACTGAGAGATAGTTACATTTTGTTTGGGAACATGGACATCAGAACCAATGCCAATGCACATTTGCCCGGGACTACCCCAGGGTTCCCCATTGTCACCTGTGCTTTTTAACATCTATACAGCAGAAGTAGCTGCAATTCAATTGTAATGCTATCAACAGTGTGTGTCCAATCCATCACCATCGTCTTCTTCTCATCTCTTGTTCCACTAGCACTTGTCTAGTTCTTGTCCTCAGTTCCACGTTGGTAACCTTGTCATACCATTTTAATCCTTCTATTCTGCGCAAAATCCATTTATGAAAGTCTGTAGCTTTTTGGTTGTTGTCTTTGTTGTTCTCCATGTCTCAGAGCCATACAATAGGACTGACTTCACATTTGAGTTGAAGATTCTTATTTTCGTGTTAGATCAGATTTCTCTTGATCTCCATATATTTCCCAATGCAATGAAAGCTCCTCTTGCCTCTTGTATTCTTATTTTGATATCACTGTCTGTCCCTAAAACTTTGTCTATATTGCTGCCAAGATATGTGTACGATTCTACATCTTGTATTGGTGTTTCTTCAACCCTGTTATCAACGGTTCTGTAAGCTGTCCTTCGTGAAGAACTCTGCATGTCATGTCTTCATATGTTTTCTTTATTAAATTAATGATCTTCAGGGGAACTCCATAATGCCTCATCAATTTCCAAAGCGATTCTGTCTACACTGTCAAATGCCTTTTCGTAGTCCACAAATCCGATGTATAGTGGTGAATTCCATTCCAGAATTTGTTCAACTATTATTCTAAAAGTGGCAATCTGGTCTGTACATGATCTGTTTTGTCGAAAACCTGCTTGTTCATCTCTCAGTTTCTTGTCTATGGACTCTTTTAATCTCTCAAGGATAATCCTGTTTAATACTTTTCCTGGCACTGATAGTAACATTATTCCTCTATAATTTGTGCACTCTTGTAAATTTCCCTTCTTATGCAACTTAACCAGATATCCTTCCTTCCATTCTGCAGGTATCTCTTCCTTTTCCAAGACTTTACCAAGTAATTTATATAACATACCTGTAGCCGTGTCGATATCTGCTTTGATGGCCTCTACTGTAATGCCATCAGGTCCAGACGCTTTTCCATCTCTTAGAAGCTTTATGGCTTTCTTTATTTCTTCCTTCGTTGGTTGTTCACCATTAATTTGTAGCTCTTCTTCTGCTGGCTGGATGTCCGGGGGGTTTTGTGGAGCTGGTCTATTGAGAAGGTCCTCAAAATATTCTGTCCACCTCTTCATTTGCTCTTGTATATTGCTGAGCAGTTTTCCATTCTTGTCTTTATGAGGCAACTTGTTTGCTTGTATTTCCCTGTTAGCTTCTTTGTGCTGCTATACAGTTCTCTCATATTTCCTTTGACGGCAGCATCCTCTGCCTCTCTTGCCAACTCCTCAATATACTTCCTCTTGTCTCTTTTGATACTTCTTTTTACTTCTTTGTATGCTTCTGTGTACACTTCTTGAGCCTTGGCTTTGGAACTTCTGGTTTTGCTTGTGTTTAAATCTGCTTTCTTGTTTTTTCTGTCTTTTATCTTATTGATGGTTTCTGTTGTTATCCATGCTTTTTGTTGTCGTTCCCTTTTCCCCAGTATTTCTTCACGTCTCATTCCATACAGTTTTGACCTGCTGCCAATAGTCTTCTGTATTCTCTACATCTTCCAGCTGTTGGAGCACTTGGAATTTGTTGGATACTGTGACCACAAATTTGTCTCTTGTTTCTTGATTTCTTAGATGTCCTACATTAAATTGTTGTCTATAATTTTGCATTGTTGCATATTTCTTGAGTTTCATTTTTACTTTGGCTATCAGAAAGTGGTGATCTGATGCCACATCTGCTCCTTTATATACCTTTACATTCTGCAATGATGATCTAAACTTCTTGTTTATGCATATATGATCAATCTGATTTTCTGTTCTATGGTCTGGTGATATCCATGTTGCCTTGTGTATTCTCTTATGTGGAAACATGCTTCCTCCTATAGCCAGTTGATTTGAAGCACAGAAGCTTGAGAATAGTTCCCCATTTTCATTGAATATTCCTAGCTTATGTTTTCCCATGACTTCTTAAAATCCGGTGTTGACTGTACCTATCTTTGCATTCATGTCACCCATCAAAATTGTGATGTCTCTTCTTTTCACTTTATCCATAATTTCCTGTAGTCTAGTATAAAATGCTTCTTTCACAGACTCTTCTTTGTCATTAGTTGGTGCATAACATTGGATGACATTTACATGTATTTTCTTTTTAGCTGTTTTAAAAGTAGCTGTTATTATTCTGGGTCCAACAGCTTCCCATTCAATGAGTGCTTTCTGTGCTTCTTTAGATAACATTAGAGCTACCCCTTCACTGTGGTGTGGAACTTTTGTCTTCATGTCCTGAGGACAGCACCAATTCACCTGTGATGAGTTTCTTCCTGTCTACCCCCTTCCACTTTGTTTCACACAGTCCCAGAACCTCGATTTTATATTCCCTCATTTCTGCTGCTACTTGTGCCACTTTCCCTTGTTTGTTTAATGTCAGAACATTCCAGGTGCCAAATTTGGAGGTTCTCCTAAAAGAAAGAAGGTTAGTCAGCAACACAGACTCCTTTCGGCTTTCTCTGTGTTGCATCATACGCCTCCCTGCGAGAGGACCTTCCCCTGTCTTGGATGGCTGTGTTTTATTTTCCTTAATTGACTTGTCCATATTTGTTGAAGTTTTTTGTGGTTTAAATTTTTTACAGGATGGGGTAACCAGCCCCATGCCCAACCACTTTCTACGACATGCATGGCAGGGAACAGTGTTACTATTCTTTGCTCTCCTTTCGGGCCCCGGTAACACACGGGTTTTTTTTTTTTTTGCATTAGTAACCCATTAACTGCTTTATTTTTGTTACTTTTCTACTGTTTTTGTTCTTGTCCTTACTTCTTTTTTATGACAGCTAAAATAGGTAATATCACCAAACATCTGCAACTTTCGTTCCACACCACCTGTCTCAGATTTTTTTTTTTTTAATGCATAAAGTTTTATTTCCCACACGTCTTTCATAAGCATAGGCTGAAACTCAAGCTATGTTTTCTCTTCTTCTTGGATCCTTAGCCGCTAACCGACAAAGCAACCAGTGACCATTACTCCTAGTGGCATCCTGTAGGGCCGCGGCCAACTGTCTCTATTTTGCTTGGCTGATGTTCAACTTTTATATAGTGCCCAAACTCTGGTTTCCAGATGTTTAAGCTGACAAAGGCCATTTCAGCTTTACTCATTCAGTGATTGATGTCTTTGATTGTTCTGTCGTCTTGCATTACTGTGCTTCTTAGACATATAAATGTGTTTGTCTGACATTCTAAGGAATTATGAGTTCTTCATCAATCAATTCAAGCTGGAATTTTCTTTGGTAGCCTGGAATGAATCTGAAGAATTGTATGATGTCTTATATGAGAATTGTATAATACCAACAGAGGATAGAAGAGACCGCAAGACCCAGCATCAAGCTGAGAAATTCATGAAACTAACAGACCATCCAATGCTATTGGAAGAAGACTCAAGCAAAGCAGCTTTATAGAATCAACTATAACAAAGACAACAGCAGATTCCATAAACGTGATATCAATAACTAAACCTATCTACATTGCACGCAAGCTCCCAGTCTGGAAACAACATCATTTCCCTGAAATGATAAAAATAGTCCTAATCAAAGAAAGAATAGCCAATCAGAAGAGGGCTATTCCTTATGTTGTTCAAGCCAGCGCATTGCATTTCACAATGGCTGCATCCAGCCGATCGAAGATTTGTGTTAAGGAAGGTCGGACATGGCAAGATATAGGAATAATGGAAGAATGGAACAGAAGTGTTACATAACCCTCACTTGAAAGCAGATTGAAGGCAAGTAGGGAAATCATGGGAATAGTAATTCATGGCTTAATTACTGTATAAAATGAATTTATACACGTAATATTGTTGGGAAAATCACGATTAGGCGAGTTTGAAAATTTGTAAGAAATTGAGGACAGCTTGTAATTCAACAAAACCGTCACACAAAGAAAGCTAGAACTGAGTAGGATCTAGCCTTACCTCGATGAAAGTGATAGATGCAGTAGTTGAAGAGAATGAAGAGGATATGATGTGTTTGTAGAAAAGCACAAATGAGAATAATTACTCGCGAAAGACAGACAGATTTCAGTCAGGAAAACTTGTGGCGTAGGTGTTATCTGTTACGCTCACGCTTGGACCATATCAGCCAGCGGCAAATTCAGATGGGGAAACACACATTTCAGTTTACTAGGCAAGACAGAACTGCATGGAGAGCTAGCCGCAGTATTCCATCATAAATCTGCATCATTGGTAGCCTATCTTTGTTCTAGTGTTTAGCCAGGGTATTCTGACTGCCAGAAGGGTATGTTGAATTATCTTAACTAATACATAGTGTATATTAATATAACTGTTCAGTACAGGTCATTGCAGCTCCATATGTATAGATATGGTGATTAATTATGTGCATTATGTGTTTATTATAAGTGGTATGATTATCGAAGATTGCATTGCCAACTATATAACCACAGCAGAGCTCTAAGAACAGTCCTTTTCAGGATTTCTTACTGACAGACAGGCTATCAAGCTATTAGCCCTTATCAGAGCTGGCTTGAAGGGTAACTAAGTGCATCATACCATATGTATTGTAAATAGATCTGGTGTATTATAATAAATGTATAGGATAATTGTAAAGTGTCAGTGTAATGAGTGGTGTAAAGTGTGTTCTCTTTCTTTGGTAAAGCTCCACTATCAATCACTGTAGCATGTTGTTTGTGGTGCCACTACTGTATATGTCCATTGTAGTGTACAGAGTTGTTGAGATCAGGCATGCTCCAGTCTACCCAGCTGTAAATGGGTAACTCACCCTAGTCCTGAGTTAGGGAAGGCAAAGGCAGCTGTAAGCAGTAGTTTCCCTCTAAGGCTCCAGGGGGAGCAGGCCCTAAACTTGGTCAATTCAACCGACGCAGGATGGTGTATATATGGAGTAGAAGTGTAGAGTGTGATTAACGCGAATGGTGGACTGTTCGTGTTCTGACCAATCTAAGCACTCATTCACTTGTGTCTACAAGGCACCAATGCAGACTGCTGGAATCTTTGTTTACACAGTTTATTTAGACGCACACACTGGGACATAACGAGTAAATCATGAGTATATGTTGACACATCAATCTGCAGGCATACATAGTAGATCCCATGTCATGACACATTCATATATCATGGGTAGTACATCAATAGCTTCCAATGTTATCATACATTATGGCCGCATCCCCTATCTGACTAAACGCGTCAGTGAAGGCGGATCGGTAAGTAACTAAAGTTGCTTTATGTTCACAGTTTATATCATATTATGAAACCACGATAAGGGGTTTCTATCAAAATTGAGATCTCCTTGCCACTGTCCGAATAGTAAGATACATGCCCCGTTCTTTGGACAGTGATTCAAAAATATGATGACAGGAATGTAACATGGCCGCTTTCCTGAGCTGTCGCTCACTCACTCATAGGAGGGTATATATAAGCCAAAGTTAATTTGAAATGCATATGAATAATTTCCTAAAGTTTCTCCATACAGTTCTACAGTAATCCAGTTACTTCACGTAGACATAACTGCTGTATGGAAGCCCGTCATCTTCGTCGATACAAACATGACCCTAGCGTTGTGAAGCATAACATTCCAGCTAGGTCTAACCGACATGAGATCATCAAAAATAGGGTCTGGCATTACCTGGAGTCCGAATCATACATGATACCGTACATTAGGAGAGTCTCTAACACAAACTCTAGTAGAGACACAATCTCCTACAGAAGAAAAACCACTTCATAAATCATTTTTACTTAAGAATGTACCAGCCCTTGAAAATGCGTAACCCGCCATTGTAAACGGTACATCGGAACTCATCACGACTTGTCAAGACAACTCATACTTCCGCTAGAGCGGCATAACAAGAATATAGTCCTGCCTACCCATCCAAAATATACAATATAGGACTGATTCTAGTTGTACTAATAATATGTAATACATATGAATTCAGGCCATAAACATAATAAGCAAATTAATCTATTTTCTGGCCCTAACAAATAAGTACGGACATGAGTGCAATATCCATGCGCCGAATCAATATCAAGAACGATTACTCCTATAATCAAAAGTGTAAATCAATCATGAATTATCTAGCTTTACCATAGACAGCATTTTCATACACAAATGAATGAATGTCTATATCTTTTCCATATTAAATAGCCATATCGATTTTTGTAATATGTGCGTCAAAATATGCACGCAACAATAATATTGTATATCATGTATCAGCACTAGTCACATGTAATATTTACATATGTAATCAGACAAATGGGCACATTAAGGGCACGGACGGTAGTGAAAACTGGATTTTACGTACAAAATATAGATTTTTCACAAAGAAAAAGGGACACACTTTTGAGCTTATTTTATTAAATAATCATCGAGGAATCGATTGAGCAAGGTTTTATAAGATAAAAAAATTCATTTGATGTATCAAACAGCATATTATCTGTACCACCCCCAAGCTATGATTTGCAAATTTGTGCCAAAAATGCAAGATTTGTCGCTCAATAATACCTTAGTTACACTGTCCATATCGTGGACTATGTGGTATCGATACAAAGGGAATTTCGTTGTCTGCTGTAATATAGCAAATTTGAAACTTTTTTTCTCATAGCTGAGTAATGTGTCTTTGAAAATTTCCGTAATTTTACGCTAACTTCCTTATAAGGAGTAATCATGTGGTGACCTCGTGCCCTCATTCCTGACCCATTCAACACCGTAAACACCTGTTTTGATTGGTCATAACAACATTTTGGCTGTGAGCGAAAATTTGGAAGTTAACAACAGCTTGTAAACAAATCAATTCTTTGCTGCATGTATCGTGGCGTTTGATATTTTTCTCATGTTTAAATTTCAGTGAATTGTGTTCTATTACTTCAAAATGGGAAGAATAGGTAAGAGATCAAAGCAAATATCTGCTGCAAGATTGCATCGACAGTATGTAATTTCTAGCAATGGTAAGACAGAATCAGCGGTGAATAATAAACAAACTGATGTAGTCTCAACATGGAATTTCTGCATACCAGTATCCGATAGGCCTATAGTTCAAATTGCTGATCCAGTAGTGCCGTTCAACACTGGCCCAAGTCGATCTGATATAAAAATTAACTTGAGCATGAGCAAGAATGTTGCATCTCATAATACTGTCTGCACTCAACCTAAACCTACGTACAGAACCATTGTGGACATTTCTTTCTTCAACAACCTTCTTAAAAATGTGTGTTGCAATGTGTGTAAGCAAAGCACATTGCAAACAAGAATTGACAACACCAAGTCAAAGAGTTTCTCTCTCTTCCTGGAAGTTGTGTGTCACACATGTGAAAAGGCAATTTCTAGAACGTACACATCCGAGAGGGAGCTAGAAGGCTGCGGCCCTCGGGGACATGCAATCAACAAAATCTGCTGTTCTTGGTGCCCTCATGTCTGGAATGGGCCCACTATGCTCAATCTCTTCTGTGAGAACCTAGACCCCCCTGGCCTGCACCAGAAAACATTTCATAAATATGCAGATCAAATTTTTGATCATTTGGATATCATGCACTCTACAGTATTTCAACGTTCCGTCAGCATCGTACGATCTGAGCATGCTAAGTCAGCATCATACCATTAATAAAAAAGAAGTCATTGACATTGCTGTCAGCTTTGATGCAACATGGCTAACTAGAGGTCATAAGTCACTGATAGGTGTTGGCAGTGTTATCGACATCTTGACTGGCATGGTCATCGCTACGCATGTTATGTCTTCCTTCTGTCTCACCTGCGAGAATACTGGACAGTGGCAACTGAAAAATCTGCCTGACAAATTTGAAAAATGAAAAGCAGAGCATCAGAAGGACTGCTGCCGTAATTACGAAGGGTCAGCCAGAATGAAGGCGGTAAAAGCCTGTGAAGTTCTCTTTCTTCGTTCAGTGGCAAATCACAAGCTATGCTACACTGTTTTGCTATCAGATGACAATTCCAAGGCCTACAACAGACTCTGCGACATCAAACCGTATGGACCAGAAGTTGACATAACCAAAGAAGAGTGCGTCAACCATGTTGCAAAGCGATTAGGCACTGCACTGAGGACACTGATTACTGACTGCAGGAAACAAAAAGTCACCCTTGGGGGAAATAGCCGTGGTCATCTAACCCAAAATGCCATACAAAAATTGTATATTTACCACACCAGGGCCATCCGCAAGCATAGTACAGCCCCAGAGATGAAACAAGCCATCATGACTTCTCTCTACCATGGGTATTCAGCAAACGACAAACCCCAACATAATTTGTGTCCGCCAGGCAAAGACTCCTGGTGTTTCTATCAGGCTTCCATCGCCAAAGGAGAAGCTGTCGGACCACACGAAACCAAGGTTCACACTCCGCTAGACTACAACCTGCTCCATAAGCACTTAGCCCCTATTTATGAGTGTCTTACTGATCAGCATCTGCTCAAGTGGTGTGAGCTAGGTGCAACACAAAATGCAAATGAAAGCCTACACAATGTTATATGGAGTCGTTGCAGCAAGCGGAAATTTGTGTCATTAAAAAAGGTCAAATTCAGTGTCCTTGTGGCCGCTGAAGAGTTCAACTTTGGTCCATCAGCCAGTGCAGAAATAAAAAAGCTGTATGGTCAAGCATCTGGAACAAACCTTGGACAGGTGCGATTGAGGAAACGTCTGGCCAACAGCCAAAAGCATGAGCCTGACAAACTTGTAAAAAGGAGAAAAATTAGGCAAGAGGCAAGACAAAGGCGAGAGGAGGAGCTGCAGGAAGCTGAAGGAGGTGCAGCATATAGTGCTGGAGGATTTTAATCACATTCAGCCCCCCACAGAATGGAGTATATTGGACAAGACAAGGCACTCGGTGAGTAAAATGCATTTTTCTTAAAACTAACATTTTATTAACAAAAAATTTTATTACTAACAAACTATCTAACAGAGTAGTCTGAAATTTGGCATGCATATAGTACACATCTATATCTTTAAAGTAACATATCTGCATTTTTGATATTTTGGTAATTTTCTTTTATAAATTAAAAAAAAAATTTTTTTTTTTTCATACAAATATGGTGTATTTTATTTTAAATCATTAAAAATAGAATTTTAAACTTATCAAAATAATTATGTGTAAAATTGTTTTAATTGTCAGTCACAACATGTGTGTGCAATTTGATATCGTTTGGTCAATGGGAAACATAAGATTTTTGCTCTAGAAAAGTGGTGAAAAATCCAATACAGTGGATGTTTTTTTTTTTTTGGTTACCATGGTAGAAGGAAAGAAGAAAAATTAGGCAAAACAAAGGCGAGAGGAGGAGCTGCAGGAAGCTAAAGGAGGTGCAGCATATAGTGCTGGAGGATTTTAAACACATTCAGCCCCCCAGAATGGAGTATATTGGACAAGACAAGGCACTCTGTGAGTAAAATGCATTTTTCTCAAAACTAACATTTTATTAACAAAAAATGTTATTACTAACAAACTATCTAACAGATCAGTCTGAAATTTGGCATGCATGTAGTACACATATATAACTTTAAATTGCCACATGCTTTTTTTTGGATATTTTGGTAATTTGCTTTGATATATTTTTTTTTAATATTTTTGTTTTTCATACATAATGTATTTTTTTTTTAATTATTAAAAATAGAATTTTAAACTTATCAAAAAAAGCATGTGACAAATTGTTTTAATTGTCAGTCACAACATGTGTGTGCAATTTGATAAAGTTTGGTCAATGGGAAACATAAGTTTTTAGCTCTTGGAAATTGGTGAAAATCCAATATGGCGGATGTTTTTTTTTTTGGTTACCACGTTTTTTTTTTTAAACAAAATAAACTGTAGAATTTGGCTCCTGGACATGTCTATTTAGCACATAAAAAGTTTGAAAATGTTATTAGAACAAATGTTAGTTTTCACTGTAGTCCTTCCCCTTAAAAGAATCCAGATCCTGTGTTGATCGATGAAACAGATAAGACATTTATAGACTAGTAAAATAAATGACAATACTAACACCAAATTGTGGTGAATTCACTATTATTAAGTGAGTATTTGATGTAAATATATAAGTACTTTTTATTATTGATTACATTTTCAAGTGAAGAAAAGAAGAAAATCTAAGTGCCAAAATAAAGTAATACTTTGTTTTTAACCTCTGATGTTGTGAATTTATTTCATTGTTCATCATTTGAGAATTCTTTTAAGACAGTAAGAAATTATAGAATCATAGAGTAGTCACAGCGGGAGGACAAGGTAGGCTCTTGAATCTGTACACTTACCATCTGGACAACAGTTCTTAATCATCTGACTACAGTCTATGTCATCCATACAATAGTGCTCATTTCTGAGACTGGGGTATATCTTGTTGGTCAAATATATCTTGACTATCTATCATCTACTATTAATTTTCCATCCTGTTACAATCACAAGCAGATCCAGGAACAAATGGGAAGCCGAACATCCAGGACACACAAAATAGGATGCATGTCACCAGCTCAACAGAAGAGAACAAGTGATAATCTTCAGACCACAACAGATTGAGATATCATCTATTCAACAAGCTAAAGATAGGAACTATAAATGAGTATAACTATAGCATCGATCAAATGGCTGCTAAATATCTACTTCAAAGATACACAACATATGAGGAATAGAGAAAGCACATGGACATCACTAGTACCATTCCTGAAAAACCTCTGTGGAGATACAAATTGCCTCAAGCTGGTGATTGCTTTCTTTAACATATTGAAGTAGACATCTGAGAATGTACAAAGAAGAGTTTTGAGTTAACCCACCCCAATTTGTCTTATTCTTAAAATTAAATTGACTGGTGGGAATTTATCCTAAGGTAAAAGACGAGTGTGTTACCGGGGCCCGAAAGGGGAGCAAAGAATAGTAACACTGCACCCTACCACGCATGTCGTAAAAAGCGACTAAGGAGGGTATGGGCATGGGGCTGTTTACCCCATCCCGTAAAAACTTCGCACAGTGGGCTGATCACCTGCTTGCCAACCAATCTGATTACGGAAACAATGATAGATTGTTTGGTCTGTTTTTGTTCCACAAAGACGCCACCAGGCGTGGTGGAAACAGCGATAGATTGATCAATTTGTTGTTGCCCTAAGACGCCACTAGGCGTACTGGCCACATACTGCTTTGCCGGTTGATGGCTAAGGATGGAAGAAGAAGAAGAAAAGACGAGTGCTCAATTCTCTTGCAACAAAAGATATTTAGTAAAACTGAAAACCAGAACTAAACAGTTTTAACATTTACTGGTGATGATTTGGGTCTCATAAATATGCATCTAACTATTGTAACATCAAAGAAAATTAACACTCACCATGCTTCACTTTATCCTCTTCTCTATGCTGTTTTATTTGATCTATTTTTCCATCTTCCTCATTCAAGCCCTCAGAATGAATGAAATTAGTGTTCAGATCTTGAGTGCTGATAGCCCCAAAAAACTTCTGAAATGATTGCAAGTAAACACTCTTAGGTTGTAATGTGTAACTCAGAAAGTGGATGAACAATTATAGGTATTTTCTAATGCCTCAGCTGAATAATGTTCAATGGTTAAACATAAAGATATCTTTTTTTTAATCCTGACCTGAAGCATCAATAGAAATAGCATGTTTATCAATGTCAACTAACGATTTACAAAACTGTTTTTGGAACACCAGAGAATGGTTACTTCTTCTTCTTCTTTGATCCTTAGCCGCCGACCGTCAAAGCAGTCAGTGGCCATCACGCCTAGTGGCGTCTTGTAGGGCAACAACAAATTGATTCCACTTTGCTCGGTCGGCGGCCATCCTTCGTACAGTGCCCCAACTCTGGTTCATTCTTTGCATCTCAGCCTCCACAGTCCTCCGCCAGGTTGTTTTTGGTCGGCCTCTCTTTCGTTTCCCTTCAGGGGTCCAAAGCATAGCTGTTCTTGTGATGGCATCGGGGTCTCTTCTGAGGACATGGCCAACCCAGCTCCAGCGTCTGCCAGCTATGATGGTGTGCATGTCCTCTTGCTTGCTCCGAGTAAGTAGATCTTGGTTGGTGATGGTATTCGGCCAAAAGATTCGGTGAATTTTTCTTAGGCATGTTGTGTGAAAAGAGGACAATTTCGACATTTCCTTCTCTGTAACTCTCCAGCATTCCGCACCATAGAGAAGCACAGAAAGCACACAGCTCTGATATAATCTTAATTTTGTGCTTGTGCTGTATTGAGAGGACTTCCAGATGTTGTTTAGGCTAAAAAAGGCTGTTCTTGCCTTATTCATTCTGATGTTGATGTCTTTGCCTGCCCCGCCGTCTGGTGTTACTATGCATCCTAGGTATGTGAAGGTGTCTGTCTGTACCAGTTGCTGATTCCTTACTGATATGGGCTCAGGGTTGCTCACATTGAGCGTCATGACCTCTGACTTCTTTAAATTGATGTTCAAGCCCACCTGCTGGCTAAACTTATTAAGTCTATCCGTTTTTTCTTGGATGTGTTGATGTGAATGTGCCAGTAGTGCAATGTCATCTGCATATTCCAGATCTTCCAATGAAGAAAATGTAGTCCATCTTATTCCTCTTGGACTGCCCTCTGTTGTCTGGCGCATCACCCAGTCTATGACTGTTAAAAATAGAGTGGTTGATAAGGGGCATCCCTGTCGTTCTCCTGTCTTCACCTCAAAGGTTAGGTTGCTCTGCCCAACACTACACGTAAAGTTGGCATAGAGGCTTTTTATGATTGACACTATGCAGCTTGAAATTCCATAAGCCCTCAGTATTTTCCATAAACTGTCCCTATGTATGCTGTCAAAAGCCTTTTCAAAATCAAGGAAGTTAATGTACAGCTGTCTTTGCCATTCTGAGCACTGCTCTATAATGTTCCTGAGAGTGAATATATGATCTACACATCTTCTGTTCTTTCTAAATCCTGCTTGTTCTTTCCTCAGTTTGTGGTCTACTGCTTTTGATATTCTCTGTATAATTATCCTGCCTAGTATTTTGCTGGGAACTGAGAGAAGAGTGATTCCTCTCCAATTATTGCAGTCTGCAAGATCTCCCTTCTTGGGCAATTTGACAATTATTCCTTTGTTCCACTCTGATGGTGTTGTCCCCGTTTTCCAGACTTGTGCAAATAGTGGTTCTAATAGTTCTGCTGCTAGCTCAGGGTCTGTCTTAAATAGCTCTGCATTTAAGTTATCATGGCCCGGAGCTTTGCCGTTCTTTAACCCTTTGATTGCTGTGATGATTTCTTCTTTTCGTGGAATGTCTGTATTCACATCTAGATCGTTTTCAGCTTCAGGAACATTCAATTGTGTCTCTGGTGGTTCCTTGTTCAGAGTTTCTCTGAAGTGCTCTGCCCATCTTGTTTCTTGTCCCTCTGCTGTCGTGATGAGATTACCTTGCTTATCTCTTACTAATGTAATATTGTTTGCACCTCGTTTTCCACTGATGAATTTAGTTATTTTGTATACTGTGCTTTGTTCATTTCTCAGTGCTGCCTCCTCTGCCTGTCTTGCAAGATCGTCTAGGAAATTCCTTTTGTTGGCTCGGGTTTGGCGTTTAACTTCCTTGTCCAGCTGACTGTACTGTTCGCTATATAGTTGCTTTAACCTGGGGGACTTAGCTTCTGTTTTCTTTCTTTTCATTTCCTTTCTCAGTGTTATGGTGTTTAATGTTTCTGGTGTTATCCAGTCTTGCTTCTTCCTTTCCTGGAATCCCAAGCATGATTTGCTGCTTTCCTTATATATTGTTGAAATGGTGTTGAATTTCTGGTCTATATCATCAGTCAATGTCTTTTCCTGACTTTTGGCAAATTGATATTGTTTCTTTATGTCAGCCGCAAAAGCTTTTCTGGTAAGGGGGTCCTTCAATTTGCTGATGTCAAACCTTTTCTGTGTAGTTGCAATTGGTCCAGCCCTTCTTAGTTTCACTTTCAGTTTTACTTACTAAGTCGTTCCCCTTCTACCGTGAGGTGTAGAGGTTTGGAAGAGAGAGCGCCAGACTATCCTATCGGCTGTCTTCCTCCTGGCCTGGTTCCATTCTAGTCCTCGATCCTTCAAAGATTGTCTAATGTTGTCCTCCCAGCGGACTCTGGGTCGTCCTCGGGGTCTGGATCCTTGGCTCTTTGTTTCCCATGCTTGTCGTGGTATCCGATCTTCTCCCATTCTGCAGACATGGCCAAACCATCTTAATTGGGACTGTTCTACTTGGGTCTGCAGAGGGTAGGATTTAAGGCCTTGACGTATCGTCTGGTTGCGTACCATGTCTCTTCTTGTTACTTCAACCACCTTCCTCAGATACCTCATTTCTGAGGTTTGGATCTGGCTTTTATGGGTTGTAGTCATTGCCCATGACTCGCATCCGTATGTCAAGACTGGGACATAGGTGGAGCGGTATACAGCCATCTTCGTTTTCTTACCAACCTCTCTCTTGCTGAGGAATCCTCGATTTATGGCCTGAAAAAGTCTCCCAGCTGCTGCTTTTCGAGTGGCCAACTCTTCTTTGATGCCTCCCTTTCGGTCTATAATAGCTCCGAGGTATTTAAAGTGGTCGACCTGCTCCAGGACCTGTTCTCCCAGCTTAATCTGATGTTTTCTTTCTTCTCGTGATATCACCATGGATTTTGTTTTAGAGCTGCTTATGACCATCCCTCTCTTCTCCAGCTCTTCTTTCCAGACTTGCAGGTTGGATTGAAGATGTGCCTCTGATTTAGCAATCAGGGCAACATCATCAGCAAATGCCAGCTCCGAAATATAGACCTGTCTCATCTTCCAGTACCCCACTTAATACTTTCTTGTTCTCTCCTTACATGCCTTGATGACATCGTCCATAAGGAGTATGAAGAGGTAAGGTGATAGGATATCACCTTGTCTTACACCAGTGGTGGTCCTGAACTCTTCCGACTTATGGTTTGCTGTCCTCACATAATTTCTGCAAGACTTGTAGAAGCTCTGTATAGCATGAATCAGAGGTGCTGGAATATTCTTCCTTGCCAAACAGTCCCAAAGTTTGCTCCAGGGGACCCTGTCAAATGCCTTTTCCAGATCTATGAAACAAAGATGGATCTCACTCTTATACTCAAGGGCCTTTTCACTCAGCTGTCTGAGTGTGAAGATTAGGTCTTGAGTACTTCGGTTTGCTCGGAATCCGCACTGGACCTCATCCAATTGTGGCTCAGCTAGGCGTCGGAGTCTCTGCTCTAGGATTCTAGAGTAGATTTTACCAGGGACACTGAGAAGGGATATGCCTCTATGGTTTCCACACTGTCGATTGTCACCCTTTTTGAAAATTGGTGTTATGATGGCAATCTCCCAATCCTTTGGTATGGTCTTGTTGTACCACGCTGCCTGTAAAACCCTTAAGAGTAATAGGTCGCCTGATGCTCCCATGAACTTAACCATTTCTGGTGTTATACCATCATGCCCTGCTGCTTTGCCCATCTTGATTTTCTCCAGTGCTGCCTTCAGTTCTTCCATCTTTATGTCATCTTCACCATCATTGGTTTTCTCTTCTGTGCTAGTGTTTATCATTTCTGATGCTTCACCATGCTCACCATCCAGGAGTTCTGAGAAATATTCTTTCCATCTTCCCATTACTTCCTTCGGGGCAGTAAGCAATTTGCCTTGCTTGTCCTTTATAAATTTGAGAGGGCATTGTTTTTCCTTCCTCATGTTCTTTAGGGTCTTATAGGACAATTTCTGGTTTTCTTGTGCATCTTTTTCTAGCTTTTCTCCAAATTCTTCCCAGGACTTCTGTTTTGCTGCTAGCACTTTGTTCTTTGCTTCTGTTCTGAGTGTCACATATTCTCTATATTTTTCCATTTGTCCTGTTGTGTTTTTAGCTCCTAAGTATTGTTTCCATGCCATTTTCTTCTCTCTTATTTTCTCTTTGACTTCCTCTGTCCACCAAGGTGTCCTCTTTCTCTTGTTCCCAAGTCGGACTTCACCGCATGCTTCTGCAGCAGCTGTCTTTATGATATCCTTGAATTTAATCCAGAGGGTTTCCAAGTCATCAGGTCGTTCTTCTGTGTTGCTCACCGCTGCAGCAATAAGCCCCTGATATCTGGTCTTAATTTCTGGCTCTCTCAGCTTGTAGGTCCTAATGCTCATTTCTCCTGCTCGTTTACTTGGTTTCTTGCGTGATGTTGGGCAGTTCCTAGGCTGAGCAACTCTTTCAGTTGTTCTTTTGATTGTTAGCAGGTAGTGATCACTTCCAATCTCTGGCCCCCTCCAGACTCTAGCATCTCGGACATATTTGAATGAGCTTCTCCGAACAATGGCATAGTCGATCACTGACTTCTCATTCTTTGTTGGTTCACATCTAGTGTATGCATGTATGCGCTTATGGGGGAACTTTGTGTTTGTAATGATTAGATTCTGCTTACTGCAGAATCTAAGGAGTCGCTTTCCATTGTCATTGAGAGTATCTTCTCCATATCTTCCGATAACTCCACCCCATCTAGCATGGTCATTTCCAACTCTGGCATTGAAATCTCCGAGCATGATAACTTCATCTAGGCAGTCATCCACTGTCCTTTGAAGCAGCTCGAAGAATTCCTCCTTGACCTCTGCTCTCTCATCCTCATTTGGCCCATACACTATGACCAGGTTGACTATGGTTTCTCCTTCTTTTAGTTTAACAACCATAATGCGCTCCGAGACAAAGTTCCATCCCTTGATACTATCTTTTTGATTTTGGGCCACAATGCAACCCACGCCCCCTTTTGCTCTTTCAGACATGGGTACACCACTGTAGAGCAGCGTGTTGCCATCGAGATCCATGACTCCTTGTCCTTTTTTCTTTGTTTCCGTTATAGCCAGGATTTCTAGTTTTGCCTTCCTCATCTCTTCCACCAGCTCCTCTTCCTTCCCATTTATACTTCTTGTGTTCCAAGTTCCATAAGTCGTAGTCCGTAGTCCGTTCCAGTTCGTCGCCTTTAGAATCAGTCCAGTTTTCTCTCTTGTGTTGCTAATAATCGTGATTTAAAGCAAACAGGTGATTGGCTTGTTGTGCCACTTTCAGTTTTGCTACTACTAAATGGTGATCACTTCCCACATCTGCACCTCTTTTTACCTTCACATCTTGTAATGCATGTCTCCATCTACCGTTAATCATGATGTGGTCTATCTGGTTTCTGTCCCGACCATTTGGTGATTCCCATGTTAATTTGTGAATTTCTTTATGTGGGAAAAGTGTTCCTCCAATGACCAGGTTGTTAATACTACAGAAACTTATTAATTTATCCCCATTTTCGTTTGCTGTTCCGCTGCCGCATTTCCCCATTACTCTTTCATTATATGTATTGTGTGTACCAACTTTCGCATTGAGGTCTCCCATTACTATAATAAGATCATATCTAGGTGTGTCTTCCATTTCTTTCTGCAGTTGTTGATAGAATTCATCCTTGACCTCTTCATCTCTGTCATTCGTTGGTGCATAGCATTGTATTATTGTAGTATTGGTGAATCTACCTCTCAATCTTAATCTTATCAGTCTGTTGTTGATGGGTTTCCATTCCAGTAATGTCCTTTCTATTCCTTTCTGTAAAATAATGGCTACACCTTCGTTGTGCTGTCCATCCTCTCTTCCAGAGTAAAGTACTGTTTCTCCTGTTGCTGTTTTAACTTTTCCTGCCCCTGTCCATCTGCTCTCGCTTATCCCTAAAATGTGTAACCTATAGTTTCTCATTTCTGCCGTGACCTGTTTTAGTTTACCCGTCTCATTCATTGTCCTCACATTCCAAAATCCTATTCTTGTATCATGTTTTGCGGTCAGGACGTCTGTTCTCATGTCAGTGGCTTCCTTTCGGCTTTCACCACTGACAGTCATACGAGCCTCAGACTCCGGATGTCCGTCCTGCAGCAAAGTTTGTTTATTTGTTATTGTTTCCGTAACTTCAATTTTTTTTTACATAGACAGGGGTGTCAACCCTATGCTAAAACCCCCAACCTGGAGGACCAGGGTGTCTGCTTTTGTCTGACCCCTGCCCGCGCAAACCTGTCCAGCTTGGTAGAACCTTCCAGGAGTAAAACTCCCGCTGGCATAGCTCTGGGGGTAATCAGGGTACGCAAGCCGCCATACCTCGACAAGGTATTGACACCAGTGATGGCAGTGGTTACTGCTTGTCTAATATTGTGAAATTTCAATTAATAACCAATTTTATTTAGTGTGTGAGTGAAGTGTAGCAGGGCAATCATGGTAGTGTCAGTTTCAAGGTGAAGTGGGACATCTTGGGCTGCAGTTGGGGTACTTTGAGCCATGTCTGAAAAATATGTTATTAGTTGGACCAAAACAAATTCACAGTGGGTGCATAGTATGGAATCTGTGGAAAGAGTTAATGTTAATGCAAATATATAAAACAATGAAAAACAAGAACTAAAAATGCTTGCACTAGTAATGTGCTACACAATACTGCCAATAGTGGTTACTATGCTACTATTGTCTACTAAGTCCAACTAAACTAACTGATTAGCAAAAGTGTTTTGGCCCTTTATCCTTATTTAAATTCAATGTGGGGTGCAGGCCCACTAGGATCATGAATCCCAAGTATCAACCTCCTGTTGTGTTTCCAGTCTGCATTGAGAATTGAACCCACTCCACTTTTGGTTGTGACTTTCAACTTCACTCTTGGTTTTATCCATGCACCCAGCTTCGGCAAATGTGAAAGTAACCATTATATCTACTACATATAAGACAAAATCAATATGTTTGTTCTTATATAAATCCACATGTCGTAAAATTATTTCATGAATTTTGGCAGAGTTCCTCTTTATGGTCTTAAGGGTGACGCTTAGCTGATCATTTTGGTTATGACATAAAATGTCTTAGAATATATTCTGATTAAATCTAAAATTCTTAACTATACACTTTTAATGTTATTGAAAGCCTAAATAACATTTATTTTTCTGTCTGACCACTCATAAATCTCACTGGGTTCCTTGTTAAATCAGGGGTAGTGATCTTTGTTAAATCAGTAGTAGTAATCTTTGTTAAATCAGTGGTAGTAACATTTGTTAAATCTGTGGTAATAATCATTGTTGAATCAGTGAATCTTTGTTAAATCAGGGTTAGTAATCTTTGCTAAATCAGTGTTAGTAATCTTTGTTAAATCAGTGGTAGTAATCTTTGTTAAATCAGTGGTAGTAATCTTGTTAAGTCAGTGGTAGTAATCTTTGTTAAATCAGTGTTAATAATCTTTGTTAAATCAGTGGTAGTAATCTTGTTGCGCAGGTGGGTCAGTGTCTGTCCCTAGTCATGGTGTGCTGTGGCACAATAATTTGTTTTCAACATAAGGGTTACTTTCACAATTGCCTCCGGCTAGCAGAATTGTGGATTTTAAAGCTGCAACCAAGGTGAAGTGGATTCATTTTCTACATAAGACAACAGGGGGCGGAGACATTTGGGAGTCATGACCCAGGTGGGCCCGCCCCTCTCAGAGTGTAAAGGAGTATACAGGGCCAAAACACTTGTTCGAAGGGGGGACCACTTCTGATGATCACATTGCCTCCTGTTGTATCGCTCTGTACAGAGTTTCCTATCATCATTGAAGGCCATACACCTCATAAACTATCTCAGTATGTAGCACATTCAAAGTCTACAATTTGTAACATTAAAAATGGCTCTAGACAGACGCAACTGCGAAAAAAAAATGTAAATTCATTTGACTAGAAGATATTAGGGAGGGGCTGTAGTAGTGCTTTCAGGTGACTTGTCAAACTTTACCAGTTATTTCATAATCAACAATGGAGGACAAATTCTCCTTTGTACACTCTCACACGTCAACTTGAACATGTTCAAAGAAAGCAGTGGTTAGCTTGAGGCTATTTCTATCTCCATAGAACTTTTCCATGAATGGTACTAGCAATGGCCACATGTGATTTCTCTGTTCCCAACCATCTCTGAAGCAGATATTCAGCAGTCATTTTATAGGTGCTACAGTCACATTCATTGGTAGTACACGGCTGTTTGCCAGCGATCTTTTAGTTGTTTCCCCTTTTTCCCCGACCACACTATTTATAGCCCACTTGACAGAGGTCATGTGGTCAACTTCCTAATGGGAAAAACATGTGGCGATGTTTACTTTTGATAGGGCTTAATTAATGCTTTTAGGCTACTTTATTATTATAAATACCGGCTTTAATTTTGCGTAAAGCTAGACTAGAAATGTTAGAGTAAATTTTAGAACAAGAACAAATATTTTATCACAATTAGAACAGAAGATATAATAGTCTGAAATAGTGTAAAATTTACGTTTTTTTTTATATTTTGTTATGGTTTGTTTATAATGCAATTTACACTAAATCGGTCACAATCAACATGCATAACAAATTACAGAAATCAAAAGTAGAAAACCTGCAGAAAATGGATATCAAAATTTTGTTTTGGTTTCATGCGTCAAACATTAATTATTGAAACATTAAATTGCAAGTCCACATTTATTACCTTAAAATAACACACCCAATTGTCCCCAAAACATGAGAGCTAACAATTATCTCAATCATACATCATGATGGTCATGTAAAAATGAGTATGGTCATGAGTAAAACTGGGCCAGACCTAGCACACAGATCTTGAAACTGAAGTTTGGCCAGCGCATCTTGTGCATTTTCAAGTTTAACTTTAAATCTATGTGTCTCCTCATCCTCACAAAGTTCAATACCTGCCAGAAAAAATTCAATTTTAGCTTCTAATTCTTCTGCCTGTTTCCAGTTCCTACCAAATCTCATCAAATTCTTAATAGTACTAACGTTTGCATGTATCTCTTGCGGATTCTCAAATATCTTTACGTCTATTGTATCGGCTACCTGTTTTCAAGTCTGTGGTGTTTCAAAACAATGCCTAATAAAATATGAAGGTAAGGAGGTGCTACATTTTCAATTTCAATCTCTAACATTGGTTTGTGTAAACAATTATGGTAACGTGCCACTTGCCTTTTATTCCCTTTCCCATATTTCATATATCTATTGTAATCTCTTATCAACATGGCCAAACTTCTTGGTTTGCAAGATGTATGCTCTCTGGATGTCTTTATTTCCTTGTTTTGCTGGAGACACCATAGACATGGGTATGTTCCTTGAGCTCCAGACAAACCAAACATTTTCATCAAAAAGTCATAATCCCCGAATAAGAAAACAACAACTTTTTTACCATCCCACTCTAAATCTTTTAGTGACTCTATCTGAGCTTTCATGCCATTCATAAATATTTCTAAATTATCATATGTATCTCTGACTCTAGCCATTGATAAAAGGATGGTATTAGATTTCGAATTTGGTTTCTCTAAATTTACTACCTGCATTGTAACTCTGATGCTTCCCTTTCCATAATCACCCCCAATCTTCAGCCATACTTCATTTTCTGGAATGGAACCCTTATGCCACGTTAATAAGCCCGCCCTTTTGTAATCTTTAAGAAGCCCACGAAGAAAGCCACATAAATCTTTGATACATGCAAATGGTGTCTCTAGCCTTTGTCCATTATCCCCCATAAACTCTTTCATTTCCACATCCACCCATTCACGCGTAATCTCTCTTGTCCATTTTCTTTCTGCCCCTTCATGCTCCATGTCAACACCAACATGTTTCAATAATCTTCTCTGTTTTCTCTCCTGTGCCCACGTAAGACCTACTGTTTCCTTCATGGCTATTGCTAATTCTTTGGATATTCTAACTCTACTTTCAATGCCTGCTTTCCTGCAAATTTCCTGACGTGACGTTTCTGAACAGCGTTGTAGTTCATGTGCCTGCTGCAGGTCTAATGAATCAGTTGATGTTCCAGCAATATGTTTTCTAACAGTGTGGAGAAACTGAGATCGCTTACGTTTTGTTGGCGTTCTGGTGACTGATGTTTCTCTTCTATGTTTAATTAGTTTTTGTAGTACAATAGGCTGTCCTCTGGTTTTGCATTTTATGATATTACTTTTTGCTGTTTCTAGTTTTTTTCTAACAATGGATGTGAATAGGGTTTCTTCCTCTTGTGTTAGTGGTTGTGAAAGTGGCTTAGCAAGTAACTGTTGTACTGTGATGTCACTTTTGAAGACAGGCGAGGTGGATGTACTTGTCGTATGTATAACTGACTTGGTAGGTGTAGATGTGGCAATAAAAACTGGCATGCTAGGGTGAGTAGTGTTATCCACCCCCAAATGAATAATGGTATCGCCTTTAATGTGAGATGACTCATCAACCTCCAGCTGAACAATATCATCACTTGTGTGAGCAGGCACATCAACCTCCTGCTGTACAGAGCTATCCCGACTACAGCTAACTGACTGACTACAGCTAACTGACTGACTACAGCTAACTGACTGACTACAACTAACTGACTGACTACAGCTAACTGACTGACTAGACATGGAGGGGTCAGAAAGAACATCACAGGGGATAGAGCAGCTTTTTGTTTTTAAAACACCAAAAGATGTCTTTGCAACTTAATTGCACAGTTGACATTCACTTATAGTTAAATTATGGTCATAGTCTTTCCAGATGTGCTGACTGTTTTCCGATAGTAACTTGGCTGATTCAAGACACTTCTCATTATGCCTCCTTTTTGAGTTTTGTATTCGTAAGTAACACTTCTTACAAAATATAGTCGAATGCTCTGTGGGTTTATCATCTGATACGTTAATTCCAAACACAAAGAACAGATCATTAACGTAATTAGAACAGTTCAGTGCTTTCTGATTTGAACGTTTTGTTTTGGAAGTTAATGCTCTCTTGCCACAGGCTCTGCACAGTGCACTGGCACAATTCATATGATGCAAAACACTATGTTCCATTTCGTTATGTAGTATAGTTTACTTGTGTATGTATAAAGATAAAGGAATATTTGGGACTATCAAGTCTAACACCAGGATGTAGAATGCTTTATCTGTGAATGAAAGAAGATATACAAACAGTTACTTAGAATTCTTTGGCAGCTGTCGTGTGCACAGGATTGTCTACCAAAGAACACCAATGGAACAGTCCTTATCTCACACACAATTAAAAAAAAATTCATATTATAAATACAAGATTAACAAGACTTGAAAGATAGATCAACATATGTGGAAGTAATTTATCTATAGCTTTACATGTTTTCTGACGCTTATATACGTAGCTAAATATCATTATAAATGAATGAAAATGCAAAAACAGATGGTGCTTTACAAAAAGTTATTTTTTTACTACCTTATTTAAGATTTGTGAGTATCAGGAATGCGTTTACAGTGATTTAAATGCTATAAAATCTGGTGACAATATGCTTGTTCTTGTAATGCCAAACTCACAAAACTGACTACCACACATTCTCAAGATATGAAACCAAAAAAAAAAAGTATGTGGAAATAATCTTTAGCTTCCCTTCGAGAAGTCTTTATAATTATAAACTCAAACGAATGGGGTAATTTTTAGATATTAAATTAATAAAAAGATTACTTATTTTATGAATTTCCTCAAATGATGACGCTGTTTTCAAAAGTCTGTAACTCCGTCAAAACTAATTTCAAACAAATAAAAATGCAATCAAACATAGAACACAGAACAAAGTTATAGTACACAAAAGAATTTTAGCGCTGTGTTTATCCAGAACGAGTGTGTAATGATTTATATTTTACTGATTTTACACACACATCAGCTGATTTTCCCCGCCAAAACACTCAGTAGTTTTTTACGGTGTATGTGAAAATGTTATACCCGGTGTCAGAATTCCGGTCACCGAAACTAAAAGATCGCTCGGGTATAAGGCACAAACAGCCGCGAGTACTATCTTCAGCTAGTTGAATAGGTGGTATCCCAATCTGTTGTGGGTCATCAGAGTCTGAAGATTAATGCTTGTTTTCTTCTTTTGAACTGGTATAATATGCATCATTTTTTGCATGTCCTGGATGTTCTGCTTCCCATTTGTTCCTGTATGTGATTCTGATATAACTCTTTGCCACTTCAAAAGTTGTACCTCTATCAGGCTGAGATAGCTCTCCACCTTCCTTAGCCAGCCTGACAGCTTCTTCACTGCAGGAGATGTTACAATGAGATGGGATCCACTGTACTGCAACCTGTTTGGATTGGTGACTCTCATGTTTGTGGAGTACTACTCTTAGGTCATCCAGGTCTGCATTGTTCTGGCTTGTCAGTGTTGCAATTACTGACATTGCATCTGTAAAGAAAGCAAATTGTCTCTCAGTGCTTTCCTCTGTCATTAGGATCTCTGCTGCAGTTTTCAAGGGCTCTGCTGTGAAGTTGCTTGAGAATTTTCCTACTGCCACTAACAGTCTTTTTTGTGTTCCAGTGGTTAAGTTCAGCAACACTCCTCCACCCCCATCTTCTGTTGCATTTGTTGCTGATCTATCTGTGTAGGCATGGGTCCAGGTATGGCTTTGGTAATGTTTCTCCATGAATTTTGTGGTTAAGACTCTTCTCTTCTGTTGCAATTTGGATCTTCTGTCTCTCAATACCAGGAATGTTTTCTATCCTTTCAAGGAAACACTGTTGTTTCCAGACTGAGAGCTTGTGTGCAGTATAGATAGGCTTAGGCTAGGTGTTGATATAGCATTATTGGTATCTGCTCTTATCTTTGTTTTGGCTGATTCTACAAAATTGCTTCATTTGAGTCTTCTCCTTCCAAGATCATTTATTCTATGGTATACTGGGTGGTCTGGTAGTCCTCTAAATTTCTCGGCTTGTTTCTGGGCCCTGCTATCTCTTCTATCCTCCACTGGTTAAAGGTTCGGGTACTTGTGTGATATTTCACCGCTAAAATCAAATTTTCCAAATTTATTACCCAAACTGACAACCGTACTTTTTCTTGACTGAATTTTTTTCTTTCAATTTTTTCTTTTTTTTTTTCCGCCTGCGCGGGATTAGTCCATTTAACAGGTAGGGGTTGTGGGTTAGTAGAGGGCTGCCACCTCGGGGGTGCATTCCCATGGTCAGTTATGACTGAAGGGGCTATTATTATTATTATTATTATTATTATTATGTATTTATTTTTTTTAATGTAAAATTTTTGCCTCGTCTTGGCGGGGCGCGTCCCGTTCAACAAAAAAAAAAAAATGTAAGAAAAAGTACCGCGAAAAATCGGCAAATCCAGTCGCCTTTTTTGTCCTTATTTTTTGTAATCCTGAAAAAATACAACTTACTCGAATGTTTTTTTTTTTTTTTAAGTTTTGTCTAGTCGGTTATATTAGGGCGCATGTCCAAATATAAAAGACCCTTAAGTATAGGGAATTGCTAGTCATCGTAATCATCATCATCATCAGCTTTCAAGTCCCTATCAGAGTCAGGTACCCATTTACAGCTGGTTAGACTGATGCGTGACACCTGTTCCCGTCCTCGTTGCTGTTACCTTCTCTAACTCAAGATCAGAGTCAGGTACCCATTTACAGCTGGTTAGACTGATGCGTGACACCTGTTCCCTTCCTCGCTACCGTTGCCTTTTCTAACTCAAGATCAGAGTCAGGTACCCATTTACAGCTGGTTATGGAGTGTTAGAGACTTCACCATACTAGATCAAGCATCGAGAGGTGGGGAGACCAGTTTCCTTCCTCGCTGTCTTTTCCTTCCCTAACTCAAAGTTAAGTACCCATTTATAGCTAGGTAGGCCCCACCTCTTGATGCTGGACCTAGTATGGTGAAGTCTTTAACACTCTACTACCACAATAAGTTACCGGGTTTCGTGTTCAAAGCTAGGTAGTGTCACGCATCAGTCTAACCAGCTGTAAAAGGGTACCTGACTCTGATCCTGAGTTAGAGAAGGCAACGGCAGCGAGGAAGGGAACAGGCCACCCCACCTCATAAAGCTGGGACCCAGTACATCAAAGTCTATGACACTTCACTCCCCTACGGCAGACGGTTTAAATTAACCTTACGAACGGCAGGCGTGTTTTAAAAAAAAATTCTAAACAACGGGGGAAAGCGGAGAAACATGACACTTTTTCAGTCAAGAAAAAGTACGGTTCTCGGTTTTGGTAATAAATTTCCACAATTTGATTTAAGCGGTGAATAATCACACAAGAACCAAGGTTTGTAATCTTTTCAAGTTATTTAATAGGTGTTGCAATTTCCAATGCTTGGTTTCGGAGTCTATTAATTTTATTGAAGTATGACTTAGCTACTGTTGCCCATGCTGCAAAGCCATATTCTAGTACTAGTCTCACTTGCCCTGTGTATAGCTTCTTTAGCACACTCTCATCTGCTCCCCAAGCTGTTCCAGCAAGTTTTTTCATGACTGCCATTCTTTTCCTTGCCCTTATCTGGTTTTTTAAAATCTGGTTTCTCCAAGACAAAGGACGATCAAAGGTAATGCCTAGGTAATTCGGATCTTCATTCTGGCATAAATTCTTTCCATTTAGCACTAGTTTGGAGCTCTGGTTTAAATGAGAGGGAGAACATTGTGTTTGTTTATTTCCCATCATTTATCTTCATTAGTCATGCTCTAGGAAGTTGTTTCGATTCATGATTATACAAGACATAATATGACGGTAGTTTCCCCTTGCTTTCCATCAGTTTGTGAACAGTTGTCTCAGCTTTTGACTAAAAAGTCAAACCCACAAGGCAGCGTGGAGGGAAGAGGTTAAAGCGCCTCCATCTTGCAAGTTGACACATCATAAAGCTTCAGAGGTGATTTGATACAGACACTGTCCCTCACAAGTATCCTACCTCACCGCAGGGTTCTATTCTTGGGCCCCTACTCTTTGTAATGTTCATCAACGACCTGCCACTACATCTAAAATATTCAACATGTGACCTCTTTGCAGATGACTGTACACTAGTGACAATGACTGTGTGGCACTTTAAATGACTCTTCAAAGCGATGTAGACAATCTAACAAAATGAAGTAATATGAATCGTATGCCAGTAAACACAGCAAAAAATGAAATCTATGTCGGTTACTGCCAGACAGAAACTCCTAAACTGCACCAAAAGATCGCTACAGCTACACGCGAAATCAATACAAATTGAACTAGTAACAGAACAGAAAGTTCTAGGGATCACGATTGACCAGCGCTTAACGTGGAACTCCCATGTACGGAATTTAACCAAACACTTAGCTCAAAAGACGTACCAGCTAGCCAAAAAATAAAAAACTTCTTAGACGCAGACACTAGACTATTGTTCTACACCTCACATATACAGACACATCTAGATTACTGCTCTACACTATGAGATGGTTGCCCTGCTTCTACCTAAAAGATACTGCACTCCCTATATAAGAAAGCAGTACGTCTGATCACCGATAATCGCACGATACCACACACAAGGACAGGAAAAAAACATCTTCTCTACAACAAAGCCAAGCTGACTCACGCAATTCTTGGTTTCGCAACAACCAAAAAGCTACAGACTTTCATAAATGGGTGCTTGCTTAGAATAGAGGGATTAAAATAGTATACAAATACAAAATTGGTGCAACAGATCTCTGCACCTGCGGTACCAGCCTGATAACGGTCGAACACCTCCTGCAGTACTGCCCAACCTACAGTAATGAATGGAGTAGCATATGGCAACAACCCACTTCTGTCAACGAAAAACTGTTTGGAGATGTCGGGAACCTTGAGTTGACTACTGCCTTTATTAGAGTCATAAATGTGGAAGTCTGAAGGCGAACGAGGAAGAAGAAGAAATGGTATGACAAGGTTACCAATGTGGAACTGAGGACAAGAACTAGACAAGTGCCAGTGGAACAAGAGATGAGAAGAAGATGATGAAGATGGATAGGACACACACTGAGGAAACCTGTTGATAGCATCACAAGGCAGTCCTTGTTCTGGAACCCAGAGGGCAAGAGAGGCAGAGGTAGACCAAGAAGCACATGGAGAAGAGAGCTGGAAACAGAGGTGAAAATGATGAGGAAAATGTGGAAAGAATGTGAGATGATGGCACGTGACAGGAGGACTTGGCATGTGTTTGTTGAAGACCTATGCTCCTTTGGGAGTAGAGGGTTATGAACTGAATTGATTGAATTACCAAGGGTGTTTGCAGATTTCTTTAAAAATAACTGGTTTTTTTTTTTTGAACTCATAAAAAATTGAATTTTCAGAGCACCATTATGAATGGTTCTCACATCCGAAAAAACATATTTTATTTAAATTGGTCACATGATCATGGCGACGGTCTAGAATTGTGTAGCTATTTATAGAAATATCAGGAGATGTTTTAAAACCATGATATTTTTCCACTTTATAGTGAATTTGTTCAATGTTAGTGCAATAAAATGTTAGGGACATGGATGGCAATGAATAAAATAAGCTTGATTGACGTACTGATTTAACTATTAACCACATATTTCAACATAAAAGGCTAACAAAAATTGTGAATAAAATGCAAAAAAAATAATTTAATTTTTGTTTGTCTTTTTTAAATATATGCTGCGTCTGAGGCATCTGACAATGAGTGTCTGTGAATGTTTGAATAGTTAAGTACCTCTACTTGGAGTCTGAGCTGCTTCCTTCATTAACTGGGGTTGAAGTTGTAGCTGTAGGCCTCTGCAAGAGTCTTTGGATCGTTGATAATCCTCAACTGTGTGGTATAACTTGAAGCAGGGTATCAGGCATAGAGGTACACTGCAATCTGGGCAGTACATGCAAGTCTGGCTTCTGTTCCCTGCAGCCTTACATACTTTACAGTCTGGTTTGTACCTTGCCCTTTCATATTTATCAATGAAGTGGTGCTCAGTAAGTCGTGTTGTTGTGACCTGTGGTTTTATAGGTGTCATATTGAATAGCAGAATAGCAGGTTCAATAAGAGCCAGACTGAATTCCTGATCTTTTTTGTTGAGTTGGCAGTGTTGTAGGTTATGTGCCCATTGACCAGGGCAGTTTCAACTAAGAAATGATATAAAAATAGGATCTGTGTGGGTAGGGGTAGCTTGCACCAAGTTGGCCGAAGTGGTCGACACCTCCCATATTTTTGCTGTATTTTTCTACAAGCAGTGGCTTCTGAATTGTTCTGCCCTAAAGAATTTGTCTTTCTGTCTTGTTTATATTATCACTAGGGTGAACAGTAGATATAAGGTTAAATATTTTTGCATCATGCCAGGTGACTGCCTTATCTTCTGTCGCACAAAACACAGGATGATTTGCCTTTTTCAATTTGAGTTGCTTTTTCTTCAGTGCTTCAGGAAAATGCTTTGTATTTTCAGTTACTGTTCCAAATGCACCAATCGGAATTTCTTTCAGGTCGTGAAATAAAGCTGAAGGCTGAATAAAAACTACCACAAAAGAGAATATGTCCCTTGTTGCATATCCATCAAGAATATCTTTCACAACCCTGAAAGTTGCTCCAACACAACCTTCATAATTTTCCTCACCAGCATCAATTTTCAATTTAATGCAGTATTATGTTTTAGCATCAGTGAGAGCAGATAATTTGAAACCCCACTTTCTGGCAGTTAGTGCTTGAAATATATTCCTGCCTGTGTGCAGAGCGAGGTGATTTTCTCCATACCTATTCACTTCGTCAGTGGTCAGATCTATGGCAGCATCGGGGAAAAAAAGTTTGAAAAATAATCAATGGACATATATTCAGTTGTGGCACCACGAACTTTGTGCAGCCCACAGCTTCCAACATTCAGCAGTTCTATGCCATAGTTCTGGTTCAGTAGCGCATTAATTTTGTCATGAAAAGCCCAATTTACATTAGGTCCATCCATGGACAGTTGTAGCAAATGTCCTAAATTTAACAATGAGCATGCATCATCAAGTGCAGCCTGCATATCAAGAGCTCCAGCATGTCCAAGAAACTCTGATGTAAGATAATGTGTTTTTATCACATTTACATCCCAGAAACGAACATGGAAATCCATTTGCCTTCACTGCATTGATTTGTTCATGCTTTCATCAAACAGAACAATGTAACTGTTCTTGCTAAGCTGGCTCTCAAAAAGTGAGGGTGAAATATGGAGCTAGTCCAAAAGAGGCCAGGTAGAAGGTTTTCCTTTCAGACAGACCAAACTGTCTGGCATTAGATAAAGATCTATCAGGAAACATTTTCTAAAAATTTGTATTAATTCCTGTATTTGAATTAAAACTATGGTGACTTTTGACTGAAAACAGAGTCCAAAAGAGAGAAAGATACATATGTTTCCCTCTAAACCACCCAAACACAGAACAAATGGATTTCAAAAACATGACTGAAACATGTTCAATACTCATAATGGAAGAACACCATCTACTAGAAGACAGAGAACTAAGAAAAGCATCAAACACAACCCCTATTCTGCCTCAGATAAAAATCAAATTCACTAACCAATCAGTAAACAAGTCAGCAGACCCTATAACACCCTAAAACTCTGTGCATTGGAAACCATCCACTCCTACCTTTAAGAATGGATCCATGTGTGCACAGTTGGGTCAGCTTTCAAGGCCACTATCAATGCATGGTATGGCTTTCTCATAATATTCCCACACAGGACAACAAGCCAGCTGTCTGCACTTTATGGATAATACAGTTTAAAATATGATGCTGAGATTCAGGCCATGTCTGAAGCCTTATCATCCACCATCACAAAATACAAAAACAACAAGGCACATCCAAAAAACCTTGTCCTGTTCTCTGATTGGATCCCATCAGCTGACAAAACCACAACTAACATACTTAAAGAAATCAATGTAATTGCCTCTTATGGCATCAACACAACTCTACAGAGGATACTAGGTCATATAAGCATCTGAGGCAATGAAGGTGCAGACAAACTGGCAAAACAAGAGCAAGCATGCCACAATTGAACATTGCCACCAACTTTAACAACCATAAAATACATGTTACACAACAACTTAAACAACAGTGGATGGACTGCTATGCTACTGGCACAACTGCAAGAGCACTACATGCTGTAATGTCTCAGCCAAACCTTGGCGATAGCATCAAAAGAGTACAATTTTCAGGCTGAGAACAATACATGTACACCTCACCAAGCATTTGCAGTGACCTCAGACTCCACCATACTGCACCTAATGTAACAGACAGGAAGAAACTGTAGATCACCACCGCCTGGAGTGCTTGACACTACTAAACCCCTCCATCATCAACACCCTATATGGAGGAGATACAATGCAACTGAAAAAGACATTTACACTTCATTACCTGGCACAAGGAAAACAGAGTGAAAACTTGTAACCTAGGGAATCGGAAAAGCTAAAGTCTGGCATTTTTTTGTTTGTATTTGCCTTTGTCCATCTAATCCTCTAGGTATTAAAACTGGGTGCCTCATATAAAATAAATTTGGCTAGATTTGATGCTCAAGATGGTATACTTCTTCATGAGATAGCAAAAATATTAAAGGACTACAAACCTGGTTTTCTGTCCATCTTACGAAATTAAGAAAAAACATAGTTCATTTTATGAATTATGCTGTTCATCATCTTATTACTCGAGGTTTTCTTTTTCATAATCATGACAATAAATGGTTTTTCTCACTATTCAATATGTCTGTCAGGAAACTCAAAATACCTTGTGGTGATTCTTTATGGTACTTTATTATCATTCTCACATAGAATGATTACTGTCACTTGTTAGATTTATTTTCTCCAAATGGTGATTCTCATTACAAATAATATCGACATCTAATTAATTCATAAAATAGCTGATTCACTGGGATTAAAATCTTGATTAAACAAAAAAATGTGGTATTGCTGCTTTTCTTCTGGAAACTACAGGTACACAAGGCAGCCGACCTGACAACCTGACACAGACTAGCAAAAACCGCTGTCTCAATTGCTTACCAAAAAAGAGACAGTAACATTCTAAGGGATGTACGTCTCATGGTTATATCCCCTACATAAGTTACCACAATTCACATTCGTAACCTTTAGCACGCTGCGGGCGACATGTGTCGCCGAACGTAACCTATGTCCTCACTGCTTGAGGCGACATGTGTCGCCTGCGGAAATCTTCGTTTTCAAGCTATAGGATGTGTGTACACGTGATATCACCCCCGGATGTTAAGTTTTAAACTTATCTGAGAGAGAGCTAGCTTCCGTTTCTGATCTTTTTTAGTAATGGGTGCATTCGCGTTTATTTTCTGTGAATTTTTTAAATCGAAATGAATCGGTATTGAACACGCGGCCATTTTCGCTCTAATTTTATTGGATTCTGACGCCATGCGGCGGGGATGAGATTTTTGTCTTTATAAGCGCTGATATCGGTTCTCAGAATATGTTTGATGGCCGAGATGGAAACGAAAGTAGAATGGCATTGCTAGTATGTATAATTTTAGGGGTTAGGATTAGGAATATCAGAAAGGTTTAAGATTACGGCCGAATGTCACTGCTGACGAGGGCGTTTGTTGCTTTGCTACTGATGATGGGTGTAACAAAAAGATCGTCATTTGATTTGTATTGGTCTATTGGTCAAATGACTTTCATTGATATGCAAGGGATATGGACTCTTCATTTGTTGGTCATTTTTTAAAATTAAAAAAAAATTTTTTTAATGAAAAAAAAAATTTTTTTTATTTTTTTTCTCGTTTTTTTCATCTTTCCTTTCCTCTCTTCCTATCACATCTAACATGTACACAAACAAATTTTATATCATCAGAATCATCATTCATTTATTTATAAAAATTCCAAAAATTATAGCAATTGACCAAGAAACACAAAAACTATAGACATTACAAGTCACCCACTATAAAAACGGGGTGTTGTGAAAAAGAATGCAGTGGCAGGGCAAATTTTTTGAATTTTTATGCAGCGTGCTAAAGTTTAAATTGCACACAACATTGTGGCACTCATTGCATGTTATATTGATTATTTTTGCACTATAAAAATTGCTGTCCCATTACCAGCTTTGAATCTTGAGTACCTGTACTGTGAAGCAAAATGTAAGTGAGTTGATTCTGTTTGTTTATGACATGGGCCAGGAGTGTACAAATCTTAACTGATTTTTAACTCCTCATGTAGGTAAATCAACCATGTGATAGGAATGGGACAGAAAGATTGGTTGAGAGAATAGGAAACAAGCAAGCTAGCAAGAAAGTTAGGTTACTGGTACAGAGAAAACATCTAAACAGCTGGTAACATGTGCACAAGACATAGAAAGTTTAAAGTTGACGTTCAAAATCCCAGCCAATGATTAAGTGCCTCACTGCAACTCTAGTGAGCAGATTGTTGCTGAGATAAGTTTGTTTTAAAAAAATGTCTTTAACAGTTTATTCTATGAGAGGATTTTGGGAGGTCTGTGGATCTTATATACTGGAGCACAATTAAAAATGGACCAATATCAACGTGGGCTGATCATTATTTGAAATTGATATTCATTTTTCTACTCCCCCATGCTGGACAGTAATGTGTACATTTGATTTTGAGTAAATTAAATAATCAAATCCAACAAGGGTAAAAACTAAAATGCAACTAAAAACAAAATCAAACTGTCCATGATTTAAAGTCAAAATCCAAACAAACCTTAATATCCTCTATGGTCACTGTGTGCCTGCAAACAAGCTTAGCAGTGACACCACATAGAACGAATAAGTCTCTGCAGGAAATTCTGGAGAATCAAGTCCCATGCACAGCGGAGAGCAGCTTCCAGCTGTTGAAGATTTGCTGGGGTCCCTTGCCTATAGACCCTGCATCCAAGCTCATTCCACTATGTTCTGTGGGGGGCCGGGCATGATGATGGGACAGGCCAATCAATCTTCACAATGTTCTGCTGCAGTAGATATTGATGAGTAATGCAAGGAGTTGCAAGTCTGGATGTGCTGTAAACGCAGTTACAACCAATGCATCCAGAACTTCATCCCTATATAGCACCACACTGACATTGCCATGGAAGATGTGAAGAGCAAGCGATGGTGAAAATTGAATCCACCACAAATGTGAACACTACCATCCTCAAATTGGTTGTTCTAACGTACACAGCAGTCTGCATAGCGCTCTCTGCACAGTCTCCAAATCCGATGATGTCCGTCAGCAAATGATAAGTTGAATCTTCTCTTCTCTGTGAATAGTACACCTCGTCTACCAAATCTCCACCTTGGCGAAGTAGAGGAGCTTGTGTATTTCCATGACCCCAAGAGCTATGCCGGTGGTAGCATAGCTACCAACAGGGTCTCCCAAGCCAGACAGGTCAAAGAGTAGGGACCAGACAAAGACAGACACATACACACACACACCTGTTGCCTTGCAGGCAGGCTGGGGACAGTCATGGACTAAGGAAGGCAACCCTACAGAAATGCCTGTTGAAATCAGATGCACGAGGCCACAGGCTTAACAGTGCAACGTACTTTGCTTAATGACGTCAAAAATTAAAAGAAAGCAGAATGGGGCTCATCTCGTGCAGTCCCGCCAGGCGGTGAGAGTATCATTCACACTTTCGTTTTTTCCTGGGGGGAATTTGTACATTGACAGCTAGAGAAATTTGTAGCAAATGCGTTTTTATTATAAATTTCAACTGTGAACTTATATGTCTATTACAGCATGTTCGTCCTTCAATCTTAGATACTGTTTAATGAACAAATTCTCCACCTTGTTCTCCATGCATGCCCATTCCAAAACCATGATTTCTGATCCAGTTTGTGCAGTGTTTTTCTAATATATTCTGTTTAGGGATTGTCCTATTGGGGAAGAGCTTTCTGAACAAATTCATGTATGTCTGTATTGATGATTGTATTGATGAGATAAATTCTTGACATATAGATACTAAGATAAGACACGTAGGGGTCAGAAGGAACACTACAGGAGCTTGGGCAGACTTTTTTTTCCTGAACCACCAAAACATGTCTGAGCAAAATGACAACAAACTGTACATTCATTTATACTACAGTTGGAATTTTCCTATATCAGTTTGGATGCTTCAACACACTTTTAACTGTACCTTCTTTTTGCATCCTGCATTCTGCACAAACATTTTCTACAAAATGTTGCAGAGTGCTCTATAAATTTGTCTGTAAACACATTTATACCAAAAATTAACAGTAAGTCAGTAGCATAGTCTGAACACATCATTGATTTGGAATTTGCGAGTCTCTCTTTTAAAGTTAATGGTCTATTATCATGCGCTCTGTACAGTTCATTAACAGAATTCATGTGATATGCAAAGGAATGTTCCATTTTATAGTCACTCCGTGCAGCATTTTTTAAAATAAATAAACAAACATGTATGAAAGATGTCATCAAGGCATGTAAAGAGAGAACAAGAAAGTATTCAGTGGGGTACTGGAAGATGAGACAGGTCTATATTTCGGAGCTGGTATTTGCTGATGATGTTGCCCTGATTGCTAAATCAGAGGCACATCTCCAATCCAACCTGCAAGTCTGGAAGGAAGAGCTGGAGAAGAGAGGGATGGTCATAAGCAGCTCTAAAACAAAATCCATGGTGATATCACGAGAAGAAAGAAAACATCAGATTAAGCTGGGAGAACAGGTCCTGGAGCAGGTCGACCACTTTAAATACCTCGGAGCTATTATAGACCGAAAGGGAGGCATCAGAATAGAGTTGGCCACTCAAAAAGCAGCAGCTGGGAGACTTTTTCAGGCCATAAATCGAGGATTCCTTAGCAAGAGAGAGGTTGGTAAGAAAACGAAGATGGCTGTATACCACTCCACCTATGTCCCAGTCTTGACATATGGATGCGAGTCATGGGCAATGACTACAACCCATAAAAGCCAGATCCAAACCTCAGAAATGAGGTATCTGAGGAAGGTGGTTGAAGTAACAAGAAGAGACATGGTACGCAACCAGACGATACATCAAGGCCTTAAATCCTACCCCCTGCAGACCCAAGTAGAACAGTCCCAATTAAGATGGTTTGGCCATGTCTGCAGAATGGGAGAAGATTGGATACCACGACAAGCATGGGAAACAAAGAGCCAAGGATCCAGACCCCGAGGACGACCCAGAGTCTGCTGGGAGGACAACATTAGACAATCTTTGAAGGATCGAGGACTAGAATGGAACCAGGCCAGGAGGAAGACAGCCGATAGGATAGTCTGGCGCTCTCTCTTCCAAACCTCTACACCTCACGGTAGAAGGGGAACGACTAAGTAAGTAAGTAAGTAAGTATGAAAGAAACAGTGCAACGTTGGTGAGAATTCTTTCATAAAAATATTATACAGAGAATGACAATCTTAGTCACACGAATACCACATGAAACAATTAAATCAACACTAAAACCTTACTTACTTAGTCTTTCCCCTTCTACCATGAGGTGTAGAGGTTTGGAAGAGAGAATGCCAGACTATCCTATCGGCTGTCTTCCTCCTGGCCTGGTTCCATTCTAGTACTCAGTCCTTCAAAGATTGTCTAATGTTGTCCTCCCAGCAAACTCTGGGTCATCCTGGGGGTCTGGATCCCTGGCTCTTTATTTCCCATGCTTGTCGTGGTAGCCGATCTTCTCCCATTCTGCAGACATGGCCAAACCATCTTAGTTGGGACTGTTCTACTTGGGTCTGCAGGGGGTGGGATTGTAGGCCTTGACATATCGTCTGGTTGCGGACCATGTCTCTTCTTGTTACTTCAACCACCTTCCTCAGATACCTCATTTCTGAGGTTTGGATCTGGCTTTTGTGGGTTGTGGTCATTGCCCATGACTCGCATCCTTATGTCAAGACTGGTACACAGCCATCTTCGTTCTCTTACCAACCTCTCTCTTGCTGAGGAATCCTCAATTTATGGCCTGAAAAAGTCTCCCAGCTGCTGCTTTTTGAGTGGCCAACTCTATTCTGATGCCCCCCTTTTGGTCTATAATAGCTCCGAGGTATTTAAAGTGGTCGACCTGCTCCAGGACCTGTTCTCCCATTTTAATCTGATGTACTCTTTCTTCTCGTGATATCACCATGGATTTTGTTTTAGAGCTAGCTGCATATGACCATCCCTCTCTTCTCCTGCTGTTCCTTCCAGACTTGTAAGTTGGATTGGAGATGTGCCTCTGATTTAGCAATCAGGACAACATCATCAGCAAATGCCAGTTCTGAAATACAAACCTGTCTCATCTTCCAGTACCCCAGTGAATACTTTCTTGTTCTCTCCTTACATGCCTTGATGACATCATCCATGAGGAGTATGAAAAGATAAGGTGACAGGATATCACCTTGTCTTACACCAGTGGTGGTCCTGAACTCTTCTGACTTATAGTTTGCTGTCCTCACATAATTTCTGCAAGATTGTAGAAGCTCTGTATAGCATGAATCAGAGGTGCTGGAATGTTCTTCCTTGTCAAACAGTCCCAAAGTTTGCTCCAGGGGACCCTGTCGAATGCCTTTTCCAGATCTATGAAACAAAGATGGATCTCACTCTTATACTCAAGGGCCTTTTCACTAAGCTGTCTGAGTGTGAAGATTAGGTCTTGAGTACTTCGGTTTGCTCGGAATCTGCACTGGACTTCATCCAATTGTGGCATAGCTAGGCGTCAGAGTCTCTGCTCTAGGATTCTAGAGTAGATTTTACCAGGGACACTGAGAAGGGATATGCCTCTGTGGTTTCCACATTGTCGATCATTACCCTTTTCGAAAATCGGTGTTATGATGGCAGTCTCCCAATCCTTTTGTATGGCCTTGTTGCACCACGGGACATTAGGATACTTAAGAGTAATAGGTCACCTAATGCTCCCATGTACTTAACCATTTCTGGTGTTATACCATCATGCCCTGCTGCTTTGCCCATCTTGATTTTCTCCAGTGTTGCCTTCAGTTCTTCCATCTTTATGTCATCTTCACCACCATTGGTTTTCTCTTCTGTGCTAGTGGTTATCATTTCTGATGCTTGACCTTGCTCACCATCAAGGAGTTCTGAGAAATATTCTTTCCATCTTTCCATTACTTCCTTTGGGGCAGTAAGCAATTTGCCTTGCTTGTCCTTTATAAATTTGAGAGGGCATCGTTTTTCCTTCCTCATGTTCTTTAGGGTCTTATTGAACAATTTATGGTTTTCTTGCGCATCTTTTTCTAGCTTTTCTCCAAATTCTTCCCAGGACTTCTGTTTTGCTGCTAGAACCTTGTTCTTTGCTTCTGTTCTGAGTGTCACATATTCTCTATATTTCTCTATTTGTCCTGCTGTGTGTTTAGCTCTTAAGTATTTTTCCATGCCATTTTCTTCTCTCTTATTTTCTCTTTGACTTCCTCTGTCCACCAAGGTGTCCTCTTTCTCTTGTTCCCGTGTCGGACTTCACCACATGCTTCTGCAGCAGCTGTCTTTATGATGTCCTTGAATTTAAGCCAGAGGGTTTCCAGGTTGTTGTTTGGTGTTTCTCACCACTGTAGCAATAAGCCCCTGATTTTTTGTCTTAATTTCTGGCTCTCTCAGCTTGTAGGTTTTAATGCTCATTCCTCCCTTTCGTTTACTTTGTTTCTTGCATGATGTTGGGCAGTTCCTAGGCTGTGCAACTCTTTCAGTTGTTCTTTTGATTGTAAGCAGGTAGTGATCACTTCAAATACTACATTAACTGTGACAAAGTAGCTCATTTGTTCTGACATAAAATCAGTCCCCTCAATCACTCTATTTAAATGCATCGCAACAGTGTCTTCTTCACAATAGCAGCTATAGAAAAATATCTTCAGTTTGCCATTAATCAATGTTAGGAGATGTACTCAACAGGCAATGTAGAATACAAATATGACCACAGCACTGAAAACCAAAATCATAACTAAAAAACACACAAAATACAAATTGAAAGAATGTTCCTCAGCTTTTAGAAGAGGAGAGTTACTATCATACAGGCTACATGAAATAGTCAACAGTGCCATTATCTTATGTCACATTAGACAGCAGCAATGAAACAACAGTCAGTAGTAAAACAAGACGTGAACTGACTCCCCACAGATCTAAAAGGTAATGATGATAACTTTAAATATGAATATTATAAAACATAAAACAAAGAAATGAAAACTTACTTCAAAATCTGATTCCTGCTTTATATCACTAGCTAGACATGGAATAATTGTTTCATTATCACATGTAACCTGGAAAGAAACAAATGGAGCATACGAAAATTTGAGTTATTATAATTACATATGTGGAATATGGTTGTCATTATATACTTTTTATTTTTCATTATTGTACTTTAAAATTTGTTGCCAATCTATGAAAAAATTGGCGGCTTTCCAAAAACAGTTTCTAGAAACCTCTTTCTGTCAAACAATTATCAATGTGCAATTAATAAATAAAACCGATATTTTCTTTGTTGTAAATGATATAATTATTTAGTGTGATAGGATAAACTATTACTGAAGCACATTAAAAACGCACCACCTGTATAATCCAGGAACAGAGTGTGAAATGTAAATATAAGTGTTAACAAGTTTACATATTTGGAATCTTTATTCATTTTCCTATGAATCCATGCTGGTCATTAATTTGTACATTTGATTGTTATGAAATTCATTGCATTCTGTGCAGGCAAGGGAGAAAACCAAACATGCAACCAATAAACAAATTCATTCACACTATCCTTAGTATCTGGTATGTCCACCGTGTGCTTGCAAACAAGCTTGGCAGCGGCTCCACATGGAACGCAGAAGTCTCTGAAGGAAATTCCGGGGAATCAAGTCCCATTCACGTGTAAGAGCAGCTTTGAGCTGTTGCAGATTAGCTGGAGAACCTTGCCTGTAGACTCTGCGTCCAAGCTCGTCCCACAGATGTTCTATAAGGGATATTGTTGCTGTCATTTTCGACGGAGTCATCTGTCAAGTTATTTGCCTATGTTTTATCATAAGTATAATTGTGTCTTTACCTGCGATGTCAGGTTGATTAGGGGTTGTCTTCCCTTGTTTATTCATTCATTGTGTTTTGACCTTTAGGGTTAAAGGTTGACAGTTCGGGCGTAGGCCTATGGGAAGGTTTTTTAAGCGAGAGAGTTATACTTCCGGCAAGCCGAGTAGGTCCTGTTTTTCTGAAGGGACCAAGAGTCCATTGTTTTTCGGGGAGAATCTTCGAAGTAACTGCTATGGCAGTTTTCCCCAGTGAATCTCTGTGCGTCGGGATGACGACAGAATTCCTTGTTATGTTCTGAGGATTCATTTTCCAGGTAATACCGACCTTTATGCATTATTACGCTTTTCGGTGGCAGAACATGTAAAAGGATTACTTAGTGTGAACTGCAGCTCACCGATCCTATATATTACAGAACTTATATTTTGTGCTCGAGGTAGCCATCCAAGACTGTTAGTCTTTATATTGTCCAGAAATCCAGTGACGAAGATATATTGTGGGAACCGCAGATTGGCGGGATTTATGTCTACAATAAGCATTACTGCAGGGTTGATGATAACCTATTTAACAGAAGTACACAGCCGACGTCAGAACGAGGCCTGTGCTTTCGGCTATTATACTACAGCCTGATAATGTGCAATTGGCGGGGAATGCCAAGTTGCACCTAGGTGTCAAAGTGACTAAGGCATCTGACGCGTTTAGTCAGAGAGGCCAAGGGCGACGCTACGAACTGTCATTATTGAAGAACTTTGCTATTGACCATGCACGTCTATTCCGATGTTTACCTTTTGAATGCCAAATGTATACCTATCGATTTCCGGTCAGCATGACCTTGTTACACTGACTGTTCCTGTTGATACTATGTGTGTTCTCGTCAATAAATGTCTTGAAACATGCCTGCAGTGTCCAAGCATCCTTGACTACTGCATGTGAGAGTATGGGTTGCAGGGTCTTCATATATACGAGCCTAAACACATTCGCGCCTTCATTCGCACCCACACTCAGTTCATCATACGCTCGCACTACACATCTAACAACAAGTATACTGTCTTGGGCCAGTGATCACCTCAACAAGAGAAAAAGACAGTTACATTTCTGGTGGACCAGTTACGTGGGCTCTTAAGATACATTTCTTGTCGCCAATGTGGCCTAGAAACTTACATTTCTGATGGACCAGATCTGTGGGTTTAAAAAGAACAGAGCGAGCATTTGACATTATTGTTGACATTAATGGATCCAGAAATTTACATTCCTGGTTGGCTGTTACATATATGATGTCTCCAGTTTTGTCCAGAAATTTACAAGAAGGACAAGTACACATTACACTTCTGATCTGTGGGGCTAAGCTACACACGGGACAGCCGTAACACACAGCGCTAATTCTACACTTGCAAGTTTTGGCTACAACAGGACAGAAATAGGTCATCAACGGTTGACCTAGATAAACAGTGCGGGCATTTATATTATAATGCTACATAAACCACAACAAGACAAGTACTGAAGTTAACATCTAGGCATTTGCTACGTGGACCATAACTGCATAGAAGGCGGGTTCCTATTGTGAACAGTACTGCTGGTTGTTACACGTTTCAGTCAACAACAGACTTTTCTATGTCCGAGCATTCAAGCTACATTGTTCGAGGTCAAGTGTTTGTAAACAGTACGTGGAAATTGTAAACATTCAATGTGCAAGTCCTAATTCGAGAAGGTCATAGTAACTTTGGTTCGTGAATACCACTTTATGCTACAGTGGATTTGACGTTCAGTGCGCGTTTGACATTTCGTTTCTGTGTTCGCAAGGAGCAAGAAATTTATTTTAGTTTCAGCTGTGACTGAACTTGTTCTGCAACACATTGAAATTGATTGCTATATGTTTATGTTACTTCTACTGTTTTTGTGTATTTTTCTGCGGGTTTTCGGTTGGTGGGTCTTACAGTAAATATGCCACTTAATCGAGGCTTACTGTAAGCGTTCTGTAGGTGCAAATTTTCTTAATTTGAAAATTTGCTAGTGACAATTGGTCGCTATTGATGTTAGCTGTGATGTAACTGTACTTAACGTTGTTTTTGTAATATTTTGTCTGTTTTTCAGTTTTGATTTTCGATTTGTTTTGTTTGTATTCTGTAGGTCTCTCCTTTCTTTTGTGTATTTCTCTACACATTTTTGGTTAAAACAGTGTTGCCATTTGTATTGTTTTGTATCTTTGTCTTTGTTTTTTTTTGTTTGTACTACATTACTGTCATGCACAGTCTACATACATATACTTGGTCATGTATTGGTATTATTGATAAGGTAGACTCTTCATATAGAGTTTGTTAATAAAATATTATTATATAAGATATTTATACAAGTTCTTTGATAAAAGACTTGTTATCTACAAAGATTGAGACAAGGTGAAATACATATTCAAGTTCTTTATAAAAAAGACTTGTGCCCATAGTGAGTGGGATATAAGGGAATTTTTTTTCCACAGGTACTCAAGTGATTTTTTGGTTACATTATAAACAAGAGGACCATACAAAGTCTTTGTCTAAGACTAAGAGAGTGAAATAAAGTGAAGTGAGTATACAAGTCTAGCATTTCAGACTTGTCCCCCATTAAAGTGAGATAATTTAAGTTATTTACTTCTGCAAGTTACTAATCTCAGTAGACAAGATGTCTACATTAGAGTACTTTATTACACAAGGGAGAGCCCTTGATAAGACTGGTCAACAGTTAGAACAATGGGCTGTTGCTCAGTATGACAAAGCTCAAGCTGCTGCAGAGGAGAGGAAAGCTCAAGCTGCTGCAGAGGAGAGGAAAGCTCAAGCTGCTGCAGAGGAGAGGAAAGCTCAAGCTGCTGCAGAGGAGAGGAAAGCTGAGGCTGAAATTAGAAAAATGGAACATGAGGAAAGAAAACAGAAGATGGAACTTGATGAAAGACTCGCAACTTTGGAGTTAGAGAAATTGAAATTGGCGAGTACGGGTGCTCAGCAAACAACTTCGAGTACGACAAAGGAGTTTGTTAGTAGGATTAAATTGCCTCATTTCAATCCTTTAAAGGATGACGTAGCAGATTATCTAGATAGATTCCAATTTTTGTGCGATACGCATAACATAAAAAAGGAAAAATATGTTGAACAACTGATGCCATTTTTTACAGGTGACACAGTGACTACTCTTATGACAATAGACGAACATGAGAGGACTAATTATGATGTTGTCAGGGCAGCATTGCTAAAAAAATACCAACTAAAAGAAGAAGACTATCGTCTTCGTTTTAGGACAATGTTGCCAGAAAATGGAGTAGATTTCTCTGATTTTGTTACAAAGATACGTCGTACATTTACACGATGGGTTGAGTTGTCTCAGACTGAGAAAACATATGAAGGTCTAATGGACTTATTATTGCGAGATAAGGTTTTGTCATCTGTTAATGATTCTTTTCTTGCATTCCTTCATGAGCGTAAGCCTAAAAACTTAAAAGAAATGGAGGAATACTGTTGTCAGTATGCCACAGCGCATCCCCATGCTACAGTTAGCAATTCTAAAGTGAAAGAAGGGTTGCCAGCTGCTTCGGCAACACCATATGGCCCTAATTTCAAAAAAAAATTTCAGGGTGCTCAACAAAATTGGAATAGGGGAAGTAATCAAAATTACACTCAGAAGCGGAGTAATCCAACACATGATGGTTCTTCGTCTATGCAGTGGAGACAAGATGGTAGTTCTCGTAATTTTAGTGGTAATAATTTGAGACACTTTCGCAAAGGCTATCCAAATAATAACTATTCAAATTTTCGAGGTAATCATTCTCGACGTCAAGATTATGACGATGGTGAATTTAGAAACCGGGATTCAAACCGGAATGATGATTACAATAGGCAATATGATAACAATTACAGGGGAAATGATAGTCGAAATAATTACAGGGGAAATGATAATCGAGGCAGACCTAGATTTAACAAGAAAAGACCTTTCCAACAGGCAAACTCTGCACAACAAGAGTTTGATGGAGCCTGTAATACAGTAAATGATAGTGGTAACTCTAGGGCTATCACTGGTTGTGCTTTCGATTTTGGGAGAGCAACTGAATGCCCCCAATGCTTAACATTGTTTGACTCATCGACTGTATCTACGCTAAGTTGTGGTCACCCTCTTCCTGCTCTACCTGCTACAGTTGCGCATGATGGGAGAGGATCTCTCATCTTACATAAAGGTCTAATAAATGATAGGCTAGTCTCAGTACTTTTCGATTCGGGATGTACTACCGTCGGGGTTAGGGAGTCTCTGATAGATCCTTGCTGTGCCACTGGAAAAACAATCAAATGTGTTACATTTGGTGGTACTATGGAAAGCTATCCTACTGCTATTATTAGGATTGACACTCCTTTCTTCACAGGAGATGTCCATGCATGTCTTCTTCCTAATCCTATTGCGGATCTTATAATCGGTCGTATTCATGGGGTTAAGGAATGCACCCCGCAACAAATTTCTAGTTGGGAAGAAAAAAACATTCAAACGGTCAATGCAGTGGTGACAAGAGCTCAAGCTCTTAATCCCCCAACTTCATCTGATAATAGTAATGAAGTTGATAGCCAAGACGAGCACTTGGTGATTTCCCATGACTCGTTTGTTAAACGTCAAGAAGAGGATCCTTCTTTGAAGAAATACTTCCTTCTTGCAAAGAAAGGGGATCCCAATCAAAATACGAATCACAAATCGTATATCACTATGAAGAATGGTATATTGGTACGAATGGTACAACACTCGGACAAGTCTATGCACTCGCAAATTCTTGTGCCTAAGTGTATGAGAGCCTTAATTCTTCGGCATGCACACGATTCTCAGTGTGCTGGACACATGGGTTTTTCCAGAACTAAAACTAGAGTCCTTGCGTCCTTCTTTTGGCCATTCGTGAATAAAGACATCCGAATTTATTGCCGATCTTGCAAAATTTGTCAAGAGGTCAAGTCTAGGGGTCCGAGACATGCTGCTCCTATTCAGGCTGCAGATATTCCGATTCGGCCGTTCAGAAAATGGCTATAGACATCATTGGTCCGTTCAAAATTAAGTCAGCCAGAGGACACCAATTTATCCTCACTTGCGTGGACATGTGCACGCGTTGGCCAGAGGCTATTCCTCTGAAGAGCATATCAACTGTCGATATCGCTGATGCTCTTTGGCTCGTATTTTCTCGTCTGGGATTCCCCGGAGAAATACTGTCGGATCACGGCACTCAGTTAATTTCGGACGTTATGTCTCAGGTAATGGCTACGCTAGACATTAAAAGGTCTCTCAGTAGTATTTATCATCCAATGTCCAATGGATTGGTAGAACGTCTTAACAGGACACTAAAGAACTTACTTGGCAAGATAACGGAGGATCATCCTGAAGATTGGGACAGGGTTTTACCTGCAGTCCTCTTTGCCTATAGAGAGGTTCCCAACGAGCATACAGGGTTTTCTCCTTTCGAACTTGTCTTTGGCGCGCAACCGCGCGGTCCGATGTCCTTGTTACACGATTTGATAACTTCCGATAATATTGACGATGATACACAATCGTCATATGAATATGTTATAGCTCTTAGAGAAAAGATTATCGAATCGTGCAGGTTAGCAACTTCATCTTCCGAATTTGCGAAAGAAAAAGCTAGGCGATTTGCTAATAAGAAAAGACGCCTACGTCAACTTTGTCCTGGAGACAAAGCATATGTCTTACTGCCCTCAAGAGAGAATAGACTTCTCATTTCTTGGAAGGGTCCATACACTATAGTCTCGAAAATTTCTGATGTCGACTATATTGTCGATGTGGATGGAAGGCATAAAACCTTCCATATAAATATGCTAACAGAGTTTATTGAACGTCCAGACTATTTACAGCCTATTTTCCAGGCGACGGACGACTCTCCAGTTCAACATGGTCACATCTCATCCCTGTCCGTTATACAGGATGAGGAAACTATTTTTTCTGACGTGAACTTACCTCTTCCTGCGATTCCACTTACTTCAACGGAATCGTGGAGAGACGTTACAGTCTCTTCGAACTTGTCTTTTGAGGAACAGCGTCAAGTATCCTCTACGTTACAATCATATCAGGATGTCCTTACCGACATTCCTGGACACACAGATGTCATAGAACATGACATCATACTTACTGATCGTAATCCGATCAGAGTAAGACCATACCCAATACCTATTCATTTTCAAGCACAAGTCGAGAAAGAATTGGATGAAATGATTCAACTACAAATAATTGAACCATCCACTTCAGCTTATTCTTCGTCGATAGTTATTGTTCGAAAGAAAGACAATAACATACGTCTTTGCGTTGATTATCGCAAATTAAATCAAGTTACGAAGTTCGATGCTGAACCTATGCCGTTATTAGATGATCTACTTATTAGACTTTCTAAAGCTAAATTCTTTACTAAACTAGACTTGTCGAAAGGTTATTGGCAAGTCCCACTGACGGAACACGCCAAACCTCTCACTGCTTTTTCGACACCTAGGGGTCTGTTTCAATGGAATTTTATGCCTTTCGGGCTTATGAACGCCCCAGCGACTTTCGTGCGCATGATGCGACGAATTCTATCAGATCGTGCAGATGTCATTGCATATTTAGACGACATCTGTCTTTTCAGCGATACTTGGGAAGAACACTATGTGGGTCTAAAGGAATTGCTATCTACTCTACGTGAGCATAGTTTGACTGCTAAACCCTCTAAAGCTTTTGTTGGGTTTAGTGAAATTTCCTTCCTAGGTCATCGAGTTGGTCATGGTCTGTTGAAGACAGAGGACCAAAACATTTCAAAGATATTAAATATCTCGGTTCCGAAGACAAAAAAGCAAGTGCGTAGTCTCTTGGGATTGATACAATTCTATGGAAGATTCATTGAGAATCTGTCCTCCATTATGGCACCACTTTCAACGTTATTGAAAAAAGGTTCTCCTAATATGGTGCGTTGGTCCCAAGAATGCCAATCTTCATTGGATCAGGTTAAGAATTTGTTCTCATCTCATCCTATCTTAAGACTACCGACGATTGATAAGACTTTTGTCCTTCGTAGTGATGCCTCTTCCACTGGCATTGGAGCGGCACTAATGCAGGAATATTCAGGAACTCTGCATCCTGTAATGTATATTTCTAGGAAGCTGAATGCGGCAGAAAGGAATTACTCGGTTTTGGACCGTGAATTGTTGGCTATGGTTTGGTCCATTCTTAAGCTACAAAGGTTCCTTCTGGGCGCGCATTTCTTTATGGAAACCGACCAAAAAGCTCTTACGGCTATGCAAAGTAAGGATTTGAAGAGCTCGAGATCTACTCGTTATGCTATTGCTCTTCAGCCTTTCCATTTCACGGTGCGAGCTATCCGTGGTTCGGATAATGTGATGGCGGACATATTGTCTAGATGCCCACATGATTCCAGTTAAATCTTGTGTCCTAGTTTTTCCTGATATATTTTCAGACTTAGGTCTGTCCTTAATATCATAATATGTTGTAATACAAATGTATTTGGATGATGTTTAGATAATTTAACAAATTTCATTTTGTCCATCCATCAGTGATATGTTGCTAAAATAGCATTGACATTTGTATATTGCTATGATTATATTATTTAGTAATGTTTGATATATGATTGGTATTGCCAGCAACTTAGGTTTCTTGAATGGTATCCCTTAGTTTGTTTGGCTTAAAGGAAATATTTTCTCCTATGTTGAGAGATGATTTGTATTCTCTTCAGACGCCTTATTTATGCGTCTATTGTACCTGATATTAGGTTCAGTTTTTGCATGAGCGCAGAAGTGATACTGGTGCTATCTTGCTCATGGACATATTAAAAAAAAAATTTCATTTTTTTTTTACAGGGGGGTGGTAGTAATGTTGCTGTCATTTTCGACGGAGTCATCTGTCAAGTTATTTGCCTATGTTTTATCATAAGTATAATTGTGTCTTTACCTGCGATGTCAGGTTGATTAGGGGTTGTCTTCCCTTGTTTATTCATTCATTGTGTTTTGACCTTTAGGGTTAAAGGTTGACAGTTCGGGCGTAGGCCTATGGGAAGGTTTTTTAAGCGAGAGAGTTATACTTCCGGCAAGCCGAGTAGGTCCTGTTTTTCTGAAGGGACCAAGAGTCCATTGTTTTTCGGGGAGAATCTTCGAAGTAACTGCTATGGCAGTTTTCCCCAGTGAATCTCTGTGCGTCGGGATGACGACAGAATTCCTTGTTATGTTCTGAGGATTCATTTTCCAGGTAATACCGACCTTTATGCATTATTACGCTTTTCGGTGGCAGAACATGTAAAAGGATTACTTAGTGTGAACTGCAGCTCACCGATCCTATATATTACAGAACTTATATTTTGTGCTCGAGGTAGCCATCCAAGACTGTTAGTCTTTATATTGTCCAGAAATCCAGTGACGAAGATATATTGTGGGAACCGCAGATTGGCGGGATTTATGTCTACAATAAGCATTACTGCAGGGTTGATGATAACCTATTTAACAGAAGTACACAGCCGACGTCAGAACGAGGCCTGTGCTTTCGGCTATTATACTACAGCCTGATAATGTGCAATTGGCGGGGAATGCCAAGTTGCACCTAGGTGTCAAAGTGACTAAGGCATCTGACGCGTTTAGTCAGAGAGGCCAAGGGCGACGCTACGAACTGTCATTATTGAAGAACTTTGCTATTGACCATGCACGTCTGTTCCGATGTTTACCTTTTGAATGCCAAATGTATACCTATCGATTTCCGGTCAGCATGACCTTGTTACACTGACTGTTGTTGATACTATGTGTGTTCTCGTCAATAAATGTCTTGAAACATGCCTGCAGTGTCCAAGCATCCTTGACTACTGCATGTGAGAGTATGGGTTGCAGGGTCTTCATATATACGAGCCTAAACACATTCGCGCCTTCATTCGCACCCACACTCAGTTCATCATACGCTCGCACTACACATCTAACAACAAGTATACTGTCTTGGGCCAGTGATCACCTCAACAAGAGAAAAAGACAGTTACAGACATGTCTGGTGATAGGGCAGGCCAATCAATCGTCACAATGTTCTGCTGCTGTAGATATTGCTGCGTAATGCATGCGGTGTGCGCACGCGCGTTATCCTGCTGGAGAAGCTGCAAGTCTGGATAATTTGTGAATGCAGGAGCAACCAATGCATCAAGAACCTCATCTCGATATGTCACAGCATTAACATTTCCACGGAAGACATGAAGAGGCAAGCGATGGTGAAAACTGAATCCTCCCCAAATGTGAATACTGCCACCTCCAAATCGGTTGTGCTGACGAACACAGCAACCTGCAAAGCGCTCTCCACACTGTCGCCAAATCCGCATACGTCCATCACAAAAGGATATGTTGAATCTGCTCTCGTCTGTGAATAGGACAGCATTCCATTGCAGTCTAGTCCATCTGACATGTTGCTCTGCCCATTGTGGGCGCTGCTGACAATGTTTGTGAGTCAAGTTTGGCCCAACATAAGGTCGTCTTGCAGTAAGGCCTGTATCGCTGAGTCGTCGTATGACTGTCATTCGAGAGACTTGCCCACGTCTACCCACTATTGCTCTTGCTGTTTGACTTGCCGGGAGAGAACGATTCCTTAGGTGACTCAGCACAATATGAGATCTTGCGCAGGGGTAGTAACTCATGGTTGGCCACTCCGAAGTCTATCCTGGGCACTGCCAGTGATTCCGTAATGTTCATTGAGACGTACAATAGTGCTGTGGTGGCAATTCATCCTTCTGGCAATGGCCCGCGAGCTCATTCCGGTATCCAACATACCAATGGCTCGTTAGCTGTCGTTTTCAGATAGTCGTGGCATTTCAAGCACATGTACTGGGTGTTTTGTCTCAACGGCCTTTTTATACCGAGTATACTGCCACAACGCATACACATTTTCAGGGTCATAGCTGTTGGGAATCGTGTTGCATGTGTAACTTTCATTGTTTTCATGTAGTCTGTACTCAAACCCGTGGGTTGAATCATGCACTTTCCATTCCAGCAGCCATTCGCTCTCTACCTCATGACAAACATGGGGAAAATCCATTCCCACACTTTTTTTTTTCCAGCTTCTCGGCATCAGTATATATAATAGTGGTGCATTTTTAATGTGCTTCAGTATATTAAAAAAATTCAAACAAAATGTGTAGTCAGTGTCAATCTGGCAAAAGCTTCACATATAATTATCTGGTGAATGATAAAATGTTGTGTAAAAACTTACTTACTTAGTCATTCCTCATCTATCGTGAGGTGTAGAGGTTTGTAAGGGAGAGTGCCATACTATTCTATCGGCTGTCTTCCTTCTGGCTTGGTTCCAGTCTAGTCCTCGGTCCTTCAATGATTGTCTAATGTTGTCCTCCCAGCGGACTTTGGGTCGTCCTGGAGGTCTGGATCCCTGGCTATTAGTTTCCCATGCTTGCTGTGGTAGCCGATCTTCTCCTATTCTTCAGGCATGGCCAAACCATCTTAGTTGGGACTGTTTTACTTGGGTCTGCAGGGGTTGGGTTTTTAGGCCTTGACATATCGTCTGGTTGTGGACCATGTCTCTTCTTGTTACTTCAACCACCTTCCTCAGATACCTCATTTCTGAGGTTTGGATCTGGCTTTTGTGGGTTGTAGTCACTGCCCATGACTCACATCCATATGTCGAGACTGAGACATAGGTATACAGCCATCTTCGTCTTCTTACCAACTTCTCTTTTGCGTTCGTTTGTTTTTTTGCCTACTATGATGCTGTTATACCCTGTTCAACCTGAAAGTTGGTTATAATTGGGGTATATATTGCGTTTAGTTTCTTTGGTGCTAGTCGGTTGTTAGTCCTGAAAAGGACTGGTCCTAAAAAGGACCACTAGCTCACTGTCTGGATACCTCTTCGTTGCTTGTCTGATTATGGTGTCGTGGCGTGCTCATGGTGTTCCTTTCCTGCCTTACGGGTTACAAACGGTTATATTGGGGTACCTAGGGTGTTAACGTCTTCGCTGGTATCGCGTTCCTAGTTCTGGAGATGATTGGACCTGCAACGGACCACTAGTTGTCTGCTTGGTCCTTTCTCATTGTTGTCTGATTCGTTGTGCGTGATCCCATGACTTTCTTTATAGTGTGTTTGGTAGGGCCTCATTCATGGCTGCACATGCTCTTTCTTGATTGCGTATCATTTGTTGTACGATTTCGATTCTCATTTTGTCTTTCGTTTCTTTGTTTTGTTCTCTAGTTTTTGTAAGGATATCCTCAACGATCCTTCTCTCTGTTTCAATTCTTTGGAGGATTTCTTCGTTCTCTTCTTTTAGCTTTGTGAGTTTGGCGATGTCGACTTCTATCTCGTGTTTGATGGATTTTGTTTCCTGTAGCATTGCCTGGGCGCTCTGTACCATTTCTCTGACGCTCTGCATATCTATTACGTCTTCACCTCTGTCCTTGTCGTCTTCGGGAGCCTGCTTGCTTCTGTTTTCGTTCTGCAGTTTCCTTTTCATTTCGTTGATTTCAGCGGTCAGCTTGTGTAGCTGTTGTCTGTCAATCGTGCGCTGTTTTTCTGCAGCATCCGCAGTCACTCTGTGTTTGGCCTCTTTGAAGGGTATGTATTTAGACACGGCCTCCTTCAAGATGCTCTTAGTTTCCTGGAACACAGGGCATCCTCTGTACCTTGCCCCGTGGTTTCCGTGGCAGTTTGCACAGGTACGGTTTGCGTTAGTTTCTTTGTAGTTGCGGTCCTCCTTTGCCCTGGGGCAGTCGCCATATTGGTGACTACCCGCACAATACCGGCAAACTGCATCTCTCCTGCACGTTTTCTTTGTGTGCGAAAACTGCTGGCAGTTAGAGCACTGCATGACCGGCGGGATAAAAGCCTCTGTCTTTTTTTAAATAGTTTCGAGTGTCAGTTTCTCAGGTCTTGTCGTCCCTTCGACAGTTACCACAATCAGGTTTGTGTCTTTGTTGTTCCATGTTTTTAGCCTTTCGACCTGAGTGAATTTGATGTCTGCGTTTTCGGTCTGAAGTTTGTTGTGAACCTCGCTTGCGGGCCATCTGGTGTCCACCCCTCTTACGACAAACTTCTTTGTAGTCTTGTTGGTCTCCATCACTACTTTTATCTGGTGAGGCAGCATGAATTCTTTCGGTCCTGCCTCCAGTTCTGTCATCAGTGCAGTTGATTTTTCCGTGCTGTTGAGCGAAAGCACAACTCCCTTTTCGTGCCTCCGTACCTTAGCGATGCCTCTCTTGCCAGTTATTGCTTCTAGGATAGTGATTACTTTGTCGTCGGGTAGGGCCCTGAGCGAGGCCTCACCTCCAGACATCTGAGTGATCTTAATTATTCTCTCCTGTAGTGCCACGTTAGAGACGGCATTTTGTTGCTTGCGAAGTTGGCATGTTCCAACTTCTGTCTCAGATTGAGTGTGCGGTCTGCGGGACTGATTCACATTCTGGCTCGTCTGCATCTGGTCAAGTTTCACCGGTGTTGGCTGGTCACTGTATGATGTAGACTCGACAATGACATCTCATTTTGTCGGTGGATTGATTTTGTTGGGTTTTAATGCATTGTTACCCTCTGTTTTGTGGCCGTTTTTTGCAGATGTTGCCTTGTCACTGCACAATGTAGCTACCGCCTCGACACCTTGTTTCAGCGGTGATGTTGCTAGGTCTGGTTTTGAAGCTTGGTTGTCCTCTGCCTTCGACGCTTTGGGTTGCTCATCGTTCGTGTCACTGGCTGCGTTGTTCGTCTTCTGAGAAGGACTGACCACGACGCTAGTAGTTGGAGTATTCGTGCTCTCTGGTTGACTCTGTTTGTTTTTTGCAGGTTCTTGTTTGATGCTGCTGACAAGTGTTTGAGGGCTTGTATATACTTTCCTCTTTTTCGCTTGTGGCTTGGTGCGACCCATTTTAGTGAATTCCGATGGCTGTGTTCGCCCTGAAAAGGACGCTCGTTTTAGTATAGTGCTGTCTTCCCGTGAAGGCTGCTGAAAATCAATGGCGCATAACGTCGCCGGTGAGACGCTATTTAAAGCACATAGTTTTGAAAGTCTGTAACTTTCAGGTTGTTACCTAAGTTGTTTCCCTTGCCCTAGAGCTACAAAACAGATCTGCCTTGAAATACAAAACAATCAGTAAAGCAACTGTACAGTAAAAAAATGGAAAGTTATGAAACCAACTTTAAAATTAAGTGAAAAAATATCCAATGTAGCGAATGAAGAATTGTTGACAAAATTCACACTGCAAGAATCTGAAACACCAAGGCTGTTGACAAAGATCATAGAATAAAGACAGCATCACCAATTAAACACTAAAAAATTATGGTGGACAACAAAGAAAGAAGGTAAGGATGGCAACTAAAGACACAAGACATGGATGAAGTGTAGATGTTAAACATTAAAATGGACAGAACATTTGTAGCTCAAATCCCCAATCTATGCCATAAAAAAAGAAGTTAAAAAAAGAGGTAAAGGATCCTGTTTACACACCCATTTAGGCATCTTGGGAATATAGTGTTAGGAAGCCAGTGCACTATCCTCTGTCCTAGCGTGGCTCCATTTCAAAAAAAGGGTGCTGAAAAAAAAACCCAAAAAATACTGACCCACACAAAGGCCTAAACTTTTAGAAAGAAAGGATATATCATCATTCACATCACATGAAATGTTCATCCAGTGAATTATAATGTAAGGCTCACTTCACACTTTGGTTCTTGTTTAATTTTTTCAGTCAGGAATGGGAACTTTCTATCAGCAGATCTTGAAGTCTGAAAAGAAACAGTAAACAAACAGATCAGCACAATGACACCACAGACTTTCAGTCTGAAGCCTTTTTTTTTATATTTCTCATTTTTTCCCCCCTTATTTGTGACTGTGGCTGATGAGGGGTAACCTCAAAATGTTCTATTTGTAGTGTATTTTTTATTAGTAAAACATGGTTCAATACAATTTTTGTTTTAACTTTCTATTATCAGTTTAACAATAGCCCCTAATCAATAATTACAGCAACATTCATCCCACAGCACACCAAGATTCCATAAAAAGCTTCAAGTCCTAACAATGCAGCATTTCACTGTTGCTCCTCCCCTTAAAGAAATAAATTCACTGTAAACAAACCCAATAGTTTTTAACTCTGCTGCATTCTCCATGGCAAACAATAGCCCATTACAACAAACTTGTACTGTATAAATAATGATTACTGCAGGTTACGATTGTGTATTTTATTTGAAATCCTGTAATTATTTATGAAAACTGTATGTCCTTGTTGCTTCGTCCCTTAAAGAAGTAAACTAATTGTAAGCACACCCGAAAGTTTGTTTATTTTAGCTTAAATAATATACTGCATCCTACAAAAAGTAAGTTATTTCCCAGAGATTAAAAAAAAAATTTAATTAGAAACATTCGCAATTAATCATCTTAATTAATCTCACTATGTAGTGATAACATGAGATTCGCATGTTCCAACCATGGCAGAGAACAACATACCCAGAGCTGATCGACAGCATACCAGAAGTGAACAAAAACAGGTGTCACAGGAGGAGGGGGATACTTGGTTATAAGGGTAGGTTTTCTCCATATGACATCATAAGAAACCTCCATTAGGAAATTCCGGAAGTAGGGAAATGCAGAAGTGGCAGTATGTGACGAAATGGACAACCTCTATTGATCTTTGGTTCTCTCCGGCAGTATCAGTACACTTGTGGTACTGATTTTTATTATGTGCTGTCAATTATCGCACTTTGCGTTCTTTTCTTTCTTTCTTCGTTATTTTTCTGCTAAGTAGCAGATATTTGATTTTATCAAATCACCCTGTAGTTATAAATATCACATTTGCAATGAGTGCTACCCAGATTTGTGGTTATAGGCATGGCATATTAACATGCACATCGACCAGCACTATCAGCTTAAAGACAAAGAGTTTGCATACTCATACAACAGATAATGAGATTACTGTCTGTGTAACACACATGTGGGCAGACAAGAGTGATATAAATGCTTCTGGTCACTTGGTTATAAGTAATCATGGATTTATTACATTTTAGACAACATGAGTCTACACATGTAGGAAATATTTTGAAAGCGCCACACCTGACCTGTCTGAAATGATTGCATCTTTCTGATTAGATTCATAACAACATTGAGGGGAATATAGCCTGATATTTCTCAGTTTTAACTCACTGTGAATTTCAAGCTCGCCAAGACAACCTCAGACCTTGCCAGAGTGAAGACTATTGTTAAGTCCTTTTTCGCATGGGAGTTAATTGTTGGAGATCCTCACATGCGGGTGTCGTCTATTATAGACATACTTGTGAGCACATCTAAAGTTATATGTTTAATTATTTGCGTGTCTTCATGCACTATATTTGAACAAAATAGCGCAACTTGGTTGCGATCGATTTGGTGCCAAACAGCAATGATGTTTGAGCAGATCCATAGCGTCCTTTGTTAAAGGCAGACGTCTTCAACGAATACTGATATAAGTCTTAGCCCCTAAGTCGTGGGAAGAGTCAATGAAGTATACATATTATAATATCTCCCTGTGTGGAGCATTTGCATTAGCCAAACCTGGCTCATTCATGTATCATGATGGATACTCTATTTTTCCTTGGCAAGATCTGGTAGAGCTTCGGCACGTCGTGTTATGGCGTGTCGCTAGTGTGTCCAGATTCTTGCTGAGCTTTGTCTGGATCGTAACACAGTGGGTCTTCATGGAAGATACCCAACATATTATTCAAATCTTTGTAATGAAAACTAAGAATACAAGAACTTATCACCGCAGAGCTCCGTCGTCCTTGAGAGTACGACGGTTAGTGAGTCCGGTCGAATTCGAGATTGATTATTTGTATCGACGTACATATGCCTGCCATTATAACCTTTGATGATCTACTGTCTATGATGTCGATGTTCCTGTCTTCAATAAACCATGATTGATGTGCTACATGGGTCCAGCTTTCTTGTCTTACCAGTTGGTCCATCTTATGACCCTGGCATTACTGTTGTGTTGGTATCATCATGCTAAACAAATCTAACGAACCCTAGACATTCATTCAATTATAAAAAAAATTGTTAGCCACTACTAGTAAGCCCGACATTTCTGACATCATCATTGTCAGCAGTGCCAGTCAGCAGCACCAACACACAGCACCCCAAACACAACGGTAACAACTATATTTATAATTTCTATTTGTTAAACAGACCTTTTATTTGAGAACCAGATAAGACTTACAAAAGCACAGGAAATCTCTACATTTTAATAAGGAACACCGGGACTAGGAAACTGAAGAAACACAGTCAGAGGGGCCACCTATTGTAAAATTAAGTCATCCCAGACGCGTGTAAGAGAACAATTCATCTCTTTTATTCATCTGAGCAAACAAGTCTGTAGCCAGGATTGGCGTAAGTTGTGATTTACATTTCATATTTTATTATAATAATAATAATAGCCCCTTCAGTCATAACTGACTATGGGAATGCGCCCCTGAGGTGACAGACCTCAGCTGCTTGTTTTCCTGGTGCTCCTTTTATTACTAACATGTGAACTAACATATATATGTATATATTACCATGTGAAGTTTAATGTGTGAAACTCGCTATTGGATGTCAAAGTCATTTGGGGCTGGCAACCTCAGTATCTAGAATGATGATTCATGAACCACCACTACATGGGCTGGTGATTGCTTTATTGATAGTTTCGTAAAGAGAACTAATAGCATAAAGTAGTTCTAGGTTCCCTATGTAGCAGGGAGGGAAAGATGAAAAGAAATGATGTACATTCTAAGTACAATAATAATAATACAGTGCAGACCGCTTAAGGCGATCTCGGATGTGGCGAATTTCTGTTGTGAAGAACAATTTGTTTATCCCCGGCAATTTTTCTTCTTTGTCTTTGTAAAAAATGTTCGGTTAAGCGGAATCCGTTTATCACGAATTTTCGGATATGCCGAACGATTAAACGTGTCCCGACTATATAATTTGATCTGCTTAAGACGAATTTTTTTCAAATACAGTACCTGGACATTTGTACAACTTTTCGGCTATTTTCGGAAATTGCGCGCTTCGTCGATGTTAGAATTTGAGTTATTTCCCCTCTAAAAATGGCTGGAAAGTTAAAATCCATATCTTTGAAAAGAAAGATTGAGCTATTACAAGAAGTGGAAAATAGTGGCAAAAAGAAAATGGAAATAGCAAAGGAATTCGACATTCCAAAATCAACGCTTTCAGGAATCATAAAAAATAAGGATCGGTACAGAAAAATGTTTTATGGTGGACAAGTTCATTGTCACAGAATGAAGAACCGAAAAGCGGCGTGTGATGTTGTTGACACGGCACTCCTAAAATGGTTCACCATGGCGAGATCAGCAAATGTTCCTGTAAATGGACCTATATTAACTGCAAAGGCAGAAGAGTTAGCACTTCTGGAAGGTCGGACTGGCTGGAAATGTAGTCCTGGCTGGTTGGGTCATTTTAAAAAACGGCACAACATTACTTACAAAGCTTTGTGTGGGGAAAGGCATTCTGTTAATGAAACGACTACCGAGTCATGGACGGAGGAGGTGCTAAAACCAGCCATGAGTAGGTATAATTCCGCTGATGTGTTTAATGCTGATGAAACTGGATTGTTTTGGAGATTGCTGCCTGACAAGACATTTTCCTTCAGAAATGAAAAGTGTCATGGGGGGAAAAAATCGAAAGAAAGAATCACAGCTGTTGTGTGTACAAATATGGATGGTTCAGAAAAATTGCCATTACTTGTAATCGGTAAATTCAAAAATCCACGCTGTTTTAAAGGTTTGAAAAAATGGTGTGTTGATTATGCAGCTAATTCAAAAGCCTGGATGACATCAGACATTTTCACCAAGTGGCTACATGCATTTGATCATTCTATGGAACGTCAACATCGCAAAGTTCTTTTGGTGCTTGACAACTGTTCAGCCCACCTAAATGTTCCAAATCTAAAAGCAACAGAACTTTTATTGTTACCACCAAATGCGACATCCAAACTTCAGCCTTGTGACCAAGGTATTATTCAAAATCTGAAGGTTCATTATAGGTCAGCAATGTTGTCCAAACTTGTAGGTCACATTGATGCAGACTTGGTTGCTGAAGACTTCAAGATAACCCTTCTGGACGCTATTGTTATGTTGAAATCTGCATGGGGTAAAGTGTTGCCTGTGACTATTGCAAACTGTTTTAGAAAAGCAGGCTTTAAAGTTGGAGATGATACAGATGATGAAAACACGGTTGTATCAAATACTTGTAATTGCAGTATTATAATTGAAACTTCTGTGGAACCTTTGCTTCATCGACTATATCAGGAACTGAACATTTCAGCAGAAGATTTTGTCAACATTGACAATGATATTGTTACTACATGTAGTGCTAGCCTTGCCAGTGCTGATATTCTAGGGATGTGTATGCCAACAGTTTCATCTTCTGTCCTTTCCAGTCCTGACCTAGATGGAGATGATGATGATGACTGTGGGTTGCCAGTGCAAACTGTTTCACAAATGGAAGTTTCAAATTGCATGGATAAAATTAACATGCATATAATGCAGGCTGGATGCCAAGATGATTTAATTTCTCATTTCTTTGGATTTAAAGAGGCCATGGAAAGACATTTTATTAACTCAGGTACCAAGGCACAGAGGAAAATTACAGATTTTTTCATTTAAGAGTGCTTTATCATTTAAGAGTTTACAAATTCTAGAGATAATGATGACTGTGGGTTAACGGTACAAACTATTTCACAGTTGGAAGTTTCAAATTGCATGGATAAAACTAACATGTATATAATGCAGGCTGGATGCCAAGATGATTTAATTTATAATTTCTTTGAATTTAAGGATGTCATCGAAAGACATTTTTATTCATTCAAGTACGGGTACTAAGATACAGAGGAAAATTGCAGCTTTTTCTTTTCAAAGTGTAAAAAGTGCTGTTATTATCTAGATATCTGTGCCAACGTTGTACATTAACACTTTTGGTGATTTACATATTTTCTGTGTCATACATCTGTCGTATTCAACGCTAATTCATTATTGCATTGTACGTTGCAAATGCATTACCATATGCTTGAACTCTTATCTGATAAGAGGAATTTCTGATAAGAAGAACTATTTCTTGGGTCCCTGGTGAGTTCTCCTTATCAGGTCTGCACTGTAATAATAATAGCCCCTTCAGTCATAACTGACTATGGGAATGCGCCCCTGAGGTGACAGCCCTCAGCTGCTTATTTTCCTGGTGCTCCTTTCGACACCTATAGGGTGAAGCTGGAGTGTCCTCTCCAGGGCGCGAGCTTGGGCACAGTTATATGGAGATCAAGCTGTTGCCCATGCAGCATGTTCCCCCTCTCCACACAGCCGGTAGATCCAAAGGAACGGCAGTAGCCGATATTCTAAGTATAATACTTACATTTTCAAAGCAGTGTAAATGTCCTTATAAACATATTCACTTTAAAATTAATGTGAGCTTTCAAGTTGTAAACCAGTGAAAATGTCTATGTGAAAATATTCATTTTAAATTAATAGAAGTTTCAAACTTTTCCATAAATGTAAATGAAACATAAATGAATTTATATTGTGAACACTTTTCAAACAGTGGAGATGTAAATGTAACAGATATTATATCTGTAAGTTTATCCATTTCATTTAAATGTAATGTAAAGCTAAAGCTATTTAGTTTAAATTTAAAGGAAGTTTTATCCTGAAGGATTAAATTTAATTCTCATTGAGGGTAAATTCTGCCATAGGATGGTAGAATAGAAGAGGGGGGGCACATAAATGTGTCAGAAAAATGCCATACTCAGAAGAGCGTTTCGTTTCTATTTCTATTACCAGTTATTGGTGGTACCCGCAGAAAGTATTATCTCTGGAACCAAGTGAAGGTAGAAGTGGAATGACGGTTTGTGAGATGCCATCATAAGAGGGTCTTATAGACAGATGCAGAACCAACTTAGCCGTTACTCCTCGACGATTCTGGGAGCGTGCGATGCCTGAACTTTGACCAGATACGAAGGAGAACAGAGTGAAAGGAACTGACCCAGTGGGAGAAGAAACTACCATTGGCAGCTAAGTGACAATATCCCCTGCCAAAAATGACCTCCTTGATTCAGTTAAATCCCATCCAAGTGATGAAACTTGTTTTCATAAATATTCAAATTATTTTTCCAACTGTTAAAACTTAGTGATTATTACATTTTGTTATTTGTAAAGTTACAAATTTAACTTCGATTCAATCCTTTTAAATGTATATGTTTGTCTCAGTCAAAGTTACTAAACATACACTCTAAACAGGGCTATATATATTATTATAATAATTCCACTGATTAACTCAGCAGTGGGGGCTTAACGAGCTAGAATAAACCATTGCTTAAATTCTTCATAAAAGTGTCGGTAGATTATAGAATTAACGTGCTTAGCAACAGCCAGCTTTGTTTTCACTTATCTGAATATCTTGTGAAGACACCCATGTGATAGAAGCTTTACTACTCTTCTATCTACATTTCTGCCAAGAGTAATCTTGTGTAAAGATAGACTCCATTAAAGCCTATAATAGATACTCTTGAGTTTTGACCACCTTTGGACCACTACTGCAAAGCAGGGGAGGCAATACGGTCACACAGTATAGGCATTTCTAGGTGATTCATAAATAAATTAATAGAAAAAGGTATGACATGTAAAAATTTCCTTGGCTAGAGACCAAAGAAATCATGCTCTAGGTCTAAAGCATTATGTGTATGTTGTCTGTTGGGTACAGACAGGATTCATTTGCTTGTCAAGCCCTTTTAACATGAATAATAATTTTTTTTAATCTACTTGAAAAGACAGAACGCTCTCTAATTACAGCTGTGTACTGGAATGCTAGCATTTCACTCGTAGGAAAGCATGAGCATATTTTGAATTTACAGGCATAAGATTTCTTCAGAGAAAATTTGAAAACTGTCCAACTGGAATAATTTGAAGGTAGAAAATTACACAAATAAAAGAAACTCTTTAAAAAGAAAACCTGAAAAATAGCACATAAAGCAAAATGAGTTTTTCTTTTCACGTTGACTATTTTATCACACCAAAAACTTCATCAAAATTGACTAAGAAACCAATGCAGACTCAAATGCCATTTGTACATCAAACTGAAAATTGGACAGACACATATGTGCCCATGTGGGGAGGACAAACAAACAGTAGAACATGTGATTAAAGACTGTCAGCTCCATGAGAGGTGCAGGGTAGTATCGTGGCCTTTACCAACCCAGTTGAAGGAGAAACTGTATGGTGATGAGAGAAGTCTGAGATGAACTGACAGCTTTATAAGAGAGACAGAACAATGCCTGAAGACAGGCAATAAATAAATGAAATGATAACATAAGTAACTAACAACTGATAAGCAGAGTGATCTCATAACTCAGAAAATTCTTGATGTACCTATGATGTCACAATCTAGTACATGACTGATCTAGATATCAAAATCAATAAATACCTGATTTATCTATGATATCAAAGCCCAGCACCTCAATTTATGGTCTCATAAGCCAGTACAGAATTTAACTATGACCACATACTGCAAGTTCTACATTTATGTGAGGTCACATAAATAGCTATGTACCTTCTCTGATTGTGATGCTCCCAATTCTTGCTTCATTCTTTCACTGACTGTGAGCACTTGTGGATATCTGAATTAACTTTTCCTCTGACAGACCTTCATAGATGAAAAAAGAGGGAAAAAACCTGATTAGAACACAGACATATTTAAATCCTACCTGTGAGTGCTTAACTATTCAAAGTTCAGATTAAAGAACATGCTTGCTATTCACACATAAGCATATTCTGTAAGTGTAATGTAAAAACAAAAAACTTCAACGTCAGGGCAATCCTATAGTGTGACTCTTGGAACAACAAAAAATGACAACCAAAAAATATTGACTTTCATAAACTGGTGATGGAATATGAGAGGCAGAAGGAAACTGAAAAGCACACAGAGAAAGGAACTACAAACGGATATTGTTATTGTTAATATTTTTCATAATTGATATCGTTGCACTTTGGGAAAACTCATAGACGCTAAGTCTCCCTCAAGAAATGGCAAAGGGTATACTTATTTCTTGTTCACCGACTTCCACATTAATTACTCTAATAAAGGCAGCAGTAAGCTCATGGTTCCTGGCATCTCCAAACAGTTTTTCATGGACAGAAGTAGGTTGGTGCCATATGCTACTCTGATCATTGCAGTATGTTGGGCAGGACTGCAGATGTTTGGCTGTCATGGGGCTAGTGCTACAATGCAGAGTTCTGTACACCAATCTTGTACCTTTGGTATGGATAATAATCCAGTCTGTTGTGTGCAAAGAGTATGTATGCTCATTTTGTCTTCCTACAGCACACTGGTTGCATACTTGTCTAATCCATCCTCTCATATGTCCATCCCTGTTAATCCCTAAATGATGACATTTTAGCCTACAATCAACAAATCAAAATATAACATATATAAAAGAGTAGTACATTATATTCAAATAAACCTACAAATTAAACAATGGAAGCACATAACATTAGTGGAATAGAAAAGGCAATGGATCCCATTTACAGCCCATCCAGACATACTGGGAATATGGATGTTAGGCCCACATTTTCTCGACCAACGACACACTAGGGGTGATGTGGTCAGCATCACGCCGGCCGCCTTAATCTTCCCAGGGTTGTTCTGGTACCCAATTCTTAAGGCTGGGTTGACCACAGAGCCGTTTGCTGTCTAAAAATATCCCACCTCAACTGAGAATTGAACCATGGACCATTGAGCTAGGAAGCCAGTGCACTAACCAGTGTGCTACCATGGCTCCATGTGGAATGGTAGAAGTGCAAAAAAAAAAAAAAAAATGCCAGCATTATTAGGAATGACTAAACATTATAAATTAATATTTGCCATTCAAGAAGTCTCAACCTGTTGAGGATTGCTTCATGTCTGCAGCATGGCGCATTCCTCAAATGATTATATCTCCGTGACTGATGTCGATGATTGTTTCATGTCTACAGGCATTTGGATTTGTGCACGATCTGAATGACTGTATCATGGAACACCTCAAACAAACAGAGATATATCTCATCGACCGATGTCGATGATTGTTGCATGTGTGCAGGCATTTGAGTTTGGCCGACTCGAATTGCTGCACCATGGAACATCACAACTGAATATAGTAACGACATAGTATGCATATCACTATGCATGACGCGTATGTCTTGGTAACGTCATTCGACTTGTGGGTTTTGACCCGAACGGCAGTGTGTTTCAGATGTGTGGCCATTGCCACTTATATTGTGTGGTATAACCACTTAGAAAGTGTGTGGCGTCGTCCACTTATTACTTGTGTGGCTGGGAAGCCAATTGAGCAGTGTATTTCGTGAATAAAACGTAAGTTGTATTGTTACTAACGCAGTTTGCATAATTATGGCAGATTAGCCAGGCATGGTATGTGTAAAGGGCAATTTTTACTATCTTGCAATATAATACATTTATATACTTATTATGTTCGCAAATATTTTGTAAACAAAGTATTTCCTTTTTAAGTGCTTAAGGAGAAGTCATTTTTGAGTTACTTCCCTTGAAAGCAGTTCCGTCATCTTCGATCGGACTCCGCGGACGATTCTAGGCCTACTGCGATTTATTCTTTGGCTGGGTAGGAATAGATTGTTCTTGCTTCAGTATATCTATGGCCTGAATTTATACGTAGTGTTTGTATGAGTAGGACGAGTCTGTCTTATATATGGATATCTTTACATTTCTAAGTCGAACTATGTTGGTTGTCGCTAGAAAAGGTCAAAGGCTATGCAGCGGAAGTATCGCTAGCAAGGGGTGTGATTCATGGCTGTCATCCTGTCTGGATGTAGAATTTTGATGTAGCCGGCCTATCGCCGAAAAAGTGATCTATAAGTAGATGGGGAAAAGTGATAGTCATTTAGACATGTTGTATGTACTTTACCCCAGTGTTTATTCTCTTTTGCCAAGGAATGGCAAAGTTATATTTCGCATAGAAAGGTAAAACCACAATTTATTATGAACTTGGGCTTCGCCATCGTTGTCGATAAACAGATGCACAGTGGTACTTTTGAAAAGAATATTTATTCAAAGGAAGATGACATTCCTATGTATCAGCACTAGATTATATGATATTATTCAATTACCTCTATGAGAGAAGCTATGAAGAAATGAGGACATTTAACGAATGACCAATTTTGGTCTGTATCCTATAGTGAGTGAAGCTCACGAGAGAAGAACAGCCATGTTGAAATTCATATACTTTGTATTTATCGAGTGAGAAAAAGGGATGCCTGTACTATCGCTCGATGAACCAAGAGATCACTGCTACATGTGAGAACCCATGTCTGGGATTCCTATATCTTTATGGAAAAATATATATATTGAACTTTACGTGAAGGGATATTCGCTAGACGAGGTTAGGTCTAGGAGCCTTCCTATATATTGGTTATGGTCTGACGTGCCCAGTCAGTAAAGCCAGATGATTTACATGATGGAACTCTGAATGCTTATTTACGAATGCTCCATTATGATATTTGCCAAGCATGAATGCTAACTTAAGATGATATTCCTGTGATCAACATTATGCTGTCTATGTCGACATTTGTTCCTGTAACCATACACGTACTGTCCAAGTGTGCGTCTCATTAAATGTTATAAAAAGACCACCGTAGTTCCAGTACTTCTTGAATTCGAACAGTGTGAGTATGAGTGATGTACTACCAACCTGTCAACTCTATCGAATCATTCTACCATTCGCGTTCTGACATTCATATACACACTCATTGTCTACACTCACATTCTTGTCGGAGCCTCATCACGTTCCAGGACAAGATGACCTGTATGACCAAAACTGTGCTGGGTTTAATGAGTTGACAATCGTTACACTTTACTACACCAGTCCCAACATCTACATTTATCAACTGGTGGACATTCACGTCATTTAACAAATAAAGCGTGATTCAACAACTAGTAGCCAGTATGAGTTAACAACAACAATACAGAGTTTTAAAACTGGTGTGCCAGCTTCCTGGGTCAACCTGCACAGTGACCATATTGAGAAGTAAACTACTGAGACCAGACGTTCCTTGGGGTCTGTTACGACACACAAATACATCAACAGTACAACTCTACAGTGATGTCAGCGTGACCTGTCCTGTCGAGAGTATGCAGTAACTAGGTCAGCGTTTGTTGACATTTGGTTCGTTGGACATTTGCCATACAACTGACAGTGTTACACAGCAAGCTTGGTTGAAACATAGAACATTACACATCAGGACTGGAGAATATTTGACAGTGTTTGCGAAAGGAAATGTTATTGAACTGAGAAGTCCTACATCGATTGTTATCATTCACATCAACGATGGAGCTTCTATTTCTGTGTTGAATTTAAAATAATTAGACCAGAAGTATTTGTTTAATAAAGTACCACAGTACTGTACTATTAGGCAGTGTAACTGAGCCTTCTTTACAACACATTCTTTCTGCAACACTCTATTTACATCATATTGCCATACTATTTATGCATTTATGTATTTATGTTTAAATATTTATATGTGATATTTGTCACACAACAGAGTATCCCACGTAATAGAGGGTCTGATGTGTGCGTTTCTATAGGTGCAATTTTCTTGATTGAAAATTTGCTGCGACAGCTGTTGCTATTAGTGTTAGCTGTGAAGACTGTACTCATTGTTGTTTTTGTAATATTCCTCTGTTCTTTAGTTTGTTTTGATTTGTTTGTAATTTGTTGGTCTACCCTATTCTATCTTTCAGTTCTATTCTCAATTTATATTTATATACTGTGGCGTTATTTGTATTTGTTATCCTCTTGCGGTTTATCTTTTATTGTTTTTCCCATTTGATTTATTTCATTTCCGCAAATGTTTTCATGTTCTTCTGTATAACTGTTTTGTTTTGTGCCTGATCGACATACACTATTTAAAATATAGTTGATCATATAAATTGATGTACAAGAATCAACTGATAGTTAATTGCTATTACTAAAGGTACACAGTTGATGATATAAAACACTATTTCTGGTGCACTGCACTTATATTATAGAGTGAACCAGCAACTTATAGCTGTTATTATATAAGGATTTATACAAGACCTTTGTAAGGCTTGTTTCCCACAGTGATTGGGATAGTTAAGTACTATTTTCCACAGGTTAAAAGTTATCATACAAGGTCTTTGATTAAGACTAAGAAAGTGAATTTATTTACTTTTGCAAATTACTGATCTTATTAGACAAGATGTCTACATTAGATTATTTTATCACACAAGGCAGGGCTCTTGATAAGACTGGTCAGCAATTAGAAGAATGGGCAGTTGCTCAATATGACAAAGCATTAGCTGCTGCTGCTGAAGAAAGAAAAGCATTGATTGAAGAAAAGAAATTAGCAGCTGAGGAGAAAAGATTAGAAGCTGAGGAAAAAAAATTACAAAGAGAGGATGAACAAAAGAAATTGCAGATACAGACTGATGAAAAAAGATTCCAGATGGAAATGGAAAAAGAGAGAAGAAAAGATGAAGCTGCTGCAGAAGAGAGAAAATTACAAGCTGAAGCTCAAGAGAAAAAAGCAATAAGAGAACATGAACACCAAAAAGAACTTTTAGCATTTGAGTTAGAAAAGTTAAAGTTAACAAACATAAGTGATGGTAATCAAGCATCTGGTGGTAATGGTAAACCCTTTACTTACAAGGTCAAGGTACCAGCGTTCAACCCTTCCAGTGATGACATAACATTCTGGCTAAATAGATTTGAACGCTCGTGTCGAGCCCATAATGTGGACAAATCACAATATGCTAACCAGTTATCAGAAAATCTGAAAGGTGATTCTCTGACTAGTTTAAGTTTGGTTGAAGAGGCTGACAAAGATAACTATGATGTTATTAGGGCAGCCTTATTAAAGAAGTATCAGTTGTCTGAAGAGGGTTATCGGAAGTTGTTTAAGACAATGGTGCCTGAGGCAGGTGTAGAATTCTCAGAATTCATTGCAAGGACACGTCTTACATTTGATCGTTGGATTGAGCTATCCAAAACAGAAAAGACTTATGAAGCCCTTATGGACTTGATACTCAGAGACAAGATTATGTCAAGTATAAATAAACCTTTCCTCGAATTCTTACATGAGCGTAAACCTAAGTCTCTAAAAGAAATGGAACAGTATTGTACCCAATACGTCACTGCACATCCGGACGTAGCTATTAGCAACAGTAAGGTTAAAGAAGGTATGCCAGTTGCTTCTGCAACACCATACAACCCTAATCACTCTCACAAATTCCAAGGACCTCAAAATAGGTTTAATAAAAAAGGTAACTATTACAGTTATCAGAACCAAGGTAACCAATCATTTCAGGGTTCTTCTTCGAATACCTGGAGAAGAGCTGACAGCCCTCGATTCAGGGGTGGTCATAATTACAGGAACTTTCGCAAAGGAAGTCATTCTAGAAACTATCCAAGTTTTCCTTCATGGAGACAACAGGATCATAATTACCGAGATACTCATAATGAATATGATGATAGTAACCAAAGGAGCTATGATTCAAACCCGAGTAGGGGTTATAATAGTGGAAACAATGATAAGTACAGAGGCAATAATAACAGAGGTAGAGCACAATTCAAAAAACATAAAGCTCATTACCAGGCGAACTCTGCACAGCAAGAGTCCCACGAAGCCTATAAACAAAATAAAGATAATGATGACTCTAATAATATGGCATGTGCCGCTTTTGATTTTGGGAGAGCATCTCAGTGCCCCCAATGCAAAACATTATTTGAGCCAACCACAGTGTCTACTTTAAGCTGTGGGCATCCTCTTCCCGCTCTTCCTGCGTCAATCGCGCATGATGGGAGAGGTTCTCTTGTCTTACACAAAGGTTTAGTAAATGACAATCCAGTCTCAGTACTTTTTGATTCTGGATGCACAACTATTGGGGTTAGGCAGTCACTCATAGATCCTTCTCATTCTACAGGCAAAGTAGTCAAATGCGTAACATTTGGCGGCACCATAGAGAAATACTCTACCGCTATAATTAGGATTGCTACTCCTTTCTTCACAGGAGATGTACACGCATGTCTTTTGCCGAATCCGATCGCTGATCTTATCATCGGTCGCATTCACGGAGTCAAAGAATGCACTCCGGAGAAAATTTCCGTTTGGGAAAATCAAAATATGCAATCTGCTAATGCGGTAGTCACTAGAGCTCAAGCTCTCAATATGCCTGAAACTTCATCTGTTGAAGATAATGAAGTGCATAACCAAGATGATCCCTTGGTAATTTCTCGTGACTCGTTTATAAAACAACAAGAAGAAGATCCGACTCTTAAGAAATTCTTCACTCTTGTAACGAAAGGTGATCCGAATAAAGATTCAAATTGTAAATCTTGGATTACAATGAAGAATGGCGTACTTGTACGTATGGTGCAAGACTCCACTAAGTCAAGTCATTCTCAGATTCTTGTACCCAAGAATTTGAGAGTTAAAATCTTACAACATGCACACGACTCTCAGTGTGCTGGTCACATGGGTTTTTCCCGTACAAAGTCAAGAGTTCTTGCGGCTTTCTTTTGGCCTTTTGTGAACAAGGACATACGGATCTATTGTCGATCCTGTAAAGTATGTCAAGAAGTCAAATCCAAAGGTCCTCGTCATGCTGCGCCTATTCAGGCTGCAGATATTCCTATTCGTCCATTCCAGAAAATGGCGATAGACATCATTGGTCCATTCAAGATCAAATCTGCTAGAGGACATCAGTTTATCTTAACGTGTGTAGACATGTGCACACGTTGGCCAGAGGCTATCCCTCTAAAGAGCATTACTACCGCTGACATTGCAGATGCTCTTTGGCTTATATTTTCTCGGCTGGGATTCCCCGGAGAAATATTATCAGATCATGGCACCCAACTGATATCGGATACCATGTCTCAAGTAATGTCTACTCTACAGATAGAGAGATCTTTGAGTAGCATCTATCATCCTATGTCCAATGGGATGGTCGAGCGACTAAATAGAACACTTAAGAACTTATTAGGGAAGATAACTGAGGATCATCCTCAAGATTGGGATAGGGTTTTACCCGCGGCCCTCTTCGCGTACAGAGAGGTCCCCAATGAACATACAGGGTTTTCGCCCTTTGAACTTGTCTTTGGCGCGCGACCGCGCGGCCCAATGTCTTTGCTGCATGATCTTATAACAGCTGACAATATTGACGATGACACAAAATCTTCTTACGAGTATGTCATCGCGCTGAGACAGAAGATTATCGAAGCATGCAAATTGGCAACGTCCTCTTCTGAATTTGCTAAGCAGAAGGCAAGACAATTTGCTAATAAGAAGAGAACTTTATGACAACTTTGTCCTGGTGACAAAGCATTTGTTTTGCTACCTTGTCGTGAAAATAGACTCCTTATTAGTTGGAAAGGTCCGTACGATATAATATCGAAAATTTCAGATGTTGACTACATCGTCGATATCAACGGGAAGCATAAAACCTTCCACATCAATATGCTTACGGAGTTCCATGAACGTCCTGACTATCTACAGCCTATTTTCCAGGCAACGGACGATTCTCATGTCAAACATGGTCATTACTCATCACTGTCTGTAATACAGGATGAGGAAACAAGTTTTTCGGATGTTAATCTTCCGCTTCCAATGATCCCACTTCATTCTAGTGAATCATGGAAAGACGTTACTGTTTCTCCTGATTTGTCTCTAGGAGAACGGCGACAAGTTTCGGTTATGTTACAAACATTTCAGGATGTCCTCACTGACATCCCTGGACAAACTCATGTCATTGAGCATGACATTGTTCTAACTGAACATACTCCAATTAGGGTTAGACCTTATCCTAGCCCTATACATTTCCAAACACAGGTTGAAAAGGAGTTGGATGAAATGATAGATTTACAAATAACACTGGCTAACAAAAAAAATTTTTTTTTTCTTTCTCTAACATTTCTATGTTTTTCTGGTCAATTTTAATGCGCTGTTTTTAAATCTGCAAACCGTTTTTCTCTATCAGGTCGGGATCTCGAGAAATACGCAATTGAAGTTTTTTAACAACGCATACAGTATTATAACATCATTCGTACAAGAAGTATAACAGTTATGTAGGCTTGAATTTCTTTGCAGTCGACTTTCGTCGGTGAATGGCATGTGGTACATCGCGATGAAACATCCAACAATAATCGGCAAGCATGGTCACACTCCACCGTCCTTGATAACGTGACTCCATTACGGCGATATCTTGATGGAATCGTTCTCCATGTTCATCGCTGACTTCGCCAAGGTTGTCAGGGAAAAAGTCAAGATGCGAATCGAGCAAATGGATTTTGAGGGACATGTTACAGCCCATAATTCTGTATGCATCTATGCACTGCTTAACAATATGCACATAGTCGACAGATTTGTGATTTCCCAGAAAGTTATCGACGATCGATTTGAATGCCATCCATGCGCGAAGTTCACTACCATGTAACAAGTTCTCGAATTGTTTGTCTGCAATAACTTTCCTAATCTGAGGTCCTACAAAGATACCTTCCTTTATCTTTGCATCGCTAACTTGCGGATACTTTTCTCGAAGATAAGTGAAAGCTTTGCTCGTTTTATCTAACGCTTTTACGAAATTCTTCATGAGCCCCAACTTTATATGTAACGGTGTTAAAATGATGCTGTCTTTGTTAACTAATGGCTCGTGTATTACATTTTTATGCCCGAGCTGCATACGATCCCTGATAGGCCACACCTTTCTTGCATAATGTTCCTGTCTGTTGCGGCTGTCCCATTCACATAGGAAGCAACAAAATTTAGTATACCCAGTCTGCATGCCCGTGAGAATTGCAATGACCTTTAGGTCTCCACAAATCCGCCATTGGTAGTCATTGTACTTTATTTTTGCCAAAAGTATAGCCATATTGTCATAAGTTTCTTTCATATGAACAGAGTAGGCGACTGGAATTTTGCAATAGCAAATGTCATCATCCATCTCAAAGTATTGAACAAGTTCTCTGTGTCTATGACGAAATTTAGATATCAAAGTATTGGGCGCTAAAAGATTCCATTCTTTGAGTCGCGAACCGAGTAATTCCACTTGTCCTTTGGTAAGAGCGAGATCACGTATTAGATCTGAAAGGTTAATTAAGTGAACACCATCATTCACCGGTATATAATCCGAGTCAGAATTAGTTTCTGAAGCAGGTAAACTATCACTTTCTGATGGTTCATTCACGTCCAACGGATATTGTTCTGGTGGAACTGGGATCGGACACGTGATTGGATCATGAGACACTGGTTTCGAAACCGATTCAATATTTGGATAAACCACAGACTTTCTAGTTTTAAAAGTGAAACCATGGATATTTGTCAAGCAGAAGTAACAATCAGTAGCGTGATTTGTCTTGTTCATGCCATATTACTGGCACTCCAAAAGGCATCGACTTATGCTTCGGCGATTTTCGTAACCAACCTGCCAATGTATTTGCACAAGTCGAACAAACTGCATTTGGCTTCCAAGATTTATTTGCATCATCAACTTTCGAATCGAAATAAAGTTCATATGCTTTCTTTAGTAATGGTGTAAAGTTTTTCTGGTGAACACGATCGGTAAAATATCCGCACACGTAACAGAACAGATCAGCCGAATTTCTACAACTTCTAGAAGCCATATTTCGCTCAGAATTATTTCAAAATACAGTAACTATTGGAAAAATAGCGTAACATATGTCATGCATCTTTTAGCAGTATAAAAAGTGGAATTATTTTGCATTTTATTAATTTTTAATAAGTTATGTAGTAAAAATGAAACGGAGCACATAACGGTTTCCCAAAAATATATGTATTCACAAATATCTTAAAAACCTGACGTGATAGAGATAAACGGATTTCAAATTTGAAATCAGCGCACAAAACTGACATAAGAACACTTATTCTTATATAAGAAAGAAAAATGTTGTTTGTCAGTGTAATCGAACCATCCACTTCTGCATATTCTTCGCCGATGGTTATTGTTCGGAAAAAAGACAATAACATACGTCTTTGCGTTGACTATCGCAAATTGAATCAAGTTACGAAGTTCGATGCTGAACCTATGCCTTTACTAGAAGAGTTACTTACTCGTCTTTCTAAATCGCATTTTTTCACTAAACTTGATTTGTCTAAAGGATATTGGCAAGTTCCATTATCCGAACGCGCCAAACCTCTTACCGCTTTCTCTACTCCCAGAGGCCTTTTCCAATGGAATTTTATGCCTTTCGGCCTTATGAACGCACCAGCTACATTTGTACGCATGATGCGTCGAATCCTATCGTATCGGTCAGATGTCATTGCTTATCTAGACGACATCTGTCTTTTCAGCGATACTTGGGAAGATCACTATTCAGGGTTAGTTGAATTATTATCAACTCTGCGTGAGTATAACCTGACAGCAAAACCATCTAAAGCTTGTATTGGCTTTAGCGAAATTGCTTTCTTAGGCCATCGAGTAGGTCACGGTTTCTTGAAGACAGAAGACCATAATATCACTAAGATACTTAACATCTCTATCCCTAGGACTAAAAAGCAAGTGCGAAGTCTTTTAGGTCTCATACAATTTTATGGACGTTTCATTCCGAATCTGTCCTCTATCATGGCACCTCTCTCTACACTATTAAAGAAAGGGTCGCCTAACATGGTTCACTGGTCTCATGAATGCCAATCCTCACTAGAGAAGATCAAAACTATGTTTTCATCACCACCTATTTTAGTGTTACCTACAACAGATAAGACATTTGTTCTTCGTAGTGACGCTTCATCCACTGGGATTGGAGCGGCACTAATGCAAGAGTACTCTGGAACTCTGCATCCTGTAATGTATATATCCAGAAAACTTAATGCTGCAGAAAGGAATTACTCGGTTTTAGACCGTGAATTATTGGCAATGGTTTGGTCAATTCTCAAACTCCAAAGATTCCTTCTGGGCGCGCATTTCGTAGTGGAAACTGACCAAAAAGCTCTTACGGCTATCCAAAGTAAGAACTTGAAGAGCTCGAGATCAACTCGATACGCAATCGCTCTTCAACCTTTTCATTTTTCGGTACGAGCTATCCGTGGTTCAGAAAATGTGATGGCGGACATTCTGTCCAGATGCCCACATGATGCCACTTAACTGTTAAATATTGGATTTTTTAATATGTATAACTTTACAACAGTTATTTTTTGTTCTTTACTAAGATACACATTTGTAATTTAATAATAGAATGATGGTATCTCTACTTAGCGGTTTATTGATGTTTATTCACCGCTGTTCTTTGATGATTGTTTCTTCATAAATCATAAATTTAAGATTATAGTGTGAATTTTTGGTATGCATTGTATAATTACCAGAATTGTATTATACGTACATCACACCTTCCTGGAAACATTTATTCGTAGAGAAACAATTTCTCTCAGATTTTGAGATATATTCTCACCGGTCATATTAGGAATTATAGTTATTCCTGATATTTGCATCTGCGCAGTATTCTTGCGTTTTGAGCCTATTGTATGGTGCTCCTAGATGTATTTTAAAAAAAAAATTTTTTTTTTTTTTTCCCGGGAGGTGTGGTAAGACTGTAAAGGGCAATTTTTACTATCTTGCAATATAATACATTTATATACTTATTATGTTCGCAAATATTTTGTAAACAAAGTATTTCCTTTTTAAGTGCTTAAGGAGAAGTCATTTTTGAGTTACTTCCCTTGAAAGCAGTTCCGTCATCTTCGATCGGACTCCGCGGACGATTCTAGGCCTACTGCGATTTATTCTTTGGCTGGGTAGGAATAGATTGTTCTTGCTTCAGTATATCTATGGCCTGAATTTATACGTAGTGTTTGTATGAGTAGGACGAGTCTGTCTTATATATGGATATCTTTACATTTCTAAGTCGAACTATGTTGGTTGTCGCTAGAAAAGGTCAAAGGCTATGCAGCGGAAGTATCGCTAGCAAGGGGTGTGATTCATGGCTGTCATCCTGTCTGGATGTAGAATTTTGATGTAGCCGGCCTATCGCCGAAAAAGTGATCTATAAGTAGATGGGGAAAAGTGATAGTCATTTAGACATGTTGTATGTACTTTACCCCAGTGTTTATTCTCTTTTGCCAAGGAATGGCAAAGTTATATTTCGCATAGAAAGGTAAAACCACAATTTATTATGAACTTGGGCTTCGCCATCGTTGTCGATAAACAGATGCACAGTGGTACTTTTGAAAAGAATATGTATTCAAAGGAAGATGACATTCCTATGTATCAGCACTAGATTATATGATATTATTCAATTACCTCTATGACAGAAGTTATGAAGAAATGAGGACATTTAACGAATGACCAATTTTGGTCTGGATCCTATAGTGAGTGAAACTCACGAGAAGAACAGCCATGTTGAAATTCATATACTTTGTATTTATCGAGTGAGAAAAAGGGATGCCTGTACTATCGCTCGATGAACCAAGAGATCACTGCTACATGTGAGAACCCATGTCTGGGATTCCTATATCTTTATGGAAAAATATATATATTGAACTTTACGTGAAGGGATATTCGCTAGACGAGATTAGGTCTAGGAGCCTTCCTATATATTGGTTATGGTCTGACGTGCCCAGTCAGTAAAGCCAGATGATTTACATGATGGAACTCTGAATGCTTATTTACGAATGCTCCATTATGATATTTGCCAAGCATGAATGCTAACTTAAGATGATATGCCTGTGATCAACATTATGCTGTCTATGTCGACATTTGTTCCTGTAACCATACACGTACTGTCCAAGTGTGCGTCTCATTAAATGTTATAAAAAGACCACCGTAGTTCCAGTACTTCTTGAATTCGAACAGTGTGAGTATGAGTGATGTACTACCAACTTGTCAACTCTATCGAATCATTCTACCATTCGCGTTCTGACATTCATATACACACTCATTGTCTACACTCACATTCTTGTCGGAGCCTCATCACGTTCCAGGACAAGATGACCTGTATGACCAAAACTGTGCTGGGTTTAATGAGTTGACAATCGTTACACTTTACTACACCAGTCCCAACATCTACATTTATCAACTGGTGGACATTCACGTCATTTAACAAATAAAGCGTGATTCAACAACTAGTAGCCAGTATGAGTTAACAACAACAATACAGAGTTTATCAGTATGCCAAAGGAACATTATGGTACTAGCAATAGTGTAAGACTAGTATAGATAGATATTATACAGCTAGCGGCAAGCGTAAGCCTAGTGTAATGGACATTAGACGACTAGCAGTAGACGTAAGCCTAGCGTAAGAAGTGTATTACAAAACTAGCAGGATAATTAAGTCTAGTGCAAAAGGCTATTGTATAAACTAGCGACGGGAGTAAGTCTAGTTAGCCTCTGAATTTATGCCAAAGGACATTGGCCGTTAAAAGGAACTGACCTCTAACCATAACTCTAGATAGAGATTAATGAACATGTGTTAATGAAATAATGAGAACTCTTACAGATCGTACATGAATGTGATGTGACTTTTGTTCCCATGTAGTTGGTGTCTGCTCATGGAATGAAAATATTAATTAAATATTTTGAGTCGTCAAAATCACGGTCTTATCAACTGAAGTATTCGGAGTTGAGTTAAATGCTGTTTATCTTCAACTAATCATGACCAGTGATGATTAATGTCTTAACACACTGCATCTCACACTGCTAATATAATCAATAAGACAAGAGACTAATACAGGTCAGTCAAGGGACGAATATTTAATATGAAACATGTTCAGCAGATAATGCATCACACGGGTTAAGCAGACAAGATCGATACCAACGAACAGTATTACGGAATCCTACAAAAGCGATAAGAACCCGAAGGACTTCGACTCTAGAAACAGAATACGCATATAACAACTTGGTCATCCTCAACAGACTAGGAGTCATCGAAGCACCCATAACATACTGGGGTCCCGAGTCCATAACATATTGGTGTCAGAAAGTGTCTGGATTGCGTGAATACTGGTTCCCCCCTTCAAGTATCGAAGAAAGTTAAACTGATGATGAACGCTTTGAAGCAAATTCATTCATTCAGCCAAACTGGCAATTGAATTGCGCATGTCAGTAAGTGACGTCACTATATCGATGCCGTCAACGTTAGCAGACAACATTGCCTGAGAGAATACTATTTTCTTCCACCACAAGAGACTGATCCAAGCAGGTAGAACAGTAATCTTCCACTCGAGAACCTGAACCAGTGAAGAATGTATTTCTTCAGCAAATTCACCTGAAGCTGCAACGCAGATCGATTAAAGAAGCTACGTTCGAAGACCGAAGCAATACTTTCAAACGGTTGTCCTACTGCGAAGTTCAAGGTCTTCAATCAATGAACTTCAGCTGTTGAAGACACTGTTCGGAACTAGGATTAGAATTACATGCACTCATGTACTTCTCAGAGGGACAGTTAAACAGATAAGTTCTTGATTTTTACTTGTGCGCTTGAACATTATCTTACCGTCCTTGAATTAGCTTTGGTCCACAGTTCATCATCACTTTGCTTACTTTTCTACTCATCATCTGTGTTCCCCATTCATGTTTATTCGTATATTTGTATATTCGTCGTGTTTAATATTGACTGGAATTTTCCCCAGGAAAACTTCAGTGAATGTTAACTTCTATTAGATTTGCATGCTTATATTCGCTGACTGAGGATCTGACTGATTATATTTTTTTTTTTTGGAGTCAGGATATAAATGTTTCTTCAGTTCGCAATATAACCATATTTTGTGCACTTAGCAGTTTCGTTATGTAAATTACGTCACCTTTATTTACGTAATCTCATTTCAGTACTGTTGACAATTGTTTTCGTGTGTGATCTAAAACTTCTTTGTCTACACGTTTCATTTATGACGACTTGTCTTGTTATATTTTTGTGATGTAAATTCTTTTCTTTCTTTTACTGATTACTGTGTATAAGTCTCCCTTATTTACTTTATAAGTGTAAAGTGTTGTCGTATAACTGAGAAATCATTTCATTGTAACTCATTTGATTGTTTTCACTGTCTTTGTCACATGTTCTTGGAACTTGTTTGTTATTGATTAATATATTCATGTACATATTATAGTGAGTTCTATAGTCCTGGTGTATATTATAGACTATCGAAGGTACTCAGAAACCTATTACCATGTCTACACTACAGGAATTCATTGATATTGGAAAAAGTTATGGGAAATCAGGAGCGGAACTACAAAGTTTTGCAGATACGAAATATGATGAATATTTATCGCGTCTGGAAAGAATTGAACAGCGCGAGGCGACTAAACGAGCTGAGGAGCTTAGGAAGTTTGAATTAACCCAACAGAGGGAAATGAAGGAAAAAGAATTAGCTCAACAAGAAAAAGACAGAGAATTCGACAAGGAAAAAATGGCATTAGAGAAGGAAAGAATGGCACAACGAGATAAAGAAATGGAATTAAGGAGAATGGAACTGATGCAACTAGATCAGGCCCATAAAAATGCCATTGAGATGGAAACATTAAAACTTCATGCAGAAAAAGAAAAAGCTTTAGAATTAGCTAAAGTGCAGTCTGAACAGACTAAGACTGCGGCTGGTACAAATATTTTCTATCCTAAGCTAAAAATGCCACATTTTGACCAAACTCGCAATTGCGTTGACTCTTTCTTATCTAGATTCATCATCAAGGTCACAGCTTTGAACATACCCAAGGAAAGATGGAGCAGTCTTTTACTTGATTTTTTGACTGGTGACTCACTTAAATGTTTCATGAGTCTTGACGAAAAGAGTAGAAATGATTTCGAAGTCGTAAAAGAGGTATTACTAAGACGTTTCCAGTTAACTGAGTCTGGATTCAGAGATCGTTTTCATGCGGCGAAGCCAAGTAAGGATGCAGATTTTGGCGAATTCAATGCATCTATTAAACATTTTTTTAGCAGATGGATTGATCTTTCGGGTATTAATAAAACATATGAAGGTGTTATAGATCTCATGCTGCGGGATAAAGTTTTATCCGCATGCAGTACGGAATTAGAAGCATTTTTACAGGAAAGACCTCCTAATTCTATCGATGAGTATGAAAAACTCGGAAGACAGTATCAAACCGCACATCAGAATAAAGATCTTCATAGATCGTCTATTCGAGATCCTATGCCTGTGTGCGCGGCACACCACGATCACAGACCTCGATCGAAGAGCTTTGATGGACGTTGTCGTTCAGGTTATTATCAATCCGACAGAGGTTTTTATAACTTCCGTCGTCATCGCTCTCCTTCGAATTCATATCGACGAGGTTATAGAGGATATTCACCTCATGATCGTGGGTATCACAGAGGCAGGGATTATGATGATTCACATCAGAAAGGATACTATAAACAGAGATCATCTTATGATAGAGATGCCAGGAAGGATGACTCTACTGATTTTTATTATAGCAATAAAAAGTCAGTCAATAATAACAAAGGTAATGCCAGATCTCCGTCGAGAGACAAAAGTAAACATAGACATGCAAATAATTGCAGTGTCAAAAAGGAGAAAGGTAATGATGATAATGATCATGCGAACGCATGTATGGTAATGAATGATACATGTTATGAGTGTCAATCGAAAAACAGATTAAAGTCTACAATTACACTGGATTGTGGTCATTGTATGCCTACAATGTCGGCATGTGTAAATGTCGGTTATCTTACATTTCATCCAGGAATATTGGAGGGCAAGGTAGTGAGAGTTTTGCGTGACACTGGATCCTCAACGATAGGCATAAAGCACTCGCTTATCGAGCCTTCTGCTTTTACAGGCAAATCAGTTAAGTGTGTCACATTTGGTGGGAATATAGAAACTTTCCCTGTGGCACGAGTATACATTGATACTCCTTTTTACACAGGCACTGTTTATGCCTGCGGCTTGAGAGCACCCATTACTGAAATTATAATAGGAAACATACCAGGAGTTAAGGATTGCACTCCTGAGGAGATTGCAATGTGGGTTGAATCTCACCCACAGGTGGCAAATGCTGTTGTAACGAGAGCACAACAGTTAGCTACGGACATGACTACACCACCTCTTCCTATAATAGATACAATTATGTCTCAAGTTAGCACTGTTACACCTTCTGTTTTTGCAGAAAAACAGAAGAGTGACCCAACATTACAAGGATTGTTTAGCCGAGCAGAACAAAAAACGATTAAATACACAGGAGTGGCTAAACAATGGTTCAAGATAAAGAAATCAATACTCACTAGATATTTTGATGATGGCAAAACAGTTATACATCAAGTGATAGTACCTAAGGAATATAGACCATTGGTCTTACAAACAGGTCATGACTCCCCTATGGCAGGTCATATGGGGATCAAAAGAACATTGTTTCGTGTTACGTCACAATTTTATTGGCCTGGGATTAATAAAGATACAAAGTTATACTGCAAATCATGTACGACATGCCAAGGTATAGCACGTAAGGGCAGGTTCCATACGGCACCCTTACAAATTACAGACGTGCCTGAAAGACCTTTCAAAAAGATCGCAGTTGATATAGTGGGTCCTTTATCAATTACTTCAAATAATGGATTTCGTTATATTTTAACTTGCGTAGATCTTTGCACGCGTTGGCCAGAGGCCATACCATTGAAAACCATCATGACTGCATCTGTGTCTGATGCATTATTTTCGATATTTTGTCGAATCGGTTTTCCGGAGGACATTTTGTCAGATCAAGGATCACAATTTACGTCCAACATTATGAGGGATTTAGAATCCATGTTATCTGTTCACCACTCGTTTTGTAGTGCCTATAGGTCCCAATCAAACGGTGTGTGGGAGCACTATAATAGCACTCTAAAACAGATGTTATCTAAGATAACTGAGGAATGCCCTTGGGAATGGGACCGGCTTCTCCCGGCGGCCCTATTCACTTTTCGTGAAGTGCCTCACGAAAGCACGGGATGGTCTCCGTTCGAATTGGTTTATGGTTCGAATCCTCGCAGACCAATGATGATACTCAGGAATTTGTTGGTTGGAGCATCAATTGATACAGCCACTCGAAACAGCTACGAGTTGGTTATTGATCTCCGACAACGAATCATTGATGCGTGCACTTATGCATCCCAGAGTATAAAATCAGCTACTCAACGATCAAGACTATTACATAACCAAAAGAGAATATTAAGATCCTTCAAACCAGGTGAAAAAGTTTGGTTATTGCTACCTCATAACGATAACAAATTACTAATATCATGGCAAGGTCCATTTGATATTGTCAAACAAGTCACAGATGTTGACTATTCTGTGAACGTTAGAGGGAAAATCAAAACCTTCCATGTCAACATGCTAAAATTAGCAGTTGAAAGACCACAGGAATTAATTCCTGTCATTAACTCTATTGATGATTCTTCACATCATACTGCTTCTTTTGCAGTTGTCCATGAGGAAGATACCACGTCGTCTATCCCTTTACAATTCCAATTACCTTCTTTGCAATCATCGGAATCTTGGAAGAACGTGACTATTTCTTCTTCACTATCTTCTTCACAACAAGATCAAGTTCGGGATATTCTTATTTCTTTCAAAGATGTCCTCACTGACCTTCCAGGTCAGACATCGCTTACATCCCATGACATCACTCTTACTGATTATAAACCTATCAAACTTAGACCCTATCCTATTTCTTTACACCATAAAGATAGGGTAGAGAAAAAGTTAAAAGAGATGATACATTTAGGTGTAATATCTCCTTCGGAATCACCATATGCATTCCCAATGGTGATTGTTAAGAAGGATGATTCTTTACGTATTTGTATTGACTTTAGATGATTGAACAAAATTACAATCACAGACGGTGAGCCTATGCCACTTTTAGAAGATCTTTTGTCAGAATTATCTAATGCTACTTTCTTTAGCAAACTAGATCTCTCTAAGGGCTACTGCCAAATTCCTCTTGCCGAAAACGCCAAACCTTACACAGCTTTCACAACTCCTTTTGGTCTCTACCAATGGAATTACATGTGTTTTGGTTTGGTGAATGCACCAGCGACGTTTGTGCGCATGATGCGCCGCCTTCTTGGCGATCGTAAAGATGTCATCACGTACATCGATGACATCTGCCTAGTTCATGACTCGTGGGAAGACCATATTGATGGTTTAACTTCTCTTCTACATACTTTACGTATGCATGGTTTGACTGTGCGACCTTCAAAGGTCCAAATAGGTTGTCAGGAAATTTCTTTTCTTGGTCACCGCATAGGTAACCACAAACTATATCCTGACGACAATACAGTCAAAAGAATTCTAGAAATTTCTACCCCTTCAAACTAAGAAACAAGTTAGAAGCCTTTTGGGCTTGGTTAACTATTACCATAAGTTCATCCCGCATTTCGCATAGCTATCTACACCTTTGTCTGCACTGTTGACCAAAGGTAGTCCTAATAAGGTATGTTGGGACCAAGATTGCGAAAGCGCTTTAGTAACAATTAAGAAATTATTTAGTAATGCACCGATTTTGTTATTACCGAATATACGTATCCCATTCATACTCCAATCAGATGCCTTGAGTTACTCCATGGGTGGCTGCTTACTGCAATGTTATGAGGAAACACTCCATCCATGTTTCTATGTGTCAAGGAAACTCACTTCGGCTGAACAGAAGTATGCGACAGGTGAACGTGAGCTCCTATCGATGGTCTGGTGCCTAGAGAAGCTATCAAGATATCCCATCGGCACTCACTTTTTTATCATGACAGACCACAGTCCTCTGACGTATATAACATCTAGAACAATGCATAACTCTAGAATCGATGGTACCTGTTGATTCAAGAATTTTCGTTTACGATTCTGCCTATTGCTGGATCAGACAATAACTTGGCGGATCTTCTATCTCGCAACTTCTCTGAGAAGAAAACAAATTAACTCATTAGTTACCGTTTTGAGAAGTATTGTTATTATTGTTATGAAATTTATTATGTCTACTTAATGAGTATGATAGTTATAAGTAAGTAGTACTAATATTAATATATTCGGGAGACGAGCGTCTTCTCCACCACTATCATCCGTGCCACAAATGTCACGTTTGGAAGTGAGGGGGATGATGTTAAGGATTGCTTCATGTCTGCAGCATGGCGCATTCCTCAAATGATTATATCTCCGCGACTGATGTCGATGATTGTTTCATGTCTACAGGCATTTGGATTTGTGCACGATCCGAATGACTATATCATGGAACACCTCAAACAAACAGAGATATACCTCATCGACCGATGTCGATGATTGTTGCATGTGTGCAGGCATTTGAGTTTGGCCGACTCGAATTGCTGCACCATGGAACATCGCAATTGAATATAGTAACGACATAGTATGCATATCACTATGCATGACGCGTATGTCTTGGTAACGTCATTCGACTTGTGGGTTTTGACCCGAACGGCAGTGTGTTTCAGATGTGTGGCCATTGCCACTTATATTGTGTGGTATAACCACTTAGAAAGTGTGTGGCGTCGTCCACTTATTACTTGTGTGGCTGGGAAGCCAATTGAGCAGTGTATTTCGTGAATAAAATGTAAGTCGTATTGTTACTAACGCAGTTTGCATAATTATGGCAGATTAGCCAGGCATGGTATGCCAAAGGAACATTATGGTACTAGCAATAGTGTAAGACTAGTATAGATAGATATTATACAGCTAGCGGCAAGCGTAAGCCTAGTGTAATGGACATTAGACGACTAGCAGTAGACATAAGCCTAGCGTAAGAAGTGTATTACAAAACTAGCAGGATAATTAAGTCTAGTGCAAAAGGCTATTGTATAAACTAGCGACGGGAGTAAGTCTAGTTAGCCTCTGAATTTATGCCAAAGGACATTGGCCGTTAAAAGGAACTGACCTCTAACCATAACTCTAGATAGAGATTAATGAACATGTGTTAATGAAATAATGAGAACTCTTACAGATCGTACATGAATGTGATGTGACTTTTGTTCCCATGTAGTTGGTGTCTGCTCATGGAATGAAAATATTAATTAAATATTTTGAGTCGTCAAAATCACGGTCTTATCAACTGAAGTATTCGGAGTTGAGTTAAATGCTGTTTATCTTCAACTAATCATGACCAGTGATGATTAATGTCTTAACACACTTGTTGCTGTCATTTTTGACGGAGTCATCTGTCAAGTTATTTGCTTATGTTTTTATCATAAGAATAATTGTGTCTTTACCTGCGATGTCAGGTTGATTAGGGGTTGTCTTCCCTTGTTTATTCATTCATTGTGTTTGACCTTTAGGGTCAAAGGTAGACAGTTCGGGCGTATGCCCATGGGCAGGTTTTTTTAAGCGGGAGTTGTGTTAGACTTCCGGCAAGCCGGAGAGTGTCCTGGTTTCTAAAGGGACGAGAGTCCATTGTGTTTTTTTTCGGGGAGAATCTTCGAAGTGACTGCACAGGCAGTTTTCCCCAGTGAATCTCTGTGCGTTGGAATGACAGCAGAGTTCCTTGTTAAGTTCTGTGGACTCGGTTACAGGTAATACCGACTTTTTCCATTACTATGCTTTCGGTAGCAGAACATGTTAGAAGATTGCCTAGTCTGTGAACTGCAGCTCACCGGTCCTCCATTTCAGAACTTATATTTTGTGCTCAAGGTAGCCATCCAAGACTATTAGTCTTCATACCATCCAGAAATCCAGTGACGAAGATATATTGTGGGAGCCGCAGATTGGCGGCATATTTATGTCTACAATAAGCATTACTGCAGGGTTGATGGTAACCTGCTTATCAGAAGTACACAGCCGACGTCAGAACGAGGCCTGTGTTTTCGGCTATTATACTACAGCCTGATAATGTGCAATTGGCGGGGAATGCCAAGTTGCACCTATGTGTCAAAGTGATTAAGGTATCTGACGCGTTTAGTCAGTAATCCCAGGGCGACGCCACGAACTGTCCTTATTGAAGAACATTGTATTGACCATGCACGAATATTCAAATGTTTACCAGCTTGCTGAATGCCTAATGTATACCTATCGATTTCCGGTCAGCATGACCTTGTTTACACTGACTGTTCCTGTTGATACCATGTGTGTTCTCGTCAATAAATGTTTTGAAACGTGCCTGCAGTGTCCAAGCATCCTTGACTACTGCATGTGAGTGTATGGGTTGCAGGGTCTACATACATACGAGCCTAAACACATTCGCGCCTTCATTCGCACCCACACTCAGTTCATCATACGCTCGCACTACACACCTAACAACATGTATACTGTCTTGGGCCAGTGATCACCTCAACAAGAGAAAAAGTACAGTTACATTTTTGGTGGACCAGTTACGTGGGCTCTTCTGATACATTTCTTGTGGACAGAGCGAGCAATTAACATTATTGATGACATTAATGTGGTCCAGAAATTTACATTTCATGGGGCTATTTGCGTGAGAAGGACAAGTACACATTACATTTCTGATCTGTGGGTCTAAGCTACACACTGGACAGCTGTAACACACATCGCTAATTCTACACTTGCAAGTTTTGGCTACAACAGGACAGAAATAGGTCATCAACTGTTGACCCAGATAAACAGTGCTAGCATTTATGTTATAATGCTACATAAACCACAACAGGACAAGTACTGAAGTTAACATCTAGGCATTTGCTACGTGGACCACAACTGCAAGTCGAGTCCCTTTTTGTAAACGGTACCGCTGGTCGTTTACACGTTTCAGTCAACAACAGACTTTTCTACGCCCGAGCATTCAAGCTATATTGTTCGTGGTCAAGTGTTTGTAAACAGTACGTGGAAATTGTAAACATTCTATGTGCAAGATACGAGAAGGTCATAGTAACTTTTGTTCGTGAATACCACTTTATGCTACAGTGGATTTGACATTCAGTGCGCGCTTGACATTTTGTTTCTGTGTTCGCAAGGAGCAAGAAATTTACTTTAGTTTCAGCTGTGACTGAACTTGTTTTGCAACACATTGAATTGATTGCTATTTATGTTAATTGTACTATTTTTGTGTATTTTTCTTGTGTTCTTTTGCGGGTTTTCGGTTGGTGGGTCTTACGGTAAATATGCCACTTAATCGAGGGTTACTGTAAGCGTTCTGTAGGGATTGCAATTTTCTTAATTGAAATTTGCTAGCGACTTTTGTTGCTAATTTTTTTTTTTAGCTGTGACGACATCAGTTAGTGTTGTTTTCGTTATTTTTCTGTTCTTTGATTTTCGATTAATTTTGTTTGTATCTGTTCTTCTCTCATTCCTTCCGTTTATTTCTTTACACCTTTTCGTTTATAACAGTGTTGCCATTTGTCTTGTTTATTTTTCGCGGTCATCATTACACATTTGTGTAACATTTTCTTTACTTTTTGCTGTATTGTTTATTTGACTTCCGCGAACGTTTTCGGTCATTGTTCTGTATCTTTGTTTTTGTATTTATGATTGTTCTACATTATTGTCATACACAGTCTACATACATATACTTGGTCATGTATTATTATTGTTATTGATAAGGTACACTCTTCATATAGAGATTGTTAATAAAATATTATTATCTAAGATATTTATACAAGTTCTTTGATAAAAGACTTGTTATCCACAAAGATTGAGACAAGGTGAAATACATATTCAAGTTCTTTAAAAAAAAAAAAGACTTGTGCCCATAGTGAGTGGGATATAAAGGAATTATTTTCCACAGGTACTCAAGTGATTTTTTGTTACATTATAAACAAGAGGACCATACAAGGTCTTTGTCTAAGACTAAGAGAGTGAAATAAAGTGAAGTGAGTATACAAGTCTAGCATTTCAGACTTGTCTCCCATTGAAGTGGGATAAGGTAATTGTTGAATTTTTCAGGTTTCTGATCTCATTAGACAGAATGTCTACATTGGATTTCTTCATCCAGCAAGGGTTGACTCTTGGTAAGTCTGGTAAAGAATTGGAAGAATATTCATCTGCTCTATTCGCCACTGCATTAAAGTCAGAAGAAAAGAAACAAAAAGAGGAAATTAAATTGAAAGCAGAAGCTGAACAAAGGAGAGCAGATGCTGAACTAAAGAAGCTAGATGCTGAGAATAGAAGATTAGAACTTGAAGAGAAAAGGTATCAAAGAGAAGCTGCTGCTGAGGAGAGAAAAGCTCAAGCTGCTGCTGAGGAGAGAAAAGCTCAAGCTGCTGCTGAGGAGAGAAAAGCTCAAGCTGCTGCTGAGGAGAGAAAAGCTCAGGCTGATGAAAGAAAATTCCAGATGGAAATGGAAGACAAAAAACTTCAAGCTGCTGCAGAGGAGAAAAAAATTCAAGCTCAAGCTGCTGCAGAGGAGAGAAAACTTCAAGCTGAGGCTGAAATTAGAAAAATGGAACATGAGGAAAGAAAACAGAAGATGGAACTTGATGAAAGACTCGCAACTTTGGAGTTAGAGAAATTGAAATTGGCGAGTACGGGTGCTCAGCAAACAACTTCGAGTACGACAAAGGAGTTTGTTAATAGGATTAAATTGCCTCATTTCAATCCTTTAAAGGATGACGTAGCAGATTATCTAGATAGATTCCAATTTTTATGCGATACGCATAACATAAAAAAGGAAAAATATGTTGAACAACTGATGGAATTTTTTACAGGTGACACAGTGACTACTCTTATGACAATAGACGAACATGACAGGACTAATTATGATGTTGTCAGAGCAGCATTGCTAAAAAAATACCAACTAAAAGAAGAAGACTATCGTCTTCGTTTTAGGACAATGTTGCCAGAAAATGGAGTAGATTTCTCTGATTTTGTTACAAAAATACGTCGTACATTTACACGATGGGTTGAGTTGTCTCAGACTGAGAAAACATATGAAGGTCTAATGGACTTATTATTGCGAGATAAGGTTTTGTCATCTGTTAATGATTCTTTTCTTGCATTCCTTCATGAGCGTAAGCCTAAAAACTTAAAAGATATGGAGGAATACTGTTGTCAGTATGCCACCGCGCATCCCCATGCTACAGTTAGCAATTCTAAAGTGAAAGAAGGGTTGCCAGCTGCTTCGGCAACACCATATGGCCCTAATTTCAAAAAAAAATTTCAGGGTGCTCAACAAAACTGGAATAGGGGAAGTAATCAGAATTACACTCAGAAGCGGAGTAATCCAACACATGATGGTTCTTCGTCTATGAATTGGAGACAAGATGGTAGTTCTCGTAATTTTAGTGGTAATAATTTAGACACTTTCGCAAAGGCTATCGTAATAATAACTATTCGAGCTTTCGAGATAATCATTCTCGACGTCAAGATTATGACGATGGTGAATTTAGAAACCGGGATTCAAACCGGAATGATGATTACAATAGGCAATATGATAACAATTACAGGGGAAATGATAGTCGAAATAATTACAGGGGAAATGATAATCGAGGCAGACCTAGATTTAACAAAAAAAGACCTTTCCAACAGGCAAACTCTGCACAACAAGAGTTTGATGGAGCCTGTAATACAGTAAATGATAGTGGTAACTCTAGGGCTATCACTGGTTGTGCTTTCGATTTTGGGAGAGCAACTGAATGCCCCCAATGCTTAACATTGTTCGACTCATCGACTGTATCTACTCTAAGTTGTGGTCACCCTCTTCCTGCTCTACCTGCTACAGTTGCGCATGATGGGAGAGGATCTCTCATCTTACATAAAGGTCTAATAAATGATAGGCTAGTCTCAGTACTTTTCGATTCGGGATGTACTACCGTCGGGGTTAGGGAGTCTCTGATAGATCCTTGCTGTGCCACTGGAAAAACAATCAAATGTGTTACATTTGGTGGTACTATGGAAAGTTATCCTACTGCTATTATTAGGATTGACACTCCCTTCTTCACAGGAGATGTCCATGCATGTCTTCTTCCTAATCCTATTGCGGATCTTATAATCGGTCGTATTCATGGGGTTAAGGAATGCACCCCGCAACAAATTTCTAGTTGGGAGGAAAAAAACATTCAAACGGTCAATGCAGTGGTGACAAGAGCTCAAGCTCTTAATCCCCCAACTTCATCGGATAATAGTAATGAAGTTGATAGCCAAGACGAGCACTTGGTGATTTCCCATGACTCGTTTGTTAAACGTCAAGAAGAGGATCCTTCTTTGAAGAAATTCTTCCTTCTTGCAAAGAAAGGGGATCCCAATCAAAATACGAATCACAAATCGTATATTACTATGAAGAATGGTATATTGGTACGGATGGTACAACACTCGGACAAGTCTATGCACTCGCAAATTCTTGTGCCTAAGTGTATGAGAGCCTTAATTCTTCAGCATGCACACGATTCTCAGTGTGCTGGACACATGGGTTTTTCCAGAACTAAAACTAGAGTCCTTGCGTCATTCTTTTGGCCATTTGTGAATAAAGACATCCGAATTTATTGCCGATCTTGCAAAATTTGTCAAGAGGTCAAGTCTAGAGGTCCGAGACATGCTGCTCCTATTCAGGCTGCAGATATTCCGATTCGGCCGTTTCAGAAAATGGCTATAGACATCATTGGTCCGTTCAAAATTAAGTCAGCCAGAGGACACCAATTTATCCTCACTTGCGTGGACATGTGCACGCGTTGGCCAGAGGCTATTCCTCTGAAGAGCATATCAACTGTCGATATCGCTGATGCTCTTTGGCTCATATTTTCTCGTCTGGGATTCCCCGGAGAAATACTGTCGGACCACGGCACTCAGTTAATTTCGGACGTTATGTCTCAGGTAATGGCTACGCTAGACATTAAAAGGTCTCTCAGTAGTATTTATCATCCAATGTCCAATGGATTGGTAGAACGTCTTAACAGGACACTAAAGAACTTACTTGGCAAGATAACGGAGGATCATCCTGAAGATTGGGACAGGGTTTTACCTGCAGTCCTCTTTGCCTATAGAGAAGTTCCCAACGAGCATACAGGGTTTTCTCCTTTCGAACTTGTCTTTGGTGCGCAACCGCGCGGTCCGATGTCCTTGTTACACGATTTGATAACTTCTGATAATATTGACGATGATACACAATCGTCATATGAATATGTCATTGCTCTTAGAGAAAAGATTATCGAATCGTGCAGGTTAGCAACTTCATCTTCCGAATTTGCGAAAGAAAAAGCTAGGCGATTTGCTAACAAGAAAAGACGCCTACGTCAACTTTGTCCTGGAGACAAAGCATATGTCTTACTTCCCTCAAGAGAGAATAGACTTCTCATTTCATGGAAAGGTCCATACACTATAGTCTCCAAAATTTCCGATGTCGACTACATCGTCGATGTGGATGGAAAGCATAAAACCTTCCATATAAATATGCTAACAGAGTTTATTGAACGTCCAGACTATTTGCAGCCTATTTTCCAGGCGACGGACGACTCTCCAGTCCAACATGGTCACATCTCATCCCTGTCCGTTATACAGGATGAGGAAACTATTTTTTCTGACGTTAACTTACCTCTTCCTGCGATTCCACTGAATTCAACGGAATCGTGGAGGGACGTTACAATCTCTTCGAACTTGTCTTTTGAGGAGCAACGTCAAGTATCCTCTACGCTACAATCATATCAGGATGTCCTTACCGACATTCCTGGACACACAGATGTCATAGAACATGACATCATACTTACTGATCGTAATCCGATCAGAGTAAGACCATACCCAATACCTATTCATTTTCAAGCACAAGTCGAGAAAGAATTGGATGAAATGATTCAACTGCAAATAATTGAACCATCCACTTCAGCTTATTCTTCGTCGATAGTTATTGTTCGAAAGAAAGACAATAACATACGTCTTTGCGTTGACTATCGCAAATTAAATCAAGTTACGAAGTTCGATGCTGAACCTATGCCATTATTAGATGATCTACTTATTAGACTTTCTAAAGCTAAATTCTTTACTAAACTAGACTTGTCGAAAGGTTATTGGCAAGTCCCAATGACGGAACACGCCAAACCTCTCACTGCTTTTTCGACACCTAGGGGTCTGTTTCAATGGAATTTTATGCCTTTCGGGCTTATGAACGCCCCAGCGACTTTCGTGCGCATGATGCGACGAATTCTATCAGATCGTGCAGATGTCATCGCATATTTAGACGACATCTGTCTTTTCAGCGATACTTGGGAAGAACACTATTTGGGTCTAAAGGAATTGCTATCTACTCTACGTGAGCATAGTTTGACTGCAAAACCCTCTAAAGCTTTTGTTGGGTTTAGTGAAATTTCCTTCCTAGGTCATCGAGTTGGTCATGGTCTGTTGAAGACAGAGGACCAAAACATTTCGAAGATATTAAATATCTCGGTTCCGAAGACAAAAAAGCAAGTGCGTAGTCTCTTGGGATTGATACAATTCTATGGAAGATTCATTGAGAATCTGTCCTCCATTATGGCACCACTTTCATCGTTATTGAAAAAAGGTTCTCCTAATATGGTGCGTTGGTCCCAGGAATGCCAATCTTCATTGGATCAGGTTAAGAATTTGTTCTCATCTCATCCTATCTTAAGACTACCAACGATTGATAAGACTTTTGTCTTTCGTAGTGATGCCTCTTCCACTGGGATTGGAGCGGCACTAATGCAGGAATATTCAGGAACTCTGCATCCTGTAATGTATATTTCTAGGAAGCTAAATGCGGCAGAAAGGAATTACTCGGTTTTAGACCGTGAATTGTTGGCTATGGTTTGGTCCATTCTTAAGCTACAAAGGTTCCTTCTGGGCGCGCATTTCTTTATGGAAACCGACCAAAAAGCTCTTACGGCTATGCAAAGTAAGGATTTGAAGAGCTCGAGATCTACTCGTTATGCTATTGCTCTTCAGCCTTTCCATTTCACGGTGCGAGCTATCCGTGGTTCGGATAATGTGATGGCGGACATATTGTCCAGATGCCCACATGATTCCAGTTAAATCTTGTGTCCTAGTTTTTCCTGATACACTTTCAGACTTTTGTCTGTCCTTAATATCCTAATATGTTGTAATACAAATGTATTTGGATGATGTTTAGATAATTTAACAAATTTCATTTTGTCCATCCATCAGTGATATGTTGCTAATATAGCCTTGTAATTCATGACATTTGTATATTGCTATAATTGTAGTATTTAGTAATGATTGATATATGATTGGTATTGCCAGCAACTTAGGTTTCTTTAATGGTACCCCTTAGTTTGTTTGGCTTAAAGGAGATATTTTCTCCTATGTTGGGAGATGATTTGTATCCTCTTCAGACGCTTTGTTTATGCGTCTATTGTACCTGATATTAGGTTCATTTTTTCATGAGCACATAAGTGATACTTGTGCAATCTTGCTCATGGACATATTAAAAAAAAAAAAAAAAATTCATTTTTTTTTAAAGGGGGGTGGTAGTAATATGTTGCTGTCATTTTTGACGGAGTCATCTGTCAAGTTATTTGCTTATGTTTTTATCATAAGAATAATTGTGTCTTTACCTGCGATGTCAGGTTGATTAGGGGTTGTCTTCCCTTGTTTATTCATTCATTGTGTTTGACCTTTAGGGTCAAAGGTAGACAGTTCGGGCGTATGCCCATGGGCAGGTTTTTTTAAGCGGGAGTTGTGTTAGACTTCCGGCAAGCCGGAGAGTGTCCTGGTTTCTGAAGGGACGAGAGTCCATTGTGTTTTTTTCGGGGAGAATCTTCGAAGTGACTGCACAGGCAGTTTTCCCCAGTGAATCTCTGTGTGTTGGAATGACAGCAGAGTTCCTTGTTAAGTTCTGTGGACTCGGTTACAGGTAATACCGACTTTTTCCATTACTATGCTTTCGGTAGCAGAACATGTTAGAAGATTGCCTAGTCTGTGAACTGCAGCTCACCGGTCCTCCATTTCAGAACTTATATTTTGTGCTCAAGGTAGCCATCCAAGACTATTAGTCTTCATACCATCCAGAAATCCAGTGACGAAGATATATTGTGGGAGCCGCAGATTGGCGGCATATTTATGTCTACAATAAGCATTACTGCAGGGTTGATGGTAACCTGCTTATCAGAAGTACACAGCCGACGTCAGAACGAGGCCTGTGTTTTCGGCTATTATACTACAGCCTGATAATGTGCAATTGGCGGGGAATGCCAAGTTGCACCTATGTGTCAAAGTGATTAAGGTATCTGACGCGTTTAGTCAGTAATCCCAGGGCGACGCCACGAACTGTCCTTATTGAAGAACATTGTATTGACCATGCACGAATATTCAAATGTTTACCAGCTTGCTGAATGCCTAATGTATACCTATCGATTTCCGGTCAGCATGACCTTGTTTACACTGACTGTTCCTGTTGATACCATGTGTGTTCTCGTCAATAAATGTTTTGAAACGTGCCTGCAGTGTCCAAGCATCCTTGACTACTGCATGTGAGTGTATGGGTTGCAGGGTCTACATACATACGAGCCTAAACACATTCGCGCCTTCATTCGCACCCACACTCAGTTCATCATACGCTCGCACTACACACCTAACAACATGTATACTGTCTTGGGCCAGTGATCACCTCAACAAGAGAAAAAGTACAGTTACAACACTGCATCTCACACTGCTAATATAATCAATAAGACAAGAGACTAATACAGGTCAGTCAAGGGACGAATATTTAATATGAAACATGTTCAGCAGATAATGCATCACACGGGTTAAGCAGACAAGATCGATACCAACGAACAGTATTACGGAATCCTACAAAAGTGATAAGAACACGAAGGACTTCGACTCTAGAAACAGAATACGCATATAACAACTTGGTCATCCTCAACAGACTAGGAGTCATCGAAGCACCCATAACATACTGGGGTCCCGAGTCCATAACACAACCCTCAACAACATTTTTCTATCCCTGAATAGAAAATCTTTCAAAACAATAGGAAGGATAACCAAAAAGGAGGTGGAGTGGCAATTATGGTTCATAAAGCATACATAATAATAATTATCCTGCCCAGTATTTAATTTAGTAATAATTATCCAAAGAATTTCAAAAGTGGTGGACCATAAACTGAGGAAAGAACAAGCGGGATTCAGAAAGAACAGAAGATGTACAAATCATATATTCACCCTCAGGAACATTATCGAGCAGTGCTCGGAATGGTAGAGACAGCTATACATTAACTTTGTTGATTTTGAAAAGGCTTACGATAGCATACTCAGGGATAGCCTATGGAAAATATTGAGGGCTTATGGAATTCCCAGCTGCATTGTTTCCATCATAAAAAGCATCTATTCTAACTTTACATGCAGTGTTGGGTCGAGCGACCTAACTTTTGAGGTGAAGGCAGGAGTACAAAATGGATGCCCCTTATCAACAACTTTATTTTTGACAGTCATAGACTGGGTGATGCACTAGACAACAGAGGGCATCCAAGAGGAATTAGGTGGACAACATTTTCTACACTGGAAGACATGAAATATGCAGATGACACTGCACTACTCGCACAACCACAACACATCCAAGAAAAAACTGATAAGACTGAATATGTATTGCCAGCAGAAGTCTTTACACTCAATGTGGGCAATCCTGAGCCAATTACAATAAGAAACCAGAAGCTAGAACAGACAGGCACATTTACACACCTAGGATGCATAGTAACACCAGACGGTATAACAAGCAAGGACATTAACAACATAATGAATAAAGCGAGAACAGCCTTTGCTAGTCTCAATAACATCTAGAAGTCTTCCCAGTGCAGCACAAACACCAAATTAAGATTATATGAGAGCTGCGTACTTTCTGTGTTTCTCTATGGTGTGGAATGTTGGCAAGTAACAGAGAAGGTAGTGTCAAAACTGTCCTCCTTCCATACAATATGCCTAAGGAAAATACTCCGGTTGCCAAATACCACCACCAACCAAGAACTACTTATTTGGAGTAACTAAGAGGACATGCACACCATCATAGCTGGCAGACGATGGAGTTGGGTTAGCCACGTCCTCAGAAGGGACCCCGATGCCATTACAACAACTATGCTAAGGATCCCCAAAGGAAAGCAAAAGAGAGACTGACCAAAAACAACTTGGCGGAGAACTGTGGAGGCCGAGATGCAAAGAATGATCCAGAGCTGGAGCACTGTATGAAGGATGGCCGCCGACAGAGCAAAGTGGAAGAAGTTTGTTGTTGCCCTACAAGATGCCACCAGGCATGATGGCCACTGACGATGCCCATCGTTGTCATTTCACGAAGGCCGGGATTTTTTAAAAGATAAGTGGCAATTTTTATATGTGCACCTTGTCACTGTGGCATGTTTGAGTAAGCCTGTCTACATTATGTCCCCCATTTTTCTTCATGTTTTATGTTCCATGTTCTATGCGGGTTGGTTGGGAGGTGACTTGCATCGGGGTACATCCCAGGGCCCACGTCAGCGTTCTATATGAATGTTTGCAGATTTCCCACAGTGGAAATTCCAGCATATATTTGTTGAAGGATTTTCAGTCCACTGCGTTTGGTTGTCTGTGACACCTAATTGTTTAGAAGTGAGGTACTGTTTTAATTGTAATATTTTTTCTCTGTGCCTTAGTTTCATGATTGACTTTGTTTGTACTTGTTATTTTCAACCTTACTATCATCGATTTCTATACAAATTTGCAATTTATACCCTGTGCTGTTACTTGTCTCGTTTCTTCTTTCGCACTATCATTGCAAGCTTTGCAATATTTTATCTTTATTTCTGCTTTATTACTTATTTGATTCTGTGAACGTTGTCATTTGTTCTTTGGTATCTCGTCTTTGTATCAGTTGTTCTCCGCACCTTCATCATGTATTTCTTGTCTTATATGCTATATTAACTTCTTTTTAATACATGATTTAATGTTTGTTTTATAATTCTGTGATATATTAGCATTCCTGACTAATAGGAATTTATACAGGTTCTGTGGACAAGATCCTGTCACATCATGATTAAGGGATAATTGAGATTTCTTTAAAAAATATTTGACTAAGTAAGTTAACTACTGATAAAATTAGACAAGATGTCTACTTTAGATTACTTTACCAAGCAAGGAAAAGTGCTTGGTATGGAACTTGAAGAGTTAAAGCAATTCGCAACCACTGAATATGCTAAAGCACAAGAACAGGAATTAAAGAAATTTCAAATGGAGGAAAGGAAACACCGGATGGACGCAGAAGAAAAGAAACTTCAGAAGGAAGAAAAGAAACTTCAGATGGAAGCTGAAGACAGGAAACTTCAAATGCAATTAGAAGCTACTGAGAATGAAAACTGTACACTTCATGAGCAGAAATTGTTTACTTTGGAACTTGAAAAAATCAAGTTAATGAATGGAAATAATACACACAATGCTCCTGATAATCAGGCTTCTTCACACAAGAACAATTCTAGTTCCTATAAGATTAGGTTACCCACATTTAGACCTACTTCCGACGATATCTCATTCTATTTAAGGAGGTGGACGGTAGAGAAAACTGGATTTTATGTACAAAATATAGATTTTTTACTTTTGAGCTTATTTTATTAAATAATCATTGAGGAATCGATCCAGCAAGGTTTTATAACATAAAAAGTGCATTTGATGTATCAAAACGCATATTTTCTGTACTACCCCCAAGCTATGATTTGCAAATTTGTGCTGAAAATCCAAGATTTGTCGCTCAATAATACCTTAGTTACGCTGTCCATATCGTGGACTATGTGGTATCGAAACACAGGGAATTTCGTTGTCTGCTGTAATAAAGCAAAATCAAAACTATTTTTTCTCATAGCTCTGAGTGATGTGTGTTTGAAAATTTCTGTAATTTTATGCTAACTTCCTTATAAGGAGTGGTCACATGGTGACCTCATGCCCTCATTCCCTACCCATTAAAGATGCAAACGTAAACACCTGTTTTGATTGGTCATAACAACATTTTGGCTGCGTGCGCAAATGTGGAAGATAACAACAGCTATTTCCGCCCGTACACAAAACAATTGTTCGCTGCGTGTATGGTGTTCGATATTTTTCTCTTGTTTAAATTTCAGTGAAATGTGTTCTATTACTTCAAAATGGGAAGAATAGGTAAGAGATGAAAGCAAATATCTGCTGCCAGGTCGCGTCGACAGTATGTAATTTCTAGCAATGGATTTGGTAAGACAGAATCAGTGGTGAATAATAAACAAACTGATGTAGTCTCAACATGGAATTTCTGCATACCAGTATCTGATAGGCCTATAGTTCAAATTGCTGATCCAGTAGTGCCGTTCACCACTGGCCCAAGTCGATCTGATATAAAAATTAACTTGAACACGAGCAAGAATGTTGCATCTCATAATACTGTCTACGCCCAGCCTAAACCTACGTACAAAACCATTGTGGGCATTTCTTTCTTCAACAACCTTCTTAATAATGTGTGTTGCAATGTGTGTAAGCAAAGCACATTGCAAACAAGAACTGACAACACCAAGTCAAAGGGTTTCTCTCTCTTCCTGGAAGTTGTGTGTCACACATGTGAAAAAGCAATTTCTAGAACGTACACATCCGAGAGGGAACCAGAAAGCCGCGGCCCTCTTGGACATGCAATAAACAAATCTGCTGTTCTTGGTGCCCTCATGTCTGGAATGGGCCCATCTACGTTCAATCTCTTCTGTGAGAACCTAGACCTTGCTGGCCTGCACCAGAAAACATTTCATAAATATGCAGATCAAATTTTTGATCATTTGGATACCATGTACTCTACAGTATTTCAACATTCCGTCAGCATCGTCCGAGCTGAGCACGCTAAGAGTCAGCATCGTACCATTAATAAAAAAAGAAGTCATTGACATCGCTGTCAGCTTTGATGCAACATGGCTAACTAGAGGTCATAAGTCACTGATAGGTGTTGGCAGTGTTATCGACATCTTGACTGGCATGGTCATCGATACGCATGTTATGTCTTCCTTCTGTCACACCTGTGAGAATACTGGACAGTGGCAACTGAAAAATCTGCCTGACAAATTTGAAAAATGGAAAGCAGAGCACCAGAAGGACTGCTGCCGTAATTACGAGGGGTCAGCCAGAATGATGGAGGTAAAAGCCTGTGAATTTCTCTTTCTTCGTTCAGTGGCAAATCACAAGCTACGCTACACTGTTTTGCTATCAGATGGTGATTCCAAGGCCTACAACAGACTCTGCGACATCAAACCGTATGGACCAGAAGTTGACATAACCAAAGAAGAGTGCGTCAACCATGTTGCAAAGCGATTAGGCACTGCACTGAGGAAACTGATTACTGACTGCAGGAAACAAAAAGTCACCCTTGGGGGAAATGGCCGTGGTCGTCTAACCCAAAATGCCATACGAAAATTGTGTATTTACTACACCAGGGCCATCCGCAAGCATAGTACAGCCCCAGAGATGAAACAAGTCATCATAGCTTCTCTCTACCATGGGTATTCGACAAACGACAAACCCCAACATAATTTGTGTCCGCCAGGCAAAGACTCCTGGTGTTTCTATCAGGCTTCCATCACCTTCTTCTTCTTCTGCGTTCAGTTTGTAGTCATGCTAAATCTGCAGGCCTGTCGCCAGGACGAAGTCCACAGTCTTTTCCAGGTTGCCCCATAGCTTCTGCTGGAGCTCATCACCCTTTGGCCAGGTCGCACATCGCAATTTATCATGGGTTGGACAGTTCTGGAGAATGTGTTCTGGAGTCTGGATACCAGTTCCACATGGGCATTCATTCGTGTGGGATATCTTGAGGCGATAAAGATGTCCAAGTAATCTGCAGTGACCAGTTCTCAGGCGGAAAATTGTCGTCTGTTGGTATCTGTTTAGATGGTGGATTGGGTCATCTCTGCTGTATATATCCCCTTCCTCCTTCCACTGATTTTTGTACTTGTTGTGGATGATGGTTTTTGCTTCCTGATAGGGCAATGGGTGGCTGTATTGTTCCATTTTACTGCCACTTCTTGATAGAGCATCTGCTTTCTCATTACCAGCGATTCCACAATGGGTAGGTAACCACTGAAGGGCAATGGTTGATGACCTTTGGATGACATTAAGCTCAGATCTGATCTCATTCATCATGTTATCATTTCTGGTGTTTTGTATTGATTCAAGTAATGATCTGCAGTCAGTGAAGATTACTATCTTAGCTTGTGGCTGCTGTTCAGGTCTGGTGAGGATCTTCAGGGCTTGCAGTAGTGCCATAGCTTCTGCCCTAAAATTGGAGATCTTTCCAGTTGGGAAGGCCTTTCGGATGATCTTTCCATTTAGGAATCTTATAAAAATTCCTCCTCCACCGTTCTTTACTGCCCCCTCAGCAGATCCATCTGTGTATGCATGTGTCCACTCCTTCGGGTTGTACTTTTCTTCAATCATTTCTTGAGCTAAAGTTTTTAGTTGTTGAGGGGTCAGGTGGCCTTTCTTTTTTATTTCAGGGACTTCTGTGATGATAGATATATTTCCATGACAGTCGTCTGGCTCCTCGTAATCAATTAACATTTCAATCTCAGTAGATCGATTTGGGAGGTCTTCATGGCATCGATGCAGATGTTTGGAGATGTTTAGGAAGCTGGTTCTTTTCAGCCTGTTCTTTGTCACACTATGGAGTTTGGCATGCATTGGATGACTTGGCATTCATAGAAGCTTCTCACTGTGAATGAATACCTTTTCCTCACGTCTGTCATCAAGAGAGCGGATGTTGGTGTATCGCTCCATTGCCTGGATTGGAGAAGTCTTCATCCCTCCAGTGATTAGTCTAAGGCCTGAATTTTGCACTTTCCCTAGACATTCTGTGTTTGTTTTAGATGCTGTGGCCCAGGCTGACATGCCATATTCAAGTACAGGTCTGACTGTGCCTGTATAGACTTTTTTAAGTATGTTGGTATTTGCCCCCCAACTTGTGCCAGCCAGTTTCTTCATAATAGAGAGCTTTCTTATTGCTCTCTGTTCTACTGCTTTTATGTGCGGCTTCCAGGTGAGTCTCTTATCCAACTTGACTCCTAGGTATGTTGGGTTTTCCTCGATTGGAAGTTCACTTCCATTTAGCTGCAGTTTGATCGTTTCTCAGCGATTTGACAGAGAGAAGCAGGTTGCTACTGTCTTGGAGAGGTTTATCTGTACTCCCCAATCTGATGCCCATTTACTGATGGTATTTAGCGCTGCCTGCATCCTGAACTTCGCAGTAGGCAAATGTTCAGCAGCACACCAGGCAGCAAAATCGTCAGCATGAAGAGCCCTGGAGATATGCCCGGACAGTTTCTCTGCAATATCATTTATATATATGATAAAGAGTGTGGGGGAGATAACTCCTCCTTGTGGCACACCCTGTTGTAGAGTGACGCGATGGCTCAGTTTCCTGTCAAGTTTTACTCTTGCTGTGCGGTATCGAAGAATGTCCTGTATCCAGCTGAACATTCTCCCTTCAATTTTGCTGTTGAGCATCTTGAGGAGGAGTCCTTCTTTCCATACCTTATCGAAGGCTTTTGTCAAGTCTACAAAAACCGCCAGTACTTTCTTTTTCTCCTGAAAGGCATTTTCTACTTCCTGGGCTAGATATACTAGCTGGTCTTCGGTGCTGCGATTTTTCCTAAATGCTGACTGTGTGTTATCAAGCAGATGGTTTTTTTCCAGATGTTTCAGTAATCTTGAGTTCACCATTCTTTCCATTACCTTACCCAGACAGCTCAGTAGGCTAACTGGTTGGTAGCTGGACTTGCTTGTTTTCTCCTTTTTTTTCTTTCTGATGGGAACAATGATTGCTTCTCGCCATCGATCTGGAAATTTTCCAGTACTCCATGATTGATTGAAGATTAGGAGGAGCTTGTGTCTGGCTACAGGTCCAAGGTTCTTGATCATATCATTTGTGATGCCATCTTTTCCTGGAGCTTTTCTGTTCTTTAGTTTTGTTATGGCAGCACTGAGCTCTCTCATAGTAAGGGGTGACTTTATGCAGATATCTGGGTTTTGGTGCTTCAGTTTTTCTTTTACTTCCTTACGTACTTCTTGGATCTGTGCATGTGAAAGTGATGTGGTGCTTTCTTCCTTGTAGAAATCTGCCAGGATGTTTGCTGCCATCTTTCCTGTGTGGTATTTTTCATTTTCCTTAATGACAGTCTTACAGTAGCTGGTTGTTGTTTCTTCATTTAGCACTCTTGTCAGATTCCATAGCTTGCTTGAGTCCTTTTCCATGTTGAGACTGCTGGTCTTCTGGTGCCAGCTCCTTTGGATTTCAGCTTTCTTTTGTTCATTGAAAGTTTGTTTTATGCTGTTGTGCCTCTGTGTGTTCTCTAATGTGGGATTTTGCTCCATAGTTTCCCGTGCTTTATTTAATTCATTATGGAGTTTTCCCAGGTTGTCACTCCAGTATGGTTTGTAGTCTCGTCGTTTACCTCGTGGAATTGACTTCTTTGCTGCTTGGATGATTGCCTCACTGATGATGGAGATGTTTTTATTGATGTTATTTGAGTGGGCAATGTTCTGACAGAAATTGACGGCTTGTTCTTTAAAAAATCCCCAGTTTGCTTTTTTGAAATTCCAGCTAGGAGACATATTGATTTCTCTTGCACTTCTTATCTCAGATATCTGTAATGTGACTGGTACATGGTCACTTCCCCCCAGTTGAGTATTTACTGTTCTGGTGGTGAGTCGATGTATGTCATCTGTAGCCATAGCAAGATCTGGTGTGCTCGTTGTTTTCCATATTCTGGAATAGAAGGTGGGCTTATCCTCTGGTTGGTTTATTAGAATTAGTTTATTCTCTGCCATCCAATCTTCCACCTCTTCTCCTCTCAGATCTGTTGCTTCATAGCCCCAGCTGGGTGAGTGGCTATTGAAGTCACCCATAATGAGGTGTCTCGATGCTGCAAGCTTCACTTTGTGTAGCTCCAGAGTTGTGGTTGGAGGGCTGTAGCAGTTTGTGATCATTAAGTCTCCACTGGGCAGCAGTAGTTGGACTGTTATGTATTCAAGTTCGTCCTCACCGGATCTGTGTGTCTCTACTGCTGGGATTGAAGTTTTAATCAGTGTGAGGATTCCTCCCTTAGTTCTTTTTGCCCTGTCTTGGCGGAAGGATTGGTATCCACGTACAAAAATCGTGGGTATCTTTTAGGTGAGTTTCTTGGATGCAGATTATATCAATGTTATTTTCCCTGAGGAATTTTTGTAACTCCGGTTTCTTGTTCCTCACTCCTTCTGCATTCCATTGAGCCACTGTAAGATAGTGGGTTGGTTGGTCAGTTGCTCTACTTTGCCTTCCCCCGACCACTTGGTTGGCAAAGGCACCGGTTGCTTGGGTGGGCCCTTTCGAGGCTAGGGACCCGGCTCCGCTCCTCCCCGGTTGTAGCTGATAGGAGCGACGCCATGACGTAAGTCGAGATTGTCGCATGACTCCATACCGCAAAAGCGTGTGTGTGCTAATTTTTCCTGGTGTCTGCGCCGTAGCTGACACACTCCGTCTTCAGCAGGCCGGGTTGTGTTTGTTGTTCAGGGTTGTCTCCCATAGCCTTTCCATCTCCCGGTGGTAACTGCAAGGCAGCAGTTGGTTTGTTTACCGAGGTTTACCTTCCCCGTGGCTAGAGCTTATAGCGGCTCTTACTCGCTTGATGCACCCGTCATAGGACATATGGGGGATTTCAGTGGGGGTATCAGTGCCACCTGTTACCCCTCCCCGTCCTGCTGGGAGGACATCGCCATTGGTCCGCGACTGCTTATTCGTCCAGCAATGCTGACTTAATTCGCAGCTGACACACCATATCTGGAGATCGTTCCACTATCCGCCACCTGTGGACGCGCCTGGTTGGGGTCGGTCACCCCTTTGCCAGGGCTTCCATCACCAAAGGAGAAGCTGCCGGACCACACGAGACCAAGGTTCACACTCCGCTAGACTACAACCTGCTCCATAAGCACTTAGCTCCTATTTATGAGGAGGTGCAGCATATAGTCCTGGAGGATTTTAAACACATTCAGCCCCCCAGATAGGAGTATATTGGACAAGACAAGGCACTCGGTGAGTAAAATGCATTTTTCTTAAAACTAACATTTTATTAACCAAAAATTTTATTACTAACAAACTATCTAACAGAGTAGTCTCAAATTTGGCATGCATGTAGTACACATCTACATCTTTAAAGTAACACATCTGCATTTTTTATATTTTGGTAATTTTCTTTTATAAATTTTTTAAAAATATTTTTTCATACAAATATAGTTTTTTTTTTTTTTTTTAAATCATTAAAAAAAGAATTTTAAACTTATCAAAATAATCATGAGTAAAATTGTTTTAACTGTCAGTCACAACATGTGGGTGCAATTTGATAAAGTTTGGTCAATGGGAAACGTAAGATTTTTGCTCTTGAAAATTGGTGAAAAACCCAATATAGCGGCTGTTTTTTTGGTTACCATGGTAGAAGGAAAGAAGAAAAATTAGGCAAGACAAAGGCAAGAGGAGGAGCTGCAGGAAGCTATAGGAGGTGCAGCATATAGTGCTGGAGAATTTTAAACACATTCAGCCCCCTAAATGGAGTATATTGAACAAGACAAGGCACTCAGTGACTAAAATGCATTTTTCTCAAAACTAACATTTTATTAACAAAATATGTTATTTTTTACAAACTATCTAACAGATCAGTCTGAAATTTGACATGCATGTAGTACACATATATACCTATAAATTGTCAAATGCTTTTTTTTTGATATTTTGGTAATTTGCTTTGATATACTTTTTAAAATATTTTTTTCATACAAATAAAGTGTATTTTTTTTTTTTATCATTAATAATAGAATTTTAAACTTATCAAAAAAAGCATGTGACAAATTGTTTTAATTGTCAGTCTCAACATGTGTGTGCAATTTGATAAAGTTTGGTCAATGGGAAACATTGATTTGCCGTTGCCCTAAAGACGCCAATAGGCGTGATGGGAAACAATGGCAAAGAAAACCTATCTGCTGTTGCCCTAAGACGCCACTAGGCGTAATGGCCACTGACTGCTTTGACGGTCGGTGGCTAAGGACGGAAGAAGAAGAAGAAGAAGAAGAATGGGAAACATAAAATTTTTGCCTTTGAAAATTTGTGAAAAACCCAATATGGCGGATGTTTTTGTTGGTTACCATGGTAACCACGTTTTTTTAACAAAATAAACTGTAGAATTTGGTTCATGAACATACACTGTGTCTATAGAGCACATAAAAAGTTTGAAAATGTTATTAGAACAAAAGTTAGTTTTCACTGTAGTGCACCACCTTGAATAGGTTCGAGACCACATGTGAGTCTCATAAAATAGAATGAATACTGTGCACGACTTAATGAACTTCTCTCAGGGGATGCTTTGACAGCTGTATGTATGTTAGAAGGACCTGACAGGAATGACTACAACACTGTCAGAGGTGTTTTACTAAAAAATACCAACTTGATGAAGACGGTTATCGGCTCCGGTTTAAAAGTTTATTGCCGGAGACTGGAAAGGACTTCTCGGAGTTTATAGCAAATACACGTCTTACGTTCTCTAGATGGGTTGAGCTCTCAAAAATTGAGCACACTTATACTTATCCGCACATCCAAATATAATTGTTAGTCACTCTCACATCAGAGAGGGTTTACCAGTGGCTTCAGCAATGCCGTACGTTAATAACTTTCGCCATAGGTCATAAAGTGTTGACCGTAACTTTGGTAGGGGAGGTAACAAGAATTTCAATTCTTACAAAGGGAGTCAATTCTGCAGTAATTCTTCAGCTCCAAGAAACTGGAGGCAATCTAATGTACCACAACATTTTAATGGAAATAATTCAGGAAATTATAGAAGAGATAACCACACTAGTGATTGGCAACCTCACAGTAATTTTTCTCCAAGCCAACAAAATTCATCTAATAGACATTTTGATCAAAGAGAAAATAGATATCGCAACCATTCTAACTGGGGTTCAAATCAAAACAATGATCCCATTAGGGATAATGGTCAAAATTGATCACGATATAGAGGTGGATCTTCAAATGATAGATCTCCTAGTCTGCTAACTTGGCTCAACATGAATCTCAAGGGATTTTAAATCAAAGTGACATTAATATTGTTAATAATGCTGCATCTTCATGTTCTGTTGATTTTAAACATGCATCTCAGTGCCATGAGTGCACAACTCTATTTCAGCCTGCAGCAGTCACTACCTTGAGTTGGTGTCATCTACTGACTCTTCCAGCCTTGTCTGCGCATGATGGAACAGGTTCTCTTATGCTACATAAAGGATTTGTAAATAGTATTCCTGTCTCAGTACTCCAGGATTCAGGATGCACAACTGTTGGAATTAGGCAATCTCTGGTTCATCCGTCTTGCGCTATGGGTAAAGTCGTAAAATGTGTGACGTTCGGTGGGACAGTTGAGTCTTTTCCAACTGCTATCGTCCACATTGCCACTCCGTTTTTTATGGGATATATACATGCATGCATGCTCCCGGCACCAATCGCCAACCTTACTGTCAGACAGATACTTGGGATAAAAGTATGTACTCTGGTTCAAATTGCTGCTTGGGAACAGCAACACATTCATGCTGTTTATGCAGTTACGACTAAGGTACGAGCTTGTCCCCATATACATTCTACTAATGTAGTGGGATCTTGCAGTATTAATAATACTGTTATTCATCATACCAATTTTGGTGCTTCTTTTAGCCCAGTACGACATGCTTCAGTACGTCATTGCTCTAATTATAGCTCTTCTTTGAGTACTATTAAAGAGGAAGATTCCTCAGTTTTGTCTGACACTCTCACCAATTTTGTTACCACGACTGAATCTACATCCAGTCACGTTAGTTGCAACTGCTTTTGTGCAATGACTTGTGGTTTCTTTACCAAATGTGCGAACTTTGTACTTAGTACATTTTTATATCTTATGGGTATATTTACCTTTTTTTACTGGGCCAGTTAGCTCAGTGTATTCTTGGTCTAAGACTTTTTGTCTTACTCACTGCTTGCCTTTTCAACTTCGACGCAGGTCCAAATTCACCACTGTCTGTTTTTACATCTTTCTTGTATATTTCACACTTTTTTCTTTACCCAGTACACAGGCTATGATGTCAGTTCAACCTTTGATAGATTTGCCTTTGTCTACTGAGTCTACTATAACTGCTACACTTTCTAGTCTATCGAAGAGGGGTTCGCCTAACATGGGACAGTGGCCAAAAGAGTGCCAGGCCACATTCGGTAGGATAATTTTAATATTTTCATCAACTAATATCCTCCGGTTACCAAACAGAAATTTTCATTTGATTATTCGCAGGAACGCCTCCTCGATGGGAATCGGAGCTGTTCTGCTGCAAGATTATGCGAGTACTCTCCACCCTGTACTATATGTCTCCCAATCATTCACTGATGCTGGGCGGCGGACGCTTATTGGACTTCATAGTACGCACTTAATGAATGCGATATCTGCAAGTTAAGTTGTCGCCTTATGTCCGTTTGACTTCACCATTCAAGCCATCCGGGATTCCGACACCGCAGTATATGACTTTTTGTCGAGATGTCCGCAAGAATCTCCCGGGCCGCTGAACCTCTAATCTTGTGCCGCCATTGCATTGCTACATCATCGCTGATGTACTTCTGATTTTATTTGATGTCACCAAGTACTACTTCTGCATTAATGACCCTCGCTTGTGTATATGACATCGCCACAGATTAACAATTTTTTTCCACGTTATTAACTAATTAGATTTTTATGATGAATTGTGACATATTCAACTAGGAGTGACTTTATTTATCCATCATTGACTAATCGGATTTTAATGACTTCTTCTGATAGTCCACTATCGTACTTTTCAGCTCGTGCTGATTTATTCATAGTGCTTGACTTACGTGCACATTTATATCAGTATATATTAAACTACAAGGAACTACATGACATTCTAGCGTGTGAAAGAGTATTGACATTTTTTTTCCATTTCAAGTGATAGATTAATAACATTTTATTTTAACGAAACATTTAATTACTACACATTTCGATAGCACATTTTCTATGCGATTAGTGGTGATCACTAAAATTTTACTTACGGACTTGTTGACTTTTTAGCAAGTTTTAAATTACTGACATTTTATTCGAATGGACCTTTATTCCAGATTGATTACTTACACTTTAATTCTAGAGGAATAGTGTGCTATGTTTATGACATGTTTCCTTTAATTAGGATATTTATTTCGCTGCACTACTGCGTCTACCCACATTTTGTTATGGTAGCGCATCATTTTCGCCTGATATATTTGGTGTACGTAGATATTTAATGTCGCCATCCTTGCCTTTTATTAGTTTCCTTACACTACTTAGTTGATTCTCACTACACTCTTTTTGGACTGTGTTGTTTTCTTCTAGTGTTTTAATTTGCGCATTGCTTTTTATTTTGTTCTGGTTTCCCGCAATTGCGTTTATGCGCATACATACATGCATTACACCACTCATTTTTGTTATCAGGTTGATATGTTTTATCATCCTTGCTGATTACTGTCACTTGTTTCATCTTTTATGATCATTCTCCATCTCCTATCATTTCATTTGCTCATTTCACTTACCACTTATTGGTTTATATTTTGTGCATGGTTGATCTATGTTTCATTTCTTTTGTTTGAATTTGGTGTTTGATTCTATTTACACACTTCCATCCCACTATTTTTTCTTTTCTTGATAATGACTTAACATATATAATTGTTATCTGTTGTTAGATTTATGGACTTTGACCATTTGCTTCGCCATTTTTTTTCCCCCGGGGGGTCGGTGTAAACTGTTGTCCTTTTCACATGGGAGTTAAGTGTTTGAGATCCTCACATGCGGGTCTAGTCTTTTATAGACACACATGTGAGCACATCTAAAGTAATTACATGTTTAATTATTTGCATGCCTTCGTGCACTAGATTTGAACAGAATAGCGCGGCTTGCTGCCATCGATCTGTTGTCACCGAGCTATAATGCTTGAGGCATACCGAGATATTTTCCGTCCAAGATAGACGTGAGTTTTGTGTACTTGCCCTAAGTGAAGGGAAGACACAAGCATATTAATATATATATTTGAACTTAAACATAAGGAAGCCATTTCTTGAAGAACCTTGCCAAGAATCCTTCCCATATTATATTTAGCCAAAGAAATGGCTCATTTTTTTCTGTCTCATGCCTCAGAGAATTGCAACCCTGCATGTTACGGCAGAGCTTCCACTGAACTCAATATGTCCAGCGGCTAGTGTGACCCTCTGACATCAGGAGCAGATTTAGATGTCAGAATAATATATAAGATGAACTGTCCATTCGACAGTGTCCTGTATTCGTTCAAGCCGTCGACCTTGACGCTATAACGGCCAGTCCTGTCAATCAACGGCCATATCAATACTTACTTACATTGATGTATTTTTGCCATGAAACATACTTTTATGAGATGCTACTGCCATTATTACGATTGATGATACTGACCAGCCTGTGATGTCTGTACCACGTCTACAATAAACTGTGTCGTAACTATCGTCGAACACTGGGTCCAGCAGACTTGATTTTTTCCTTACGACCCTACAGTTATAATGATGTTCGTCTTGTCACCATTGGCCTATCCGTACGATGCACAATACATTCGCAAACATAATACATAATCAAAGACAAGATGAAGTTAACACTGCTCTATAATGTTCCTGAGGGTAAATATATGATCTACACGTCTTCTGTTCTTTCTAAATCCTGCTTGTTCTTTCCTCGGTTTGTGGTCTACTGCTTTTGAAATTCTCTGTATAATTATCCTGCCTAGTATTTTGCAGGGAACTGAGAGAAGAGTGATTTCTCTCCAATTATTGCAGTCTGCAAGATCTCCCTTCTTGGGCAATTTGACAATTATTTCTTTGTTCCACTCCGTTGGTGTTGTCCCTGTTTTCCAGACTTGTGCAAATAGTGGTTCTAATAGTTCTGCTGCTAGCTCAGGGTCTGTCTTAAATAGCTCTGCATTTAAGTTATCATGGCCAGGAGCTTTTCCATTCTTTAACCCTTTGATTGCTGTGATGATTTCTTCTTTTCATGGAATGTCTGTAACAACGGGCTGATCACCCGTTTGCCAGTCACTTCGATTACGGAAACAACAGCAAATGGGTTGATTTGCCGTTGCCCTAAAGACGCCACTAGGCGTGATGGGAAACAATGGCAAAGAAAACCTATCTGCTGTTGCCCTAAGACGCCACTAGGCGTAATGGCCACTGACTGCTTTGACGGTCTGTGGCTAAGGACAGAAGAAGAAGAAGATGGAATGTCTGTATTAACGTCTAGATCATTTTCAGCCTCAGGAACATTCAATTGTGTCTCTGGTGGTTCACTGTTCAGAGTTTTTTTGAAATGCTCTGCCCATCTTGTTTGATGTCCCTCTGCTGTCGTGATGAGATTTCCTTGCTTATCTCTTACTAATGTAATATTGTTTGCACCTCGTTTTCCGCTGATGATTTTAGTTATTTTGTATACTGTGCTTTGTTCATTGCTCAGTGCTGCCTCTTCTGCCTGTCTTGCAAGATCGTCTAGGAAATTCCTTTTGTTGGCTCGGTCCACCACTGGGCTTTATTATGGCCCCATCACACTAGGAATGGGCTATTTTAGAATAGAAGAACCTTACTGGGCAGAGTGTCTAGAAAAAAGTGATATAGAGCATTTCCTACTAAAATGTAGGAAGTATGAGCAACAGAGAAAGCCAATATTAGATTATTTACAGGAAAGGAAGTCATCCATAACTGTGGAACAGGTGTTTAAAACAGTCAGACCTAGAGAATTACACAATATAGTAAAACAGTGTACAACAAGAACTTTTGATTTACTCTATTTGGACTGAGTGGAGGGGAGAAGTTACTATACTGTCTTGAATTTATTATGCTATATATCCTAATCAAAACCCATTGAGGGTTGAATGAGATACTTTGCTTAAAAAAATAAATTTTTTGTTGTTGCTCATATTGTGACATCATTAACATAGGCACATGTAGAGGTAGTGTCAGGTCTTTTATGCTGATGTGCTTGAGGTTCAGCAACCAAGAACTACTTATTCGGAGTAACCAGGAGGACATGCACACCATCATAGCTGGCAGACGCTGGAGTTGGGTTGGCCACGTCCTCAGAAGGGACCCTGATACCATCACAAGAACAGCTATGCTATGGACCCCCGAGAGAAAGCGAAAGAGAGGCCGACCAAAAACAACTTGGCGGAGAACTGTGGAAGCTGAGATGCAAAGAATGAACCACAGTTGGGGCACTGTACGAAGGATGGCCGCCGACCGAGCAAAGTGGAATCAATTTGTTGCTGCCCTACAAGATGCCACCAGGCGTGATGGCCGCTAACTGCTTTGACGGTTGGTGGTTATGGATCAAAGAAGAAGAAGTGCTTGAGGTAAAATGATGAGAATATTTTTTTTTTATATATTAATGAAGGAAAATATATCCCGTTCAACCTCTGATGGGTTATAATTAGGATATATATTGTTTTCAATTCCAAATAATATGAACAACTGCCGATATGAGAAAATGGCATCACACCTGTCAAATTATTGTAAACAGGAAAAAATCACAACTACCAATTATGCCTATATGTTTAAAAAAAATACAAACAAAAATAACAAAAACAAAAAGAAACTCTGAACAAGAATAATATTAAAGTGAATGGGGTGTAAAGGCCTGGTGGTTCCAGTTATATAACTGACTTTTAACAGATATTTAATTGACTTTCATCTGTTAAAAGTCATATGCATTGTAAGAACAGCCTCAGACCTTCACATTCCCAACCACCATTTATTAACCTTTGTTCGTGTTAAATAATGTTTGACTATATTATGCAGTTCCCTAGGTCTGTCTATTCTCAACACACCTTTTCTATATCTAGAGGTAAGTTTGATGCCTGCAAATAATCTAATATTGGTATTCTCATTTGTTCATACCTCTTACATTTTAACAAGAAATGTTCTATATTATTGTCTTGTAGACATCCTGCACAGTAAGGTTCTTCTATTCTGAAATAGCCTTTTCCCAGCTGTAGTCTCCCTAGATCTGACATTTTCTTGTTGGAGCCTTGAACATCTTATATGCATGTCTTCCTTTTTTTTTTTTGTAGTAGACCTGATATAGGAGAGGAGATATTTCTGGCTACTACATACTTATATTCCAGAGGATGTTCAGTCTTAATTGCTTGGATACCTTCCCATGTTGGCATAGAGGGAAATGAAAAAGCAGATAGAGAAGCCAAGAAAGGTTGATCTGATAAAAATCTAATAAATGTAGGGATGAGTAAATCAGAGATTAAGAGGTTAATTAAAGATTTAATAACAGATGAATGGAAAGCAGAGTGGGATAAAAATCTGATGAGAATAGAACTACCTAGCAGTACAAAAAAAAGCAATGTCATACCTAATAATACTGGTGTTAATTCCCACAACTTGTATTCCTCTCATATTATCAACCCCACTAATGGCACATTCCTGATTTATCTCATATTATTATTTACCCCCCAACTGAACTACAGCAGTTTGTTCCATTGCATGATGCCTGTACCAATTCATTCATTTGCCGGACGCATGCATTAGTCACACTTTACAACTTGCCTGAGACAGCAGGCCTATTTTTTTGCATACCTGATTTCTGCAAATTCTCGGCTAATTAGACAGTTTGGATTTATTGTGAACATTAAACTACAACACCATCGTCTAATGTTATCGATTTCTTTCTTTCTCTTTCTGGTGTACAGTAGGACAATAAAATGTTTCTGTCGAAATGAAGCACAATGGGACGTCTGTTCAATAAGGCTTTAAATAGGATTACATCACAGAAGATGGCCCACTGTGCTTCATTTCAACCCAAAAAATTTGTTCAACCCTTGATGGGTTATAGTTAGGATATTGGGCTTATTGTATAGTGTTTTATTTTTTTAATTTAATGATGAAAAATTACCCGTTCAACCTCTGATAGGTTATAATTAGGATATCATTTTTTTTTAAATATGTCTTGTAAGAACAGCATCAGACCTTCACCTTCCCAATTTTGGAAATATAGGTAATTGAAAATAACAATTACAGTATAGGCTAGGCAACTCCGCCTAGGCCTGTCCCAAGCCCGGCTCAAAAAAGGAGGAGGGCGGCCTGCATGGAGGCCGTAAGGAGGCAGCCCCTCCACCATGCAAAGGCACAACAGGCCAATCACCTGTTTGCTTTAAATCACAATTATGCGAACTACAAGAGAGAAAACAGGACTGATTCTAAAGGCAATGAACTGGAACGGACTACGACTTATGGAACTTGGAACACAAGAAGTATAAATGGGAAAGAAGAGGAGCTGGTGGAAGAGATGAGGAAAGCAAAACTAGAAATCCTGGCTATAACGGAAACGAAGAAACAGGGACAAGGAGTCATGGATCTCGATGGTAACACGCTGCTCTACAGTGGTGTACTCACATCTGAAAGAGCTAAAGGGGGCGTGGGTTGCATTGTGGCCAAAAACCAAAAAGATGGTATCAAGGGATGGAAATTAGTCTTGGAGCGCATTATAGTTGTAACTAAAAGAAGGAGAAACCATAGTCAACCTGGAGATAGTGTGTGGGCCAAATGAGGATGAGAACAAATGAACGAACGAACGAACAAACAAACTTTATTTTCAAAGGGTTAAGAATTGGGCACGCAGGCCCGTCTGACATTCTGCCCTTCCTCTCTCTCTCATCATATATACTAATATCCTTTCATCCTCACATTTACTTTAAGCATTATTAAGGCATTTATCATTATAAAGGTAATATAACATCAAACATTTGCAATAATAATCATAATTAAAGTATGTTTTAAAATAAAGAAGATAGATAGATAGACAGACAGACAGATAGAACGAACGAACGTACGAACTTTATTTTTAAAGGGTTAAGAATTGAGCACGCAGGCCCGTCTTACATTCTGCCCTTCTTCTCAGAGGTCAAGGAGGAATTCTTCAAGCTGCTTTAAAAGACAGTGGATGACTGCCTTGATGAAATTATCATGCTCTGAGATTTCAATGCCAGAGTTGGAAATGACCATGCTAGATGGGGTGGAGTTATCGGAAGATATGGAGAAGATACTCTAAATGACAATGGAAAGCGACTCCTTAGATTCTGCAGTGAGCAGAATCTGATCATTACAAACACAAAGTTCCCCCATAAGCGCATACATGTATACACTAGATGTGAACCAACAAAGAGTGAGAAGTTAGTGATCTACTATGCCATAGTTAGGAGGAGTTCATTCAAATATGTCCGGGATGCTAGAGTCTGGAGGGGGCCAGAGATTGGAAGTGATCACTACCTGCTTGCAATCAAAAGAACAACTGAAATAGTTGCACAGCCTAGGAACTGCCCAACATCACGCAAGAAACTAAGTAAACGAAAGGGAGGAATGAGCATAAAGACCTACAAGCTGAGAGAGCCAGAAATTAAGACCAGATATCAGGGGCTTATTGCTGCAGTGGTGAGCAACACAGAAGAACAACCTGCTGACTTGGAAACCCTTACTTACTTACTTAGTCGTTCCCCTTCTACCGTGAGGTGTAGAGGTGACTTGGAAACCCTGTGGCTTAAATTCAAGGACATCATAAAGACAGCTGCTGCAGAAGCATGTGGTGAAGTCCGACATGGGAACAAGAGAAAGAGGACACCTTGGTGGACAGAGGAAGTCAAAGAGAAAATAAGAGAGAAGAAAATGGCACAGAAACAATACTTAGGAGCTAAAAACACAGCAGGACAAATAGAGAAATATAGAGAATATGTGACACTCAGAAAGGAAGCAAAGAACAAGGTGCTAGCAGCAAAACAGAAGTCCTGGGAAGAATTTGGAGAAAAGCTAGAAAAAGATGCGCAAGAGAACCAGAAATTGTTCTATATGACCCTGAAGAACATGAGGAAGGAAAAAAAGAGCCCTTTCAAATTTATAAAGGACAAGCAAGGCAAATTGCTTACTGCCCCGAAGGAAGTAATGAAAAGGATATTTCTCAGAACTCCTTGATGGTGAGCAAGGTCAAGCATCAGAAATGATGATCACTAGCATCATCATCTCAACCCATAACCCGTCATGGGTCGTAGGGGTGCCATGGTGGAAGCATCAGCAGACAGGGTCCTCCACTGCTCTCTATTCTCAGCAATGCGTACAAGTGTGGAGAAACCGTGTCCTGCCCATTCTTTGATGTTATCAGCCCAGGATTTTCTTTGCCTTCCTCTTCTCCGTTTACCTTCGACTGTTCCCTGGAGGATCGTTTTCGAAAGGGAGTCATGACGAGTTACATGCCCAAACCAGGCAAGCTTTCGACGTTTCACTACTGACAAAAGTGGTTCTTGATGGCCTGCATAGGTGTTTATCTTCTCTCTAACATAGACATTTGTTTTATGCTCTTTATAGCAAATGCGCAAAATTCTTCTATAACATTTATGCTCGAAAGCCTGAATCCTTCGCTCCGTATCTGCAGTGAGTGTCCAGCCCTCACACCCATACAAGAGAATAGATAATACAAGTGATTTGTATAATTTGATCTTCACAGGAAAACTGATGTTACTTTTCCAGATCACATTCAACCTTGTCATGGCAGCTGAGGCCATCTCAAGTCTTGTCTTGATTTCTTTATTTGATCTTCCATCACTACATATAGTGGACCCGAGATATTTAAAGGTGTTAACTTCTTCTAACGTTTGCCCATTTAACGTAATGTTGGTCGGAACATGTTTCTTATGGCTATTCACCAATATCTTGCTTTTTTCTATATTAATTTCCATCCCATATGTTCTTGTTACTTTCTCCAGTCTAGAGGTAAGGTCTTGAAGTTCTGATTCTGTTCCAGCTATCAGATCAATATCATCAGCAAAACGTAGATTACACAGAGGTCGGCCTCCAATCGATATGGTTGATTTATAATCGTAGAGAGCCTCCTGCATAATATGTTCTAGATAAATGTTAAAGAGCACTGGTGACAGGATACATCCCTGGCGAACTCCTACAGTTGTTTTGAAAAATTCTCCAATGTCATTGCTTGCAAAAACAGCACTGCTTGCGTCCTTGTATAGTGCTTCAATGATATCTATGATGTTGGTATCAAAATTGAATTTTCTCATTATTTGCCATAAACCTTCATGCCAGACTCGATCGAAGGCTTTTGTGAAATCGATGAAGTTATGGTATAAATCATGTTGATGCTGGAGATGTTTTTCGATCAGTAATCTAATACTGAAGATTTGTTCTGAGGTACTTCTTTTTGGTCTAAAGCCAGCCTGTTCCTCTGACAAGATTTCTTCTGATTTCTGTTTTATTCTGTTCAAAAGTATCCTTAACATCACCTTACTTGGATGACTAATAAGGCTAATTGTTCTGTAGTTCTTGCACATTTTTAGATTTCCTTTCTTTGGAAGCGGTATTACTAATGACTGCGTCCATTCTTTTGGCCATTTTTTTGTACTCCATATCTTCTGGCAAATTGTTGTCATGATTTTTACTATATCTGGTCCTCCATATTTCAAGAGCTCTGCTGGTATATTATCCACACCCGGTGACTTCCCTCCTTTCATCGAACATATAGCCTCTTCCACTTCTTCCCGTAGTATTGCTGCATTTCCGAGTTCTCTGTTTTCGCACTTAATGTTGTTTAATATGCCTAAGTCAGTGTCAAGTTTACAGTTATATAATTCTTTACAATATTCTGTCCACCTTCTCATTACAGCTGTTTTTTCATTGAGCAGAGCCCCATTGCTATCTTCTATGACAGTTACCCTGGGCTGTTGGGGTTTTGATAGTCTTCTTAATGTGTCAAAAACTGCCTTGCTGTTACCTTTTATTAGCGATCATAACCTCTGCATAGCTAAACTGAGAATTAAACTGAAGAAGTTATACCAACAGAATAAAAATAGAAGAATAGATGTACACAGACTGCAATCAAATGATATAAAGGAGGAATATAATGTCAAAATGAACAACTATTTCGATGCTTTAGGCAAAATTGACAACGATATCACCACCAAGACAATCGATACTAAATGGGAACAACTGAGAACAGCAATGACAGAAGCAGCAGTAGCGACCACCGGATACCTAGTACATAAAAAGAAAAAATGGATGAGAGAAGATACTTGGGATAAAATACAAGAAAGGAAAACAGCAAAACTTAAACTACTAGCGGCAAGTACACATAATGCAGTTGAATCTTGCAAACTATCTTATAACTTGTTAAATAAAGAAGTGAAGACAAAAAACTCGAAGAGATAAAAGACATTTCATCAATGAACTGGCCGTAGAAGCTGAAAATGCTGCAAGAACTGGTAATAGTAGGTGCCTTTATCAAATTACAAAACAACTATGTCACCAGCCTACTGCTATGGAAACACCTGTTAAAGGTAAATTAGGGAATTCAATACCAACAGAAAAAGAACAAATGAAGAGATGGGCTGAGCACTTCATGGAGGTGCTAAACAGACCACCACCAACAGTAACACCTGATTTTAATAATGAAACACTCACAACCACCTTGCCAATAACTTGCGATGAATTCACGCTGGACGAGATCAAACAAGCCGTTAAAAGATTAAAAAATTTTAAAGCTGCTGGAGTTGACGAAATTTCAGGGGAAATGATTAAAGCAGTTAATGACAACAACCTCTTGAGAATTTTAGATATTATAAATGAAGTATGGAGAGAAGAACAACCACCACAACAATGGAAAGACAGTATTATTGTAAAGTTACCGAAGAAAGGTGATCTATCAGACTGTAATAACTGGCGTGGTATATCTCTATTATCAGTACCTGGAAAATTATTATGTTGCATGATGTTAGAAAGACTTAAATTGCATGCTGACGGAAAGATCAGAGAAGAACAAGCGGGTTTCAGGCCGAAACGATCATGTATTGATCAAATATTCACACTAAGAACAATTATAGAAGAATCAGTGGAAAGGCAATCGCCACTTATTATCACCTTCGTCGATTTTCAAAAAGCCTTTGATAGTCTACACCGCCCATCATTGTGGAAGATACTTACAATCTATGGTTTTTCCAACAAAATATGTGAATATAATCAAAGCGCTATATGACAATGCAAGATGTTGTGTTAGAACAAATAAAGGGAATACAGAATGGTTTACAGTAGAAACAGGGGTTAAACAAGGCTGTATTATGTCACCACTACTTTTTGGAATAGCTATTGATTGGGTTATGAGAAACTATACCCACAATGAACAATTGGGTATAAAATGGACAAATGGAAAATTCCTGGGGGACCTGGATTTCGCAGATGATGTAGCATTCTTAAGTTCAACACCAAGACAATCCCAAGAAGCAATAAATAATTTGTGTCATCTCTCGGTTAAAATAGGTCTCCAAATAAATGCCTCTAAAACTAAAGCTATGAACTTTTCTAACGAGACCTTTGATATCATCTTGAACGGGGAAAAACTACAGAAAGTTGAAAGTTTCAATTATTTAGGCAGTAAAATGACTCAGGATGGTGACACAACAAGAGAAATCCATACTAGAATTGCTTTGGCAGCTAGCGCCTTCAATAGATTATCTAACATTTGGAAATTAAGATCATTGAATATACATACCAAGCTTCGTCTGTTTAATTCAAATGTTATCTCAGTGTTAACATACGGCTGTGAGAGTTGGAAAATAACAAAATCATTGGAGAACAAGCTGAATACATTCGAGAACAAATGTCTTAGAAAACTCATGAACATCAGTTGGAAAGAATTCAAGACTAATCGACAAATAAGAGAAGACTCTAGGCAGAAATATGTCTCCGACTATATAAGGAAAAGACGATGGTCATATATCGGTCATGTCCTACGAATGCAAAACAACAGAATAACACTACAGGCGCTCACTTGGGTTCCTGAGGGTAAGAGGAAAAAAGGAAGACCAAAAGAAACACTCAGAAGAACAATAATAAGAGAAGGAAGAACGTTGGGCCTAAATAATGTGCAAGAGCTAAGAGGAGTGGCGTCACAACGAACAACCTGGAGAGCACTGGTTTCTGCCTTATGCGCCGTGTTTGGTGCTTAAAGAATTTATTATTATTATTGATCAGCTACCCATTTTTCTTTGGCCTGTTTCATTTTCTTTCTAATATTTTTATTCACCATACTGTATTGCCATGCTGCTTCAGGAACCTCTTTCTTAACCTTTTTCATTTCTCGCCGTGTATCACATAACTTCAGAATTTCATCTGTAACCCATGGTTTGTTTATTTTCTTTCTTTTACCAAGTATTTCTGTTGCTGATTCAATGAGCACGTCTTTCATGTTCTCTGTGATTGAGTTGATATCATCCTCCAAAAAGTTGAGAGCTGCGAATTTTCCTCCAACAGTTGCCTCAAAGATTCCCGCGATTTCTGGATCTTTCAATTTGTCTAAATTGAATCTTAACTGAGAACATCTGTTTTGATTATAGTTCTTTTTGAGTTTAAGCTTGAGCGTCATCAATACCATGTCGTGATCACTACCAATGTCGGCGCCAGGAAAAGTCCTAGTCTTGGCTTTATTAATGCTGGACTTGAATCTTTTGGATACAAGAATAAAATCAATTTGGTTATGTATCTCAGTTTTTGGGGCATGCCACGTTGTTCTTCTTGATAACTTATGAGGAAATAGTGTATTTGCAAGGGTTAGTTTATAGTTGCTGGCAAATTCTAGTAGCCTTAGTCCTCGATCGTTGGTTTTCTCCAGTCCCAAATTTTCCCCACTGTGCCAGCCCAGTGACCGTATGCATCTGGCCCTATTTTAGCATTCCAATCACCTAGAACGATGAGAAGATCTTTCTTTGGAATTTTCTTAATTGCTTCATCCAGATTGTCATAAAATGTATCAATTGCCTCATCCTCATAGTCAGTAGTTGGGGCATATACCTGTATGATGGAGATGTTCTTTGGATGTGCTGCAATACGAATGGTGATAAGCCTGCTATTTATTGGGGTGCAGCTGATGACAGAGTTCAATCTATCTTTATGTACGATAAAACCTACTCCATGCTGATGTTTAGACTCATCTCCACTAAACCAAATTTTGTGACCATCATCCGTTATTGATTCACCTAATCCTGTCCATCTGACTTCTGCTAGGCCCAGGATGTCCCACGAGTATCTAACAAGTTCATGTGTTGTTCTTTGACTTTTCCACACGCATATAGCGTGCGTACATTCCAAGTTCCAACAACAAAATTTTCTCTTGGAAGTTTCAAAACAGGTGTTTGTACCCCATTCGTTGACTTATCACTCTCAAGGGGCAATGAGAGCGCGGTCGTTGTTAATCCGGGCATCGGCCGATCCGGCAAATTATTACTGAGTTGACTTTCCATCATAACATTTCAGTGGGCAAGAGGTTTGCTTGGCGGTGCCCATCTCCTCTCCAAGTATCCTTGCAGGTACATACAAAAATGTACCTGGAGCAGTAACAATAGCCCTCAATAAATCTGTAATGTTTTGAAACACTGTCCGGTTGACACATCACAAAAACCGCCATCTTGTTCACTCGGTAAACACAAACAGCGAACTCACATGACAGGCAGACTTGATGTTTTCATCTTTAAAATACTTATCAACACAATCCAGAAAATGAGCCAAATACACTACAAACTCATACAGCATTAATGAGGGCTGCTACCACAGATGCAGACTCCAAAACGACGACATGAAATGCACAACACAAAAAGTGCGGCCTACCACGCCGCCATCTTGTATCCTTTCCCTTGGAAACTATGATGATCACTAGCACAGAAGAGAAAACCAATGGTGGTGAAGATGACACAAAGATGGAAGAACTGAAGGCAGCACTGGAGAAAATCAAGATGGGCAAAGCAGCAGGGCATGATGGTATAACACCAGAAATGGTTAAGTACATGGGAGCATCAGGGAACCGATTACTCTTAAGGGTCCTACAGGCAGTGTGGTGCAACAAGGCCATACCAAAGGATTGGGAGATTGCCATCATAACACCAATTTTCAAAAAGGGTGACAATCAACAATGTGGAAACCAAAGAGGCATAACTCTTCTCAGTGTATCTGGTAAAATCTACTCTGGAATCCTAGAGCAGAGACTCTGATGCCTAGCTGAGCTACAACTGGATAAATTCCAGTGCGGATTCTGAGCAAACCGAGGTACTCAAGACCTAATCTTCACACTCAGACAGCTGAGTGAAAAAGCACTTGAGTATAAGAGTGAGATCCATCTTTGTTTCATAGATCTGGAAAAGGCGTTTGATAGGGTCCCCTGGAGCAAACTTTGGGACTGTTTGGCAAGGAAGAACATTCCAGCACCTCTGATTCAGCTTCTACAAGTTATGCAGAAATTATGTGAGGACAGCAAACCATAAATCAGAAGAGTTCAGGACCACCACTGGTTAAGACAAGGTGATATCCTGTCACCTTATCTTTTCATACTCCTCATGGACGATATCATCAAGGCATGTAAGGAGAGAACAAGAAAGTATTCAGTGGGGTACTGGAAGATGAGACAAGTCTGTATTTCGGAGCAGGCATTTGCTGATGATGTTGTCCTGATTGCTAAATCAGAGGCACATCTCCAATCCAACCTGCAAGAACAGACATGATCCGCAACCAGACGATACGTCAAGGCCTAAAATCCCATTCCCCTGCAGACCCAAGTAGAACAGTCCCAACTAAGGGGTAAGACGAATCACCTTTTTTCGATTTTTTTTCAAACCCATCCATTGTACTCCACGTCTTACCGTAGTTCCGCTCTACTTCCTGGAAATCACTCACGATGAAATGACAATTTTAGGTTTGTCCAGTTCGCATTTCTTGTTAACAAGATCCAAAGATTACTCTGACGTAGCTTTCAATGTAAAATGTGGGTTAAATTACTAAATTTTCTTATGAACACTAACTAAATCAGAAGGACGACGAGTGCTTAGTAACATGGATTATCTTCTAAAAGTGACATCTATTTTTAAGAATGGGTAAACGGATGCAGTGGATCAAACCAGCGCATGCGCATTTAAAAATATATTTCAAAATTTAGGAGCAGTGTTGCCACTACTATGGTTATAAACCCGAACTCACAAAGATGCAGCAATAGAGAATGCAGTCAGCGACTCATAGCTTGACTGCTTGCGTCAGGGTTAGCGAACCAGAGCTGACCAAGACCCTACTCCACCTCCACGTGGTGGTCCTGGAAACAGGCTGCATCACTGCAGTCTGGCTGAGAGAGTAGAGATCGAAGAGGGAAGGCAAACCCGGTCCCAAAAAATGCCGTGCTGAAGTCGGATGTGCCGCCCGAAAGGCGCAGGTATCGCAGCTCCGCTGTAAACAGACACAACGCAACCAACGTCCTTTTCAGTTACTGAATAAAACAGAGAATACTTAAATAAAGATGTTACAATTCCTAAGGTAAATAATAATAATAGCTCCTTCGGTCATAACTGACTATGGGATTGCGCTCCTGAGGTGACAGCACTCAGCTGCTTATTTTCCTCGTATTATGATATGTTTTGACGTGTAAATTTCCGACCTTTTTTCTCATCCTCATCGTTCTATTGTTGGGCAATCTTTATACATCTACATTTTTTCCTTCTTCCTTTTCATCGATGTGTATACACAGAAGACCATAATAGAAGTGAGAGGTGAAGGCAAACGTGCAAGGGGAAGACAGCGCTATAAGCGGGAAGATAACATCAAGAGATGGACAGGAAAGAGCCTATCAGAGTGCACCACCAAGACAAGAGACAGAAGACGTTGGAGATCCATTACAGCCAACCTTCGTTGTGGAGATGACAGCTGATGATGATACGCATTCGCTGTCACTTCACGGTTATTAGACAGGCCAGCGGATTTTAATTTTATCGCCCCGTGCCAGTAATGATAGGATAAACGTGGTGGGATTTGTCGACCGTCTATGTAATTCATCCGGTCACACACGAATGTCCACCTTGAGGCAGTGTTTATCGCACGCACTCCCAAACACACCGACGGAGAAAACCATATTGGGTGGGTCTGCCACATCGGTAAGTTTTAAGATTAACCCACCTGGAAACAGGGGAGGCGATACATAATCGCTTCCGCCTGTCGTAATTTTTGATGAGATAGGTCTGAGAAATGTATGGTCCCGTCCGAGCAGAGGTGATAGTGATAACTCTGTGAGAATAAGGGGTAAGAAATAGATTGCTGTTTCACGAGGGTGATAGGGTAAGAGGAAGGACAGTCTCTTAATCGAGTAGTTGCTCTAATCCAGCCTATCTTACGACATTAATTTAACTGCAGACGCACTTACTCTCCTTGCTAAACAATTTTTTCAAGTTACCCTACACTCATGTACACACACCAATTTGGTAACACAAATGCACAAACGTGAATACAAACTACGTATAACATATAATGGGACAATGGGGTTGACCAACACGGTAAGTAAAGGTTTATTATGTTCATTATCTCTAAACAAAAAAGCACAACATCAATCATATTACATTTATAAAGCATAGTTACAAACAAGGTGGGAAAAAAGAATAGTATCTCAATAGGCCCTCCCCTCTATTGTAAAGGAAAACAACCCAAAGAAAATTACTATCAGAGGTAATTAACCCACTGAGAGATTCAATTTTAACAATGGGATATGCAATAATCAGTAAGGGGTATAGGAACAGGTTCTTAATTATTTAATCTATCCCGTGCCTAAGCAGATTAGGGGGGTAAAGAAAGGAAAAAACTTACCAATCGTTGAAACAGGCATTTCATGGAATAAAAAAAAAATTCTGCCACAGCTGATCAGTAATATTTATGGAATGGGTTCTGGCAATTGTTCTTCTCCAGTTATACTTTAAAATGGCTTATTGTTAACGTTCTTGGTTTTACTACTCTCATGGATGGAGAGGTGGACCACATAGAGGTCACAACACGAAGATTTAACCACAATAATCGCTGGATGGTGTAAGAACCAAAGTCAGTAAGACCATAAGAAACGCTAGGACGCAAAGGTATGACCAGCCTATATGTAGAAAATAGATAAATATAAAATCATAAAATATAAATCATATCCTGACACGCATTAATTTTTTAGGTAAAACTATTTTAACCACTCCGGTATGTAATTATATATATTTTTTAAAAACCTCGCGAGTGTCTAGTTCATCTTAACGTTTTAAACACGAGATATGAACACTAGTCGTTTAGAAAATTACACACATGAGTAGAATTAAATTGCGTTACATCAATTATCAATCGCCCAGCGGCTTATAGATTATTTCAAGCATCTCTCACTGGGGACATAGCAGGGGATTAAATTTACCTTTACAGCTGGAGAATATTTCTACAGGTTTGTTTAATACGTTTCAATTAACACAAAAATCCCAGTGAAATATAATGAACTTAAACAATTCAATCACTTTGATGCTAATAACTATATATTTACCGCAGCACAAGAAACTGAAATAAATCTCCACGTATTTCTATAGGAAATCCAGATAAATAAGACTCCAAAAGAAAAAATGCGCGCTAGACCATTCAAGAAATCCTGATAACAAACTGACAACTGAGTTTGATGAGCATGATTATATATATGAAATGGCGGATTTTACCCTCCCTTATGAGGAAATTCACACCTCTCGTAGATTCTTCGTTCCATTCCTGAATCAAAGTCAAAAATCACACCAAAGCCTACCGTAGATTCGTTTCCCTAGCGAGCGAGCTTTTAGGTTCGTTTCCCTAGGTGAGCAAATTTGCGTCTCGTGGAGCACGATCAAAGGGCTTGCAGTCGGTGAGTGGTTTACGCCCCTTGATACTGCAATTAACGAACCGTTCTCTCTTTAGAAACTACAAAACCCGTGGCCTCGCCCTCCCCGTGTTTCAGGGATCAAGCACTGACGTGATGGCGTAATCTGACAGCAGGTAAACGTCCTTTTTTAAAGAGAAGACAGTTAATTATGAATAGTTGGATTATAAGTGCTTGAAACAAAGACAGGAGGCGTGGCTAAACTAAGAATCGGACAGTTGGCAATAGAGAGACCTGGCTTCCACGTGTTTAACTGTGCATGCTTAATTAGCCAGCGAGGGAAATCCACGTTCGATCGTTGCTTGAACCCAAATAGTGAAAGGCTTACTTACTACTTACTTACTTAGTCGTTCCCCTTCTACCGTGAGGTGTAGAGGTTTGGAAGAGAGAGCGCCAGACTATCCTATCGGCTGTCTTCCTCCTGGCCTGGTTCCATTCTAGTCCTCGATCCTTCAAAGATTGTCTAATGTTGTCCTCCCAGCGGACTCTGGGTCGTCCTCGGGGTCTGGATCCTTGGCTCTTTGTTTCCCATGCTTGTCGTGGTATCCGATCTTCTCCCATTCTGCAGACATTAGTGAAAGGCCCCGATGAGAATAAAGTGGATCGGTCCGGGTTGCTAAATTTTCATGTCACAGTCGTCCCCGCTTAAAGACATGAAACCATTTTTATGTTTCTTTTATGACAATGGAGCTGCCCTGATCAATAGCTTCTGGATGATTGGTGTGTTCAGTTTCATCCTCTTCTTCGGTGGTCCAATTTCTACTCATGAAATCTGCTCCGACGTTCTGTTTTCCTGGAACATATTCCCCTTTAAAGGAGTGCACGCTTAATAGCAAGGCCCAGCGCATGATCCTCGCATTAAATTCCTTATTCACGCCAAGAAAAGCAAGAGGAGCATGGTCTCTTTGCACCGTGAATGATACTCCCTAAAGATATTCGTGGTGTCTCCTTATGCAATGAACCAGCGCTAGGCACTCTCTTTCCGCTGTGGAATAGTTACGTTCTGCAGTGTTCAGATTACGGCTGCCATACACAACAGGAAATAACAGATTCGGAACGGTGTCATCTGCTTGGAGTAGTGTTGACCCGATGCCTTGACCTGATGTGTCGACCCGCAATATAAAAGGTTTTCTAAGGTCAGGTAGTCGTAAAATGGGTTATTTGGACAACTGTATCTTGAGTGTGACGCAAGCGTGTTCGCACTTCGAATCCCAAACAATTATGTCCAGTTGCCATTTTCTGGTCAGGTCAGTAAGGGGTGCGGTTAATCCGTTGAAATTTTTGATAAATTTCTGATAGTATGCACACAGTGATAGGAAAGAACGCGTGTCTTTCTTCATTCGGGGTCTCTTTGCTGCAACAATTTTCTAAATATTCTTGGTAACAGGCCACATGCAGCCTTGAGAAATGGTATGTCCCAGGAAGTCTAGCTTTTCAAATCCGATGAGACATTTGCTAGGTCTAGCTGTGAGAACCGTTTCCTGTAGTCTCCCGAGGAGCATATCAACCGTAGCAATATGTTAATCATAGTTTTTCAATGCAATTAATATGTCATCTATGAAATTATGGATATGGGGACTGTGCAAGGGTTCTAAAAGCTTCCTCATCATTCTGGTGAAGACTCCAGGTGTATTGTGCAGTCCGAACGGCATCACATTGAAGGTGTAGTGTCCTTCACTGGTGCTGAATGCTAACAAGGGTTTAACTTCCTCCTTGACTGGTATTTGGCAATAACCTTTACTCATGTCAATCTTGGAGAAAATTATTGCCTTGCTAAGCTTGGCGAACAGCTCAGAAGCGCTCTGTAAAGGTTCAGGCCGGAATTCCGTTACTGTGTTAAGTAAACGGTAATCAATGCACAGCTGAACTTCCTTATTGGGCTTCTGCAACAGTACTACACTCGAACTGTAAGGAGAGGTAGACTCGCTAATAATTTCTGCCTGACGCAGCTTGTCTATTTCTCCGCGCAGTGTATCAGCTTTAGTGTACGGAATGGGGTAAACTCTGGTTCGAACAGGGGTCTCGTTTGTCAATTTCATATCGAATTCTATGAGATTTGTTCGATCAGGTACATTCGTTAAGGCTGCAGTGTACTGTTTCAGTAGCGCCCTGGTTTCTGTCTGTTGTGTTCCGAGAGATTGTCGCCGAATTGGACATATTTAAAAGATTCCGTTTGTTGCAATGGATACTCCATGCAACTATCGTCATCTTCCTCATCTTCCGTCGCTATGGCGACCCCCAGGAGAAGTTTGAAGGACGGCACCGGTCTTTCCAAGTATTTCTTTAGCATATTTACGTGGCTGACCTTCTCCTTTCCTTTAATAGAGATTTTGAAGTTAGTGCGGGAGATCTTTTTAAGGACGGTAAACGGCCCTTGCTATCCGATGCGAAGTTTGTTGTTTCCGGTTGGAAGTAACAACAAAACGTTTTCCCCTGGTTGGAGTTCTCTCTCTTTGGCTGCTTTATTTAATCGTTGAGCGTGCTTTGCGCGTGCTAGCTTAAGGTTGGTCGTTGCTAGATCCCATCCTAGTTGTAACTTTTCCTTAAGATCCGATACATTTTTGCTTGCTGAGACGACTGTCTCGTCAGCCTTCTGGTCTACTTTAGAAAGTGGATATAAATTATATACAAAAACCCCGGAATTGACTTTTAATAAATCATACAATTACTGAACCATTTATTTTAACTAGATCTGTTAGACACGGGTGTCCACTCTCAGCCTTGTTATATGTACTTTCAATAGAACCTGTGTTAGAGAAAAATTGACAGACACAAACATCACTGGGGTTTTCATTCTTTGACAAAGTAACAAAAAAATAGCCGCCTACGCTGACGACACGGTATTTTTCCCAACGAAATTCTCATCCATTCAAAATAATTTTAACACCTTTAATGAGTTTGGACGAGCCTGCGAAGCAAAATTAAACATTCAGAAATCAAAGTTAATGGGAATAGGTTAATGGAGAAACAGATCAGACTTTCCTTTTCAGTTGCTCCAAATAAATAAAATACAAATTTACGGTATCACATATACTGCCACACCAACACAAAGAAACACAGAGGTATGGAAACATTTGTTAGAGAAAAAAAAAAAAACAGACTAGAAAGATATAAATACAAAGTCACTACAATTTTTGGAAGATCGGTCTTAATTAACACCTTTATTTTACCTAAATTGATTTACAAAGCAAATGTCCAAACCATTCCTCAAGAAATTATTATACGAATAAAAAAACTCACAAGAACATTCTTATTTCGCAACTTTACGTTGTATAAAACACAAAACGTTAATACATCCCAAAGATAGAGGGGGATTATCTATACAAGATATAGCAACACAAATAAAAGCTTTAAGAATCAAGTACGGTACGTTTCTGCCCTCTCTCCCGGTATTGGTTCTAAATGTGGTCTCTTATTACTCTTTTTCCCGTTGTTAACATTCTGCTGTGATGTTATCTCCACCTTGCGTGAAAGTATCCTATCATGTATATAACCATTATCTGTCTATGTTGATATATCTCTGTTAATGTTGTTTTTACAATGAGACCATCATAAATATATCACAAAAAGTATCAAACAGGCTGACGTCTATAATATAAGCGAAAACTGCCAGTAACAGTTTACCGCCCCCCCCCCCCCCCCTTCCTTCCCGGGAAAAAAATGAACCATTTTTTAAAAATATATCAATGAGCATGATAAAAAGACTCATAACGCATGAATAATGCGCTGATGAAAGGTATCAATGGAGCGTTTGGTGAGAACAAAAAAAATATCTCACAAGATAAGAGAAACTATTTTCTCTAAGTATAAACCTATCCAAGGATGTGCCACCAACGCACCCTAAGGGGCTGGCAATGCAAAATTTACATACATATAATACAATATCACCATATGTAGCAACAATAAATGACAATACATAGCGGAGTCATTATCTTAATGTATTTGTAACATAGTAATCTTCCGAAATATAGTGATATAAACTCATCATTATCAAAAGGATGTATCATAACAAAAGTGTAATGTCTTTTAACAGAATTATGCATACACAAGTATGCTGATGTAAACTACTTGAAGTTGACATCCGAAGTTCATGACAATACTCCCTTCAGGATACACATCTAAGAAGCGTCCACAGTGTAAGCATGGACATCATAAGACATAACTTGAACTCTTTATAGACTCTCCAACAATAGCACTGGTTATCTGAGAAAAATACAAATGACACAATTCTATTTGATAATCGTAGGATGTTATAATATACTATAATTAGTCCTACATTTCTACGTATCAAATGTGGCCGTACTAATTTCCGACCTTTATATCGTGATAACTAAACCTTCCTCTGTTATACCCAAGACGGTAACAGAGAAAGAAATCAAACAATTTATAACCATGAATTCAAGTAAGGTGAAAACAAATGTGCTCAGTATGTCTGCCATCACATTATCCGAACCACGGATAGCTCGTACCGTGAAATGAAAAGGTTGAAGAGCAATAGCATATAAAGTGAATCTTGAGCTCTTCAAGTCCTTACTCTGAATAGCTGTGAGAGCTTTTTGGTCGGTTTCTACAAAGAAATGCGCGCCAAGAAGGAATCTTTGAAGTTTAAGAATTGCCCAGACCATAGCTAATAATTCTCGGTCTAGAACAGAGTAATTCCTTTCTGTCGCATTCAGTTTCCTAGTGACATATATTACAGGATGCAGAGTTTCTGAATACTCTTGCATCAGTGCCGCCCCGATCCCTATTGAAGAGGCGTCACTACAAAGAACGAAAGTCTTATCAGTAGTAGGTAGTCTTAAGATAGGTTGAGATGAGAATAATGTCTTAATCTGATCCAATGAAGATTGGCATTCTTGGGACCAGCGCACCATATTAGGAGACCCTTTCTTCAATAGGGTTGAGAGAGGTGCCGTGATAGAAGACAGGTTCGGAATGAATCTTCCGTAGAACTATATTAAGCCTAAAAGACTACGGATCTGCTTCTTCGTCTTAGGAATAGTGATGTTCAGTATCTTGGAAGTGTTGTGGTCCTCAGTATGCAAGAGACCATGGCCAACACGGTGACCCAGAAAAGAAATTTCACTAAACCCAACATAGGCTTTAGAGGGTTTGGCTGTCAAATTATGATAGCATAGAGTAGACAACAGCTCATATAAACCCAAATAGTGATCTTCCCAAGAATCACTGAATAGACAGATATCGTCCAATTATGCAATGACATCTGAACGATATTGATGCGTGATGCCATATGATGATGGATGGCATCCGCATGTCTGGTTTTGTGTAGTGTGTAGATGTGTTCAGTCAAAACAATGTTCATGCAACAATAACAGGGCAATCCACATAGGACGTCAGTAAACTCACGACGTATAAAGTCAATGAGTCTTGAAACAGCCGTTGACGTTTTTCTTCATTATTTATTGTGGACGCCACAGTGACAAAATGGTTACGCAAATGTGTAGGCACATCAAACAGTCATTATCACAGCAACATTCAATACAGCAATAAACGGTAGACAGCATTACAATGATGAGTCAGATGCATGTTATATTTCATAGTGCTGTAAATGTAGTCAGGTGGAAAACTCCATCCTTTTCTATAACAGCCAGGAGATAACCAGATGTATGAGATCAGTTCACTCTCCTTAGTTTGACTTCAGCAAGACAGACACGTCTGCCGAAGTATAAATAATGTCCTCAAAAATATCCTCTAGATAATAAAGGTTTTCTAAACCTAGTTCATTTAACAAAGTAGCAAGTAATGGTCCTTGGTACCTGCATCAACCGATGCAGTACAATGCAGCGACATGTGAGCTGGGAAAAAACATCTCGTGACGACGACTTTCGCAGACAGGCTATGAATCGAAATCGCTCACGACCCAAAATCAATAGAGTTAATGAAAATGTTAATTTACCTTGCTTTCAAGAAATACAGAAATATCACGCCTCCCGGCATGTGCAAATACACTAGAGGTATTATCCCGAATAAACGAAATATCCATAAGAGGACTACACATCCCTGACAGAACAAAAAAAGCGGAGATCCCCTCTTCAACGAGGCATCTCTTTCGCCATTCCAAATCGCTCACTCCCACTAGTGGTGGGCGGAAACCGATCGACCAAACAACAAGACAAGTCATGCGCAGTCCAGCGCAAAAATGACCACAGCTCAAAAGTTAACTGCATTCGATACTAACGCGAGAAGACAAATGCTTACCGAGAAAAGTGACTATAGATTTCAAGCAGTTGTTGCCCTTGCGTTATAAAACAGATATTGAAATAAAACGATGTTGCGAGAATTTATCACGCAACATATCACCACCTCCTCCCGATTAAAAAAAAAATGTGGAACATATTTTTTTTTTTCAATATCAAAGAGCAAGCGATAAGCGGCTCAAAACGCACGAATTATGCGCTGATAATTAATTAAATTGCCAAACAATAGGCTAATTATAGAGTGTCTGGTGAGGATATACCTCAACAGAAAAATAAATATGTCTCAAAAAATATTCACATCGGGAGGTGTCACCAACACACATCACGTTAGCATGTAAACACAATATACGTATGCAAGTTACTATAATCATCATTAAACAGCATACTCTAATATTGTCTTTAAAAATGGATGTACAAATCTGATAGGAAAATTTAAATAGTACATTCTTTGACATGTAATGACATAAGTACATAGCAAAGTTAAACTACATGACGATCCAGGACATATGCTCTGGTATTCCGAGGGTAAGTACACAATCTAGAACTCGTAAGGTAAGTCCTCAGCTCAACAATGACATTCTGAGAAAGTACAAGCAATATAATGCTAATTAATAACTAATATGCTTCATAAGGTACAATACATTATTAATAATTGTGGCTGTTTAGTAAACTAACGGCCCTTATATTAACTACTCAGTCCTCCTCTATCATTTTAAAAAAACGAACAGAAGAAGATGACAACAAAGCACGATAGTGTGTACATATAAAGTAAGTACAGATGTGCTAATCTATTGTAGAAATATAGGTGTGTTATGACTCTGTAATATATAGAAATATAGGACAGAAGTATTAGTTGGAGTCATGTGGGCATCTAGACAAAATGTCAGCCATCACATTATCCGCACCACGGATAGCTCGTACCGTGAAGTGAAAAGGTTGAAGAGCTATAGCATATCGAGTGGATCTCGAACTCTTCAAATTCTTAGTCTGAATAGCTGTAAGAGCTTTCTGATCAGTCTCTAGAATGAAATGTGCGCCCAGGAGGAATCTTTGTAGCTTTAGAATTGACCAAACCATCGCTAACAACTCACGGTCTAAAACCGAGTAGTTCCTCTCTGCCGCATTTAGTTTTCTAGAAATGTACATAACAGGATGCAGAGTATTTGCATATTCTTGCATCAGTGCTGCTCCAATCCCAGTGGATGAAGCATCACTCCGAAGAACAAAAGTCCTATCAAGAGTAGGTAATCTTAAGATGGGAGGAGAAGAAAATATATTCTTGATTTGGTCTAGTGAAGATTGGCATTCTTCAGACCAACGGACCAGATTAGGCGAACCTTTCTTCAACAATGTTGAGAGAGGTGCCATGATCGAAGATAAATTTGGAATAAATCTCCCCATAAAATTGAATTAAACCTAAGAGACTCCTAACTTGTTTCTTCGTTTTAGGAACAGAGATGTTCAGTATTTTGGAAGTATTGTGGTCTTCTGTCTTCAAGAGACCATGACCAACACGATGACCCAGGAAAGAGATTTCACCAAAACCAACAAAAGCTTTAGAAGGTTTTGCTGTCAAATTATTCTCACGTAGAGTGGACAGTAAGTCATATAACCCTAAATAGTGATCTTCCCAGGTATCACTGAAGAGACAGATGTCATCTAAGTATGCGATGACATCCGAACGATGTGACAGAATTCGACGCATCATGCGAACGAAAGTGGCAGGGGCGTTCATGAGACCAAAAGGCATAACATTCCATTGAAATAGACCCCTAGGTGTAGAAAAAGCAGTAAGAGGTTTGGCATGCTCTGCTAAAGGCACTTGCCAATAACCTTTAGACAAGTCAAGTTTAGTGAAGAATATCGAATTAGAAAGTATAATCAGTAGATCTTCTAACAAAGGCATCGGTTCAGCGTCGAACTTTGTGACCTGATTCAATTTGCGATAATCAACGCAAATTCGTATGTTCTTATCCTTCTTCCGACAATAACCATGGAAGAAGAATATGGTGAAGTCGATGGTTCAATTATATTTAATTGAATCATTTCATCCAATTCCTTTTCCACTTGCGACTGAAAGTGTATAGGAATAGGATACGGCCTAACCCTAATTGGATTATTGTCGGTAAGAATTATGTCATGTTCTATGACATCTGTGTGTCCAGGAATGTCAGTGAGAACATCCTGAAATGTTTGTAACATCGACGAGACTTGTCGATGTTCGTCACCAGAAAGATTAGGAGAAACAGAAACGTTTTTCCAAGATTCCGTAGAATGTAATGGAACCACTGGAAGGGGAAGGTTGACATCAGAGAAGGTAGCTTCCTCATCCTGAATGACAGACAGGGATGAATAATGACCGTGAGGTGCAGGAGCATCATCCGTTGCCTGGAAAATAGGCAGCAAATAGTCCGGACGTTCGTGAAATTCCGAAAGCATGTTTATGTGGAAAGTTTTATGCTTTCCATCAATATCGACCACATAGTCAACATCGGAAATCCGAGAGACTATTGCATACGGACCTTTCCATGCAATAAGAAGTCTATTTTCCCTACTGGGAGTAGGACGAATGCTTTGTCACCTGGACAAAGTTGTCGTAGACATCTATTCTTGTTAGCAAACTGCCTTGCCTTCTCTTTAGCAATTTCTGATGAAGCAGTTGCTAGCTTACATGCCTCAATGATCTTTTGTCTAAGAGCAATGACATACTCATATGAGGATTGAGTTTCATCGCTAATATCATCGGCAGTGATGAGATCGTGTAATAAAGACATAGGGCCGCGTGGACGCGCGCCAAAGACAAGTTCGAAGGGAGAAAATCCTGTGTGTTCATTAGGGACTTCTCTATAGGCAAAGAGAGCCGCGGGTAAAACCCTGTCCCAATCTTGAGGATGATCTTCAGTTATCTTACCAAGCAAAGTCTTGAGCGTTCTATTCAGACGCTCAACTAACCCATTAGACATAGGATGGTAGATACTACTGAGAGATCGTTCAATATGTAAGGTAGACATTACCTGTGACATAGTGTCAGATATGAGTTGAGTGCCATGGTCTGACAATATTTCTCTGGGGAACCCCAAGCGAGAAAATATCAACCAAAGAGCATCTGCGATATCTGTAGTAGATATGCTCTCAAGAGGAATAGCCTCTGGCCAACGTGTGCACATATCGACACATGTAAGGATAAACTGATGTCCTCTGGCCGACTTGACCTTAAAAGGGCCAATAATATCTATGGCCATTTTCTGAAACGGCCGAATAGGAATGTCAGCAGCCTGGATAGGCGCAGCATGTCGTGGTCCTCTAGATTTGACCTCCTGACATACCTTGCATGATCGGCAGTAAATACGAATGTCCTTATTGACAAAAGGCCAAAAGAAAGCCGCAAGGACTCTCGACTTCGTACGGGCAAAACCCATATGTCCAGCACATTGCGAGTCATGAGCATGTTGTAATATTTGGACTCTCATGCTCTTGGGAACAAGAATTTGCGAATGTGCCGACGTAGTCGAATCTTGTACCATACGTACAAGTACGCCGTTTCTCATTGCAATCCAAGATTTTCTATTTGTATCCTGATTCGGATCACCTTTCTTCGCAAGAACGAAGAATTTTTTTTAAAGAAGGATCTTCTTCTTGCAATTTTATGAAAGAGTCACGAGTAATTACTAAGTGACTATCTTGGCTATCAACTTCATTATCACTATTCAGTGAAGTTTCGGGTGTTTGTAGAGCTTGTGCTCTTGTAACTACTGCATTTGTAGCTTGCATGTTATTATCTTCCCAAGCAGCAATCTGCTGTGGGGTACACTCCCTAACTCCGTGAATACGACCAATAATAAGGTCCGCAATAGGATTAGGTAAGAGACAAGCATGCACATCTCCAGTAAAGAAAGGAGTGGCAATGCGAATTACAGCAGTAGGATATTTTTCTAGAGTGCCGCCAAATGTGACACATTTAATAACCCTTCCTGTAGCACAAGATGGATCTACAAGCGATTGTCTAACACCAATAGTGGTGCATCCGGAATCGAAAAAGTAGTGAGACCGGAGTATCATTAACAAGACCCTTATGTAGAATTAAAGAACCCCTCCCGTCATGCGCAACAGCAGCAGGAAGAGCGGGAAGTGGGTGACCACAACTCAAAGTAGTTATGGTACCCGGTTCGAATAAAGTACTGCATTGGGGGCATTTGTTTGCTCTTTCAAAGTCAAAAGCAGAACTAGTGACAGCGTCAAAGTTTTTACTATCAACAACATGATTACAGGCTCCCTCAGTTTCCTGTTGTACAGCATTAGCCTGCTGATATCTCTTTTTTTTGTGTTGAGATCTACCCCGACTATTATTACCTCTGTAGTTATCAGAGTTATTATTATCTCTGCAGTTATTATTGTCTCTATTGTAATTGTTATACTGGTTCGAATTCCAGTTTCCACGATTACTATCATGTTCATATTGATGCGAACATCTATTTGTTTGGTTCTGAGGTCTTCGGCAGGAATAACCTCTATTACCATATCCTCTTTTGAAATGCTTATAATTATTAGGGTGATAGTAACGACCACTATCAGGTTGTCTCCAATTCTTCGAAGAAGAATCACCATGAAATTGGTTTCCATGATTTTGACAGAAATTACCGCTGCCCTTTCTATCAAAATTTTGTTGGGATCTACGAGCAAAGTTTTGACCATACGGAGCTGCCGAAGCAACTGGTAAACCTTCTTTCACCTTAGAGTTACCCATGGTTATGTGTGGGTGCGCAGTTACGTATTGGCAACAGAAATCTTCCATTTCTCTTATTGTTTTAGGTTTACGTTCATGAAGGAAAGCAAGGAAAGACTCATTGACAGACGACATGACTTTGTCTCTAAGTATTAAGTCCATAAGTCCTTCATAAGTTTTTTCCGTCTTAGATAGTTCAACCCATCGTGAGAAAGTAATGCGTATTCTTGCAATAAACTCGGAGAATTCAACTCCATTTTCAGGTAACATGTTTTTAAATTGTAGACGATAGCCGTCTTCGTTAAGCTGATATTTCTTTAACAAAGCGGCCCTGACAACCTCATAATTGCTCTTGTCAGGTTCATCCACCATATTTAATATACTTAGAGCTTTACCTGTCAGTATCCCTGATAACTGATAAACATATTTTGCTTTGTCTATGTTATGAGCTGTACATGCTTGTTCAAATCTGTCCAGATAGAACATTATGTCATCACTGGAAGGACTAAATGTTGGTAACTTAATCTTAAAAGTATCATTATTAGCCTTCCCAGAAGATGAACCCTTGTTTGAATCATTACCATTACTCATGCTCGTCAATTTCAATTTCTCCAACTCTAAAGCTAAGAGTTTTTCTTCATGTTCCATTTTTTGCTTTCCTCTCATCAGACTCTCTTTGTAACTTCCTTTCTTCAGCTTGAGCCTGCATTTGAAGTCTTTCATTTTCAGCTTCTTTTTCAAGTCTTTTATTTTCAGCTTCTTTTTCAAGTCTTTTATTTTCAGCTTCTTTTTCAAGTCTTTTATTTTCAGCTTCTTTTTCAAGTCTTTTATTCTCAGCTTCTTTTTCAAGTCTTTTATTCTCAGCCTCTAGCTGTAGCTTTCTTTCCTCAGCTTCTGATTCCCTTTTTTGTTTTTCCATTTCCATTTGGAATCTCTTTTCATCCACCTGCATCTGCAGTTTCTTTTGTTCAGCTTCCATATGCAGTTTCTTTTGTTCAGCTTCCATTGCTTTATCATATCGAGCAGTTGCAAATTCTTCTAACTTATCACCAGTCTTCCCAAGCAATTTACCCTGCTCAATAAAGTGCTCAAATGTAGACATGTTGTCTAACATATGAGTCCAAAACCTGAAATAATTAACTAATTTATTTCAAACCTAAGTGTAACAAGTCTTAATTAAGCACTTGTATATTCACATCACATTATATTATCCCAGTCTCTGTGGGAAACAAGTCTCCAATCAAAGAACTTGTATATGAAATATCAGCACTCAAATCTTGATCATAAGTGCACTTCTCATTCAATAGTGCACGACACTATTCATCATTCATTTATCATCAGTATAGTAGTAACAGTGCATTAGCATAGCCCATTAACTAATTACTATAACTGTAAACAATGACTATGTAAACACATGCAGAATGTAAACATTGAAAATGTAAACAATACAAACAATGTAAACAATAACAATGTAAACAATAACAAAGATCAGCAACAATACAAAAACTTTCGCAGAAATCAACTAAAAATAAAGCAGAAATTAATGAAATATCACAAAAAATGTGACGATATCTGCGATAGAATTAAACAAAATACATGACACCACAGTGTATAAACAAAAATGTTGTATGAAACTAAATTATAGACAAGAGTAGGCTAACAAATACAAACAAATCACAACAAAACTAAAGAATGTGAAATAATAACGAAAACAATATTAAAACATGTCATCACAGCTAACATAAATAGCAACAGAAGTCGCTTAGCAAATTCCAGTATCGGAAATTTGCAAACCCTACAGAAAACGCTCACAATAGACGACCTCTATGACGTGGCATAATCTAACGGAGACACCACCCAACCGAGAACCCGCTGAAATATAAACATATAAATATACAAATAACATATAGACATATAATATATAGAATGAGATGATACACAGAAGACTCAGCAGAAGTATAAGGGCACAGTTTACATACAAACAGGCCACTTAACTTAAAGGCTTCCAATCGTAGAACAGCAGAAAAACGGATGTCAATCAACGTCCTAAAGAGTGAAGCTCCAACGATGATGGCACATCTGAACTGCTTCCACTGCTAACACGATGGTACAAGAGCTTCTGAAATACTGTGTGTTGAGTTGTTCCGGCACTTGACCTTCTAATCCAAAAGTAAGTTGATGGAAATCGGTACTTGGCCTTCTTCAGAAAACAACCCGTTTCAACCGGCACTTGACCTTCTCAAAAAACGACAGCACTGGAACCTTGACAGCAGCAACTTGCTTGACTTGCGTAAAAGATAACAGCAGTCCGAGTTATCCGGCAACATGTAACAACGCCGGGTACTGTCAAATTCTTGTTTCCGTCAAAAGGTTGAAATTTTGACTTTTACCGGGCAACGCCGAGTACTTTGAAAATTTTGAAGATGTTGACTGTATTGAAGAATGTTAATTTCTTGAAGGATGCTGATGAATTCTTGTTGAAAATGAAGTGGGTAAGGGACCCCGTGTTTGCTAGTACCAGAATCAAACCAGCTTATGGCCACCAAATGATGCGTGATGCCATATGATGATGGATGGCATCCGCATGTCTGGTTTTGTGTAGTGTGTAGATGTGTTCAGTCAAAACAATGTTCATGCAACAATAACAGGGCAATCCACATAGGACGTCAGTAAACTCACGACGTATAAAGTCAATGAGTCTTGAAACAGCCGTTGACGTTTTTCTTCATTATTTATTGTGGACGCCACAGTGACAAAATGGTTACGCAAATGTGTAGGCACATCAAACAGTCATTATCACAGCAACATTCAATACAGCAATAAACGGTAGACAGCATTACAATGATGAGTCAGATGCATGTTATATTTCATAGTGCTGTAAATGTAGTCAGGTGGAAAACTCCATCCTTTTCTATAACAGCCAGGAGATAACCAGATGTATGAGATCAGTTCACTCTCCTTAGTTTGACTTCAGCAAGACAGACACGTCTGCCGAAGTATAAATAATGTCCTCAAAAAATATCCTCTAGATAATAAAGGTTTTCTAAACCTAGTTCATTTAACAAAGTAGCAAGTAATGGTCCTTGGTACCTGCATCAACCGATGCAGTACAATGCAGCGACATGTGAGCTGGGAAAAAACATCTCGTGACGACGACTTTCGCAGACAGGCTATGAATCGAAATCGCTCACGACCCAAAATCAATAGAGTTAATGAAAATGTTAATTTACCTTGCTTTCAAGAAATACAGAAATATCACGCCTCCCGGCATGTGCAAATACACTAGAGGTATTATCCCGAATAAACGAAATATCCATAAGAGGACTACACATCCCTGACAGAACAAAAATAGCGGAGATCCCCTCTTCAACGAGGCATCTCTTTCGCCATTCCAAATCGCTCACTCCCACTAGTGGTGGGCGGAAACCGATCGACCAAACAACAAGACAAGTCATGCGCAGTCCAGCGCAAAAATGACCACAGCTCAAAAGTTAACTGCATTCGATACTAACGCGAGAAGACAAATGCTTACCGAGAAAAGTGACTATAGATTTCAAGCAGTTGTTGCCCTTGCGTTATAAAACAGATATTGAAATAAAACGATGTTGCGAGAATTTATCACGCAACAGATATGAAAGAATTCGACGCATCATGCGTACGAAAGTAGCTGGGGCATTCATAAGGCCGAAAGGCATGAAGTTCCATTGGAACAAACCCCTAGGTGTTGAGAAAGCAGTAAGAGGTTTGGCACGTTCAGTGAGAAAAGTAAAACAACTCAGAAGGTATAGATATATACTAACAATTAAGTTCGTACATGTGATAAAGAAAACGCTTGGTATTGCAGCAACGAAGTTGCAACCAAACTAACTGGATATAGATTCAGTCGCAGCAATGAAGTTAGTGTCAGTGTCAGACAAAATCGAAGGATCCTGTTCTACAATAGTACTTAAAGACGACTCAAAGTTAGAGCTGGGATGTGAATTTATCACGCAACCAGATTATGTAAGTTCCATTGGAACTAACCCCTAGGTGTGAGGAAAGCAGTAAGTGGTTTGGCCACGTTCAGTGAGTTACAATGTTATAGATATATATACTAACAACGTACATGTGATAAAGAAAAACGCTTGGTATTGCAGCAACGAAGTTGCAATCCAAACTAACTGAAATGAAGTTAGTGTCACCAAAAAATCTCCTAGTACTTAAAGACGACTCAAAGTTAGAGCAACGACATACTGAAGTATGTTGAACTGGGCTAAAAGAAGCACCAAACTTAGTATGATGAACAGTCGTATCATCAATACTGCAAGATTGCACAAAATTAGCAGAATGTATCACTTCCGCCGAATGTACTTGGTGATAAGATTTTGGCATAGTGATGGTAGTAAGATTATGGTGCCATTCCCAAGCAGCAATTTGTACCCGTGTACACACTTTTACACCATGTATCTGTCCGACAGTAAGGTCGGCGATATGTGCTCTGAGTAAACATGCGTGTATATAACCAGTGAAAAACGGTGTGGCAATGTGGACTATAAAAAAAAATTCTCAACTGTCCCACCGAATGTCACACATTTCACCATATTACCTGTTGCACAGGATGGATGAACTAAAGACTGTCTAATACCAACAGTTGTGCATCCAGAATAAAAAAGAACTGAGACTGGATTATTGTTCACTAAACCTTTATGTAGAATAAGAGACCGTCTTCCGTCATGCGCAGCTGCGGCAGGGAAAGCGGGCAGAAGATGACCACAACTCAAAGTGGTTATAGTAGTAGGCTCGAATAGAGTTTTGCACTCAGGGCACTGAGATGCTCTCTTAAAGTCGAAAGCAGAGCAAGCGATAGCACTAGTCATTAATTTTATCGTTCACCTGATTACCAACTCCTTGAGACTCTTGCTGAGCAGAGTTAGCATGGTGACATGATCTATTATCACTATATTGCGATCTACCGCGATTATTATTTCCTCTGAAATTATTATCTGACCTACTGAAACTATTGTTTTGGTTTGAACCGCAGTTTTCACAGTTGCGATTGTCATTTTCCCTTTGATGAGAATATCTATTAGATTGGTTTTGTTGTCTCCGTTAAAAGTTATGATAGGTTGGATAGTTTTTATAGAAGCTACCCCTGCGAAAGTTTCCAAAATTGTTGGAACCAAAATTACGAGGGCTGTCAGATCGCCTCCAGTTCTTTGAAGACAAACCATTAAAGGATGGATCGCCTTGATCCTGTCCATAATTATGATTACTCTTCCTATCAAAGTTGCGTTGAGCACCATGATATTTACGATTAAAATTAGGACCATATGGTGCCGCAGAAGCCACCGGTAAACCTTCTTTGACTTTAGAATTGCTAACAGTTACATGTGGGTGTGCAGTGACATACTGGCAACAATATTCTTCCATATCTTTTAAGTTCTTAGGCTTACACTCATGTAAAAAGGCAAGAAAAGACTCATTAACAGATGACATGACTTTGTCCCGAAGCAACAAGTCAATAAGTGCTTCATATGTGTGTTCAGTCTTAGACAGCTCAATCCACCGTGAGAACGTAAGACGTATCTTTGTTGTGGCGAGAGGTTTTTATTGGCTTTAAGATCAGTATAGTACTGACAATTACAGAAATAGAATTTCTGCAGAAAATGGTGAAGTCCCAGTGTCTGAGAGAACTACTGGTATCACAAATTAGTTACGGCTGTGAATGATCTGATCTCGAAACAATAGTAGAGATGAGACCGACATATAGTGCCACCTCCGCTGTGCAACTAACTGTGATATTAAAAAACCAAGGAAACAGATTTTACTTAACACTGATAAAATTGACAAGTCGTTCAAATACAATTTCCTTATTATTTATTTAGTATATACACTATCTACTCTTGTGCTGAAGGGTGAATGTTGAAAAATGGAATGTAATGAATTTGTAAGTTTACATATGATTTACAAATATTTATATTGATATGTAAATATATTACAACAAGTTTTCCAATTATAGGAACAAAAATTATATCAGCTGTGCTGTTATTCAATTATAGTACATGTATCAGCTGTGCTGTTAATTACGTATAATTTATCAGCTATAATCTTATTATTGTCTCTTGCTACGCTAATTCACTTTCTCGTCACTGACACTAGCTTTTGCTCACAATGCTGACAGAAATGGTACTAATGTGTACTCATCTCTTAAAATGTCTGTCCTTTTTGGTTTGGTTGACACAAAACACCCGCTGATGGTCATTTCGTTAGCCCACCCAAGACTGAGGGGGGACTAAAGAGGTTGATCCTGTGCAATCACTGTGCTCCTGCGACGTTCCAGGCAGCTGGATTGACACGACATACGACCTCAGGTTTGATGACACGAATAAAACCTGTAACAAGCAAAAATAGGGGCTAATTTCTGTCCTCAAGCCCACCTATTTCTAGTGTGGGTGAAATGAGCGTGTCTCGGGTGTCTGCATGTAGGATGAATGACAACATGGCTCAGTATGATTTAGCAATAGCGAGACAAGACAGGTGTCTACTTGCAAAACATTCTTTCTGATAAATTAATACATGGATACATTCAATAATATAAATTCAATGCATGAATACATTCAATAATATAAATTCAATACATGAATACATTCCAATAATATGTACACCTAGGTGTGATACAACCATTTCCTTCCCCCTATAATATACCAGGCCCTCTCTGACAAGTGCTATACAAGCTGGTAACATATATCCTAACAATATTGTTATGTTCTTATGATAGGAGTATATGAGACGAGGACTGTTTGGTTACATTCCAGGTGGGAGTAATCTAAGACAATAAACTGAAGTTATAGGAGACAATAGATTGAGTTATAGGAGACAATAGATTGAGTCCTAACAAGGACTGTTTTGGTTATATTGCAGTTGGTTTTATCTGAGATAATAGACTGAAGTTATAGGAGACAATAGATTGAGTCCTAACAAGGACTGTTTTGGTTATATTTCAGTTGGTCTTATCTGAGATAATAGACTGAAGTATAGGAGACAATAGGTTGAAGTATGAGTCCTATTAGTCTTCGTCTTCATCAATCATATTAGGAAATACAATCATTATACCTAATGCCCTTAAGATACAATCAGTAACCTGATACGTTCATATTGAAACAATTTATATAACATATATACAGATGTAGGTAGTATAATGACACACACCAAATACCAACATTATATACCTGCTGAAGGCCTATTTTCCTAAAGGTTATCGTAAATATATTTACCCTCTAAGATTCAAACAGGCCAGTTTTTTACTCGACTTAGCGAAGCAGGCTGCAGGTCGATGCTCTCAGGTAAGCTATAAATCAAAGCTGACAGCTCCTCTCTTCAGTCGGTCGTCTCTGGCTTCGTGTTCGGTGATGTGTGATTATGCATAAAATCAGCCCGATTATATAGGTAGGTGAATTCTTAAGAAAAGCTGTTGGTTGGTTCCTGGCGGAGCAAAATGATTGGTTGTCTCCGGTTTAGTACCTTGCCTCGTACAGCCTAATTTTATTCAGTTTTCTTCCGCCATCTTGCGTGAACGACCCACATCCGAAAAAATCAGGGCTTAAGTTTTTCCTGGCATAACTTCAGGTAATTTATTCCGGCTCAGCAACTGTGCATTGATTGGCTGGGCTCTCGACATAGGGATTTAACAAAGTAGTGGGGTTACACACAACTCGTTTTCACGACATAGCCCCATCCTTTCCTAGCTGTGACCTGTCATAGCTGAAGTGTAAACCCCTGCTGTAGTTAATCCTTTTGCGATTGTCCTTCCATAGTAAGAGGGTGTCGACTTAAAAAATCAGCTCCTACATTGTCTCTTCCCGGAATGTAATTCACGGTAAAGGAATAAGGCTCAAGAAGCAGACTCCACCTTAACAATCTCGAATTTAACCTTTTAGATGCAGCCAAGAAAGTTAAAGGTTGGTGATCGCTTTGGACAATGAAGTGTGTCCCATACAGGTAAGGTGAAAATTTGTCGATGGACCAAATTAGAGCCAAACATTCTTTCTCTATGGTCGAGTAGTTCAACTCAGCTGCATTCAGCTTCCTACTGGCGTAGGCGACTGGTAAAAGTTCCTCCGGCTGGGCTTTTGATTTCTGCAAGAGAGTTGCACCAATACCTATACTGCTAGCGTCCGTCCTTAATACAAATTCCTGTGTGATATCGGGTAGCGTAAGGATTGGTTTGCTGGTGAGTTTTGCTTTTAGCTCTGTGTAAGCTTTTTCACAATCAGCATTCCATTGGATTTTGTCAGGCTGTCCTTTCTTAGTTAAGTTAGTTAATGGTGCACACAGAGAGTTAAAGTGGGGTATGTACTTCTGATAGAACCCACATAATGACACGAATGATCTCACATCTTTCTTCGTTTGAGGTCTGGGTGCCTTCTTTAACTTCTCTATATTCTTTGGGTCAGGAGACATATGACCTGTAGAAATAGTGTGACCTAGGAATTCCAACTCCTTACAACCGATATAGCACTTGGTTGGACGTGCAGTCAATCCAGTGGCTCTCAGTCTGTCAAACAACATGGAGAGCGCTACTATATGCTCTTCAAATGTGTTTGTAGCAACAAGAATGTCATCCATAAAGTTAGTGATATGGGGATTTTGTAGAGGTTCCAACAATTTCCTCATCATTCTTGAAAAGATACTGGGAGCATTTTTCAGCCCAAAGGGTAGTACATTAAACTCGTAGTGTCCGTCTGACGTACTAAATGCCAGCATTTTCCTAACTTCTGGTTTCACTGGTATTTGGTAGTATCCCTTGCTTAGATCTACCTTCGAAGAATACCTAGCCTTACTCAGTGTAGAGAATAGCTGGTTGGTGTAAGGTAATGGGTCCACCTGAGATTCTGTGATAGCATTTAGCTTCCGGTAGTCAATACATAACCTGTGTTCACCACTCGGTTTTCTCAATAGCACCACACTTGAGCTATAGGGAGAGTCTGATTTCTCCTTCAACAAATAATCAACTTCCTCCCTTAGTGCTTGGGCTTTCGCATAGGGTATAGGGTATGTTCTCATGCATACTGGGGTAGGGTCGGTAACCTTCATGTCGTACTCTAACAGATTCGTACGACCTGGCTTATCTGTGAGCACATCAGCATGGGTTTCCAACACTTTCTGAACCCTCTTCTTCTGCTCTGGAGTTAAATGTTCACTAATATTTACTTGAACATAATCCTCTGTAGTTGTGAGTGGATACTCCATAGAGTGAAGTGGTTCACCGTGCATTTCTGTTGCAATGGCTAGGGTCATGATATGTGCAACTTCTGATGATTCCTTGTCATAGTATTTTTTAAGAAGATTGACATGATATACCTTCTCCTTTCCTTTCTTGTCAATCTTATAATTGGTCCTGGAAAGTTTCTCCAGTATGACATAGGGTCCCTGCCATCCAATCTGCAATTTATTATTGCTGCTTGGCAACAGTAATAACACCTTTTCACCCACCTCCAGTTCCCTATCCTTTGCTTTTTTGTTGTAGTACGCAGCATGCTTCCTCCTGGCCTGTCTTAAGTTATCATTGGCCAGTTTCCAACCTGCTTTCAATCGAGATGTCAACTCGTTGACGTACTGGTATGAGGAAGTCACTGTTTCCTCTGCCTTTTCATCAGTCCATGTCCGCAGCAATGCTTCCAGTGGACCTTTTATTGGTCTTCCAAACAACAATGTAGCTGGAGCCAATCCAGTTGAATTGTGGGGTACTTCCCTATATGCAAATAGTGCAGCGGGTAAGTATGTATCCCAAGTATCAGGTTTTTCACTCGCCAGCTTTCTAAGGATTGAAATTAGCGTACCATTGAACCGCTCTACTTGACCGTTCCCTTGGGCATGGTAGGGACTACAATGATAGTGCCTGGCTTGAAATATCCTGAATACTTCTTGTGTTAGCTTTCCCTTAAACTGAGACCCATTGTCAGTCAATATCTGATGCGGGAAACCTAATCGGGTAAATATTGTCAACAGGGCCTCTGCCACGTGCTTTGAATCTATAGCTGACATGGCCACTGCTTCTCCCCACATAGAGCAAGTATCAACCAAGGTTAAGATGTAAGCATTTCTCTTCTTGGTCCTAGTGAGGGGTCCAACAATATCTACTGCAACACGTTCAAAAGGGGTTCCCATAATAGGCATTTCTCCCAGTGTTGCTGGTGCAGTCCTATGCTTAGGAGCTACTCTTTGGCATTCTGGACAGGATCTTACATATCTTTTTATGTCCTCTGTAATTCCTGGCCAAAAGTAGTGACAGGCTATCCTTTGTCCAGTGGCCCCTATTCCCATATGTCCACTGAAGGGTATAGCATGTCCTAGCGTCATAACCTTCTCCCTGTAAGATTTTGGCACTACAAGCTGTCCATGCCCTTTAGGTCCTGTTCCAGCTTTTCTGTATAGTAGGCCATTCTTCATATACAAGTCTCCTTTCTCTGGAGGGTTATGTGCTTTAGGCAATTTGCCAAAACAAGGCTTCAATGTGCTGTCTGCTGCTTGAGCCTTTTTCATCTCTTCTGGATGAGTATTGATAGGATTCTCCTCCATTTTCCTGGAGCTTTCCCTGGTCTGGACTGTTGCCATAACTACAGGTTTTATAGGTTCTCCAAGGAAAACATACCTACACCCCAAAATCAAAGGGTAAATAGGGTCGTCCATCACTGCTGCTTTGATTTCTCCTTCCACATAGCGAGATCTTATGTTGATTCGGGCTATGGGTAATGTCATGGTTCTTGCTCCCTTGATCGGTCCTCTGATTTCCACTGTTTCTGTGGTTATCTGGTCAGGACTCACTAGAGAAGAGCACACAACTGAATCAAAGTCCAATCCTGTGTCATATAAACACAGTACTTGAGTGCCATTCACGGTCACTTCCTCACAGACAGGGGGATGATGGAAGTTCTTCTGACTTACTGCCAGTTCCTTCTTTCCCAGCTTTCCTGTTGTAAGACATGCAGCATGATGAGGAGGATTCTTCCTTCTGCAGTCAGCAGTATTGTGGTTACTCATTAGACAAGTTTTACACCACTTTCCTTCCTTCCGGTAAGGTGTCTTATCCGATCTTAGAGGGTTTTTGTCCTTTTGGTCAAATCTTTGTTTGTTCCTTGTGGTATGGTCCTTTTGTTCATATTTGGTATAGTTTTGTGATGATTTGAAGTTTTCACCCTGCTTCTTCTTATTTCCTAATAATTCTGCCTGAGCTGCTTGATATCTCTCAGCAACAGTTACAATATCTTCCAATCTCTCTGCTCCTTGTTCCATGATAAACTTCCTCATTTCTTGAGGCATGGACTCTTTCACTTGCTCCATCATTATCATTTCTTTCAGATCCTGACACTTTCCTAAACTACTCCATTTTTCCAAATAGGTTTCCAATCTAGCAGAGAATTGGTGATAGTTTTCTCCTGGAAGAAGTTTAGCTGTTCGGAATTTCTTTCTATATGATTCTGAGTTCTTTTCATATCTCACAAGCAGTGCCTGCTTCAGGATTTCATAATCTTCCTGGTCATCTCTTGAGAGCTTCAAATATACATCGTAGGCCACACCTCTCAATCCCTGAGATAGTTTAAGACTCCACTTTTCTTTCACTAAGCCATAGGTAGTGGCAAGTCTTTCGTATCTATCCAGGTACGACTCAATGGCGTCTTCTTTCTCAACAAATGGGTCCAGATGAAAATTCATGGCCCCACTTGAGGTGCTCTGGATGGAGCTACTCTCAGAGTGAGGTGAGCTACCACCATTATTGCCAGTATTTGCCTGAATTTCAAGCACTTTTAATCTCAACTGATGGTCATTCTCTGCTTGTAATTTCCTTTCCTCAGCTTCAATTTTCTTTGCCTCATTTTCAGCCTCCCATTTCTTGGCTTCAATTTCTAATCTTGTGGTTTCTCTCTCAGCTTCCAGTCTTTTGTCTTCTCTCTCAGCTTCCAGTCTTTTGACTTCTCTTTCAGCTTGCAACCTCCTTTCTTCAGCCTCAAATTTGTTTGCTTCTCTATCAGCCTCTAATTTCTTTGCTTCAGTCTCTAATTGCAACTTTCTTTCTTCCCTATCCATGTGTTTGTCCACTTCTGTTGTGACATACTGAGTGAGAGCATCACCTGTCAAATTTAATTCCTTACCCATCTGCATGATCGCAGTTCTGAACTTCACTAGATCAGCCGTGGCGTTACTTAGATAGGGTATGTATATTTACTATAACCAAATTATTGTAATCAAACTTAATTAATTTAAATGAACAAAAAATTTCCGTGCAACTTTGTGAGCATCAACTATTTACTGAGTACTAAATGGTACTCCTCCTAAGAAAACAATTTAAAAAAAAAAAATCCTATTATGATTTTCTCAACAACAAATTTTCCTTATGTTATCTATGGGTGGCACAAGACAGAATGTAGATAGATGAATAGACCAAGTATGGCTCAAGATATACAGAAATATCCCAGGAATGAGCCCCCAGCGTGGCGAGAGGTTTTTATTGGCTTTAAGATCAGTATAGTACTGACAATTACAGAAATAGAATTTCTGCAGAAAATGGTGAAGTCCCAGTGTCTGAGAGAACTACTGGTATCACAAATTAGTTACGGCTGTGAATGATCTGATCTCGAAACAATAGTAGAGAGGAGACCGACATAAAGTGCCACCTCCGCTGTGTAACTAACTGTGATATTAAAAAACCAAGGAAACAGATTTTACTTAACACTGATAAAATTGACAAGTCGTTCAAATACAATTTCCTTATTATTTATTTAGTATATACACTATCTACTCTTGTGCTGAAGGGTGAATGTTGAAAAATGGAATGTAATGAATTTGTAAGTTTACATATGATTTACAAATATTTATATTGATATGTAAATATATTACAAGTTTTCCAATTATAGGAACAAAAATTATATCAGCTGTGCTGTTATTCAATTATAGTACATGTATCAGCTGTGCTGTTAATTACGTATAATTTATCAGCTATAATCTTATTATTGTCTCTTGCTATGCTGATTCACTTTCTCGTCACTGACACTAGCTTTTGCTCACAATGCTGACAGAAATGGTACTAATGTGTACTCATCTCTTAAAATGTATGTCCTTTTTGGTTTGGTTGACACAAAACACCCGCTGATGGTCGTTTCGTTAGCCCACCCAAGACTGAGGGGGGACTAAAGAGGTTGATCCTGTGCAATCACTGTGCTCCTGCGACGTTCCAGGCAGCTGGATTGACACGACATACGACCTCAGGTTTGATGACACGAATAAAACCTGTAACAAGCAAAAATAGGGGCTAATTTATGTCCTCAAGCCCACCTATTTCTAGTGTGGGTGAAATGAGCGTGTCTCGGGTGTCTGCATGTAGGATGAATGACAACATGGCTCAGTATGATTTAGCAATAGCGAGACAAGACAGGTGTCTACTTGCAAAACATTCTTTCTGATAAATTAATACATGGATACATTCAATAATATAAATTCAATGCATGAATACATTCAATAATATAAATTCAATACATGAATACATTCCAATAATATGTACACCTAGGTGTGATACAACCATTTCCTTCCCCCTATAATATACCAGGCCCTCTCTGACAAGTGCTATACAAGCTGGTAACATATATCCTAACAATATTGTTATGTTCTTATGATAGGAGTATATGAGACGAGGACTGTTTGGTTACATTCCAGGTGGGAGTAATCTAAGACAATAAACTGAAGTTATAGGAGACAATAGATTGAGTTATAGGAGACAATAGATTGAGTCCTAACAAGGACTGTTTTGGTTATATTGCAGTTGGTTTTATCTGAGATAATAGACTGAAGTTATAGGAGACAATAGATTGAGTCCTAACAAGGACTGTTTTGGTTATATTTCAGTTGGTCTTATCTGAGATAATAGACTGAAGTATAGGAGAAAATAGGTTGAAGTATGAGTCCTATTAGTCTTCGTCTTCATCAATCATATCAGGAAATACAATCATTATACCTAATGCCCTTAAGATACAATCAGTAACCTGATACGTTCATATTGAAACAATTTATATAACATATATACAGGTGTAGGTAGTATAATGATACACAACAAATACCAACATTATATACCTGCTGAAGGCCTATTTTCCTAAAGGTTATCGTAAATATATTTACCCTCTAAGATTCAAACAGGCCAGTTTTTGACTCGACTTAGCGAAGCAGGCTGCAGGTCGATGCTCTCAGGTAAGCTATAAATCAAAGCTGACAGCTCCTCTCTTCAGTCGGTCGTCTCTGGCTTCGTGTTCGGTGATGTGTGATTATGCATAAAATCAGCCCGATTATATAGGTAGGCGAATTCTTAAGAAAAGCTGTTGGTTGGTTCCTGGCGGAGCAAAATGATTGGATGTCTCCGGTTTAGTACCTTGCCTCGTACAGCCTAATTTTATTCAGTTTTCTTCCGCCATCTTGCGTGAACGACCCACATCCGAAAAAAACAGGGCTTAAGTTTTCCTGGCGTAACTTCAGGTAATTTATTCCGGCTCAGCAACTGTGCGTTGATTGGCTGGGCTCTCGACATAGGGATTTAACAAAGTAGTGGGGTTACACACAACTCGTTTTCACGACATTTGTATTGAATTCTGAGAATTCTACCCCCGTTTCTGGTAACATAGTCTTATAGCGAAGACGATAACCGTCTTCATTAAGTTGATACTTCTTTAATAAGGCTGCTCTGACAACATCGTAGTTAATCTTGTCAGGACCTTATATTGACATTTTAGTATTTAATGCTTCACCTGTAAGTATTTCCATCAGGTGTCCGACATATTGCGCCTTATCCACCTTATGCATTTCGCATGTAAGTTCAAATCTATTAAGATAGAACGTTATGTCGTCCTTTGCAGTGTTGAAAGGGGGTAATTTGACTTTATAAGAATTAGCATTTGTCTTATTTGTTTGGTTATTTGAATCATTTTGCGAATTACCCATATTCGCCAACTTTATTTTTCCCAACTCTAAAGCTAACATTTTTTCCTCATGTTCCATTCTCTGTTTCTCCTTTTCAGCTTCTAGCTTCTGTTTTCTCTCCTCAGCTTCTAGTTTCCTATTTTCAGCTTCCCTTTGTTGCTGAATTTCAGCTTGAAGTTTTCTCTCCTTAGCTTCAACCAGTAGTTTCCTCTCTTCAATCTCAGCTTGTAGTTTTTTTTCTTTACCTTCTCTTTACAACTTTTTATTTTCAGCCTCCATTTGCATCTGCATTTGGATTTTCCTCTCCTCTGCTTTTTGCGCCTTGTCGTATTGAGCAAGTGCAAATTATTCTAGTTTCTCACCCGTCTCACCAAGGGCTTTCCCTTGCTCAATAAAGTAATCCAATGTAGACTTTATGTCTAATAATTTGCTATCAGTACTTCTGAAATAATAACAACCTTTATCCCAACCTCAGTGGGAGACAAGTCTTTGTCAAAGACCTTGTATAATTACCTTCTATATCTAAAGTACATTATAATATTACTAGTTCATGACCACGTATGTATATATAGACTGTGTATGACAACAATGCTTAACATTAATGAAAACAATGAACAAGTATACAGAACAAACGAAAACGTTTGCAGAAGTCAAATAAACAATACAGCGAAACTAAAGGAAATGTTACAAAGTATGTAATGATAACTGCAAAGAGATCTAACAAAATAAGTGATAACACAGTTATAAACGAAAAGGTGTATACAAAATAGACGACAGGAAAGTGAGGCAGACAATTACAAACAAATCAAAATTAAACTAAATTACAAAGAAAAATATAACAAAAACGACGAAAGAACACCTCGGCACAACTAAACAAAAATATCGCGAAAGCAACAAAAGTCGCTACAAATTTCCACAGTGGGAAATTCGCGATAAGGTCCCTAAAGAACGCTGTCGTAGGCCCTCTGTAATGTGGGATACCCTACAACAGACACCGCCCAACCGAAACCCGATGAAATATAACACTTAAATCACATATAATACAAAGGAACATGTAACATATAAACACATAGCATATAATTAGAGTGTATTGCGAAGAAGGCTCACTTAAATCACAATACAAAGGCACAGTTTCCGAAAACAAGCAGGCCACTTATCTTAAGATGACAATCCTATCCTCAGGAAACGTAATATCGTAATACACCAATAGGCATCCAAGGAGCAGAGGATCCACCGCTGAAGGGTACAGAACTCTGAAGCATAGGGCACAGATGTTTCCACAGCTCTGCTTCTTGCTATGATGAACATTGGTGACTTCAGCAGACCAGTAAGTAAAGGAGACAGGAACACAGCAACAATGGCACAAGAACTCGACCTTGTGACTTCAACTCGACTTGAACAGTTGTGTACACATTTCTACATTGTTGACAAATGTAGAACAATGGCAGCGACATCAACAGTCCCGCAAATAAAGGAGTCAGGAGCACTATAATGCACTGTGTACTCTTTAGGCTCAGGAAACGTCAACAACCTTCCGGGTACTTTCATTTAACAGCCGAACTTGCCATATCAAACGACGATAGCCCCATCAAGCTGGCCACCATAATGTTAATGTTGTTTTTACAATGAGACCATCATAAATGTTGGAGTGAACATTGGGTGTGATACAATGCTGCAGTTGACGATGGTGTAGTAGTATGATGAAAGGGGGGTGTTGACATCAGATAAGACAGTTCACGCGAATGTGTATAGGCTCTTGGACAAGGTTCATAATACACCCACTCAAGCTATATGTGGAAGTCATCGAGTGATGGTAACAACTGTGACGTTTTCATACAATTTATTACAGGACGTACGACGACATCAAATGAACAGTCAATCGAACAAGGTTCATGAACATCACAGACATGCTAATGGTTGAAGACATCTGACATTAATAAATCTTGAGCAGCTTGTACATAAGAATGCTAATGGTCTGTCAATCTATGTTCTACTGCTACGTTAGCTCAGGTACAAGTGGCTAAGCGCACCAGGTACCTCTAGCAAAACATGCTGCACACAGGGTGGGCTTCTATCATATAGTAACTTCTGTTATCTCCGACCAGCAAGGCATCAGTCCATGCCTATATCATACCACCTGAGTAGCGGGTTCCAAACAGTACTATGATCTCTGGGTTTCTTTTAATCAAATAAGACATATCAGTGTTGGATATCATATCACTCTTCTCCGCACAGGGAGAAAGTCACCTCAAAAATGTCAATCGGCCATGTATGCTGGCAACAAATAAACCTGCAGTTCTAGGCATAACAATAAAGATTTAAATGGGTATCTTTACCTTGACAGCATCCTAGAATAATCACACAAAAAAAACAACACTCGCCTTCCTTGGCGCTCAGAATAAACATGGGGAAAAATCACAGACATCTTTGTCACACAGAGGATTTCATTTCCCCATAAATATCGCCATAGAAAATCTCCGACCTCCTGTTCGCTCAGAAACCCAGGTAGACTGCCCCAGATAGGAAGTCTAACGACCCCCGCGCAAAACTTTGCGCATGCCCAATAAGCACTTATTTGAGTAGGGCTAACACACGGTCCAGAACGTTCCCCGAAACGAGAGCTGAAACGCTCCTTATATGGACATCTGTATAGCGACTTGGGGAATGACAAGGGACTTAACCACCAAATCTAACCTGTCTCATAAAAATAAACAGCCAGTTCTTTCTCTTTGACTACAAAAAGTATCAAACAGGCTGACGTCTATAATATAAGCGAAAACTGCCAGTAACAATCTCCTTTCTGCCTTCGTTTTTCGTACATATGATCTTTTACTCCTCCCTGTGTGACTGTTTGTGTTTGGACACCATTCATCTTCATCTGCTCTACTCCTATTTCTTTTCTCTTTTTCGATTGAATGTTGTTCCTTGAATGCTCAATGGTCTATGCCTGTTTACCTTCTTCCTTTATTGTGACATTTTTCCGGCCAGATCCTTTTGTCTTTCTATATGCTCCTACCGGTTCTTCATTCATTTTCCAGCTATTCTGAGTTCTTATTCAACACCTTTGTTGACTTCCTATATTCATATTGTTTATTTCTATTGGCTTTCCTCTTCTGATTTCTCACACAAAGATCCTCACAGCTATTCTAGTTCTTCTCCCATTCAAGCTGTCCCAATGTCCTGACCCATGGTTGCTATTGAAACTTGGGAGTGTACTCTTACTGCTATTGTATGTCAAATTTCTGTATTTTTGACATGTTTGTTGTTGACGTCCTCCCTTGTCAAACCAATTCCTATGATGCTGTACTCTTTCTTTTTTCTGTGGTATGGTTGGGTATCATATCTATCCTGTGCCCTTTTTATCTTATGCACTTGCGGTTGTCTACCACTTGTTGTATCAATATATCTTTTCTACGCCGTGTCATGTAGTTGCACTCTGTTTTCCCATTTATCTTCTTTATTCCCTCGTCTCTGCTTTCCATTTCGTCAACTTCGGCCACGTGGCTGTGTTTGATGTTGTTGTCTCTCTAGTGCACTCGTTCCTGTAATGTCATTATGTTTCGCCATCCTTTCTTTCCTTCTGTTGATGCTTGCCACATTAGCAATATCGCTAGTATTGTGTCTATTTGGATTGCTTCATTGGTAACTTTCTTATTGTCGTTGAGACCTTCTGCACCCTACTCACATCGGTCTCTCTTAGTGAGTGGGTTTGTCTTTTCCCTGCATGTAAGTGTTTGTGTGTCGGCCCTGCCATCAAAGTTAATGGCGTCCGGGTTATGTTTGCAAGTGTTAGATATTGGTGTGCGGGCGTATTTTGCGCAGTCATCCAACCTACTGGCTGTATGCCTATTGTGTGTACTTGTGAGGGTCTCAACACGTCTCTCTAGCTTTTGCGGCTCTTGTTGCTTGTACCTACATGTGTATGACTTGTGACCGACCTTGATGCACACGTAACACAACGGTGCCCTGTGTTGTTCCATCGTTGGCCTACTAACTGGCTGTCTCCCACTTCCTTGCTTTAGTATTCCTCTCCTTTGACAGTGTACTATCTCCATAGATTCTTCCTCCCTTTCTTCGTATGCCTGTGTTCTTCCCAACCTTAGGTCTAATCTTCTCCTAACATTCTCTTCCGCTGTAGCTAATGCGATAGCTTCTGTTAGGTTTTGCAGATCCTTCCGTAGCAGGTGCAATTTGATAGGCGTGCCGTTCAAACCATCTACGAATATGCCTACCAATAGTCTTTCAACCTCCTGTTGGTTGATATCCTGTACCTTGAAGGCTTCCTCAACGAGGTTTAACAACCTGTCGCTAAACATTTGTGTGGACTCCTGTGGCTGTTGTCGTATTGTACAAAGAAGCGTCCACAAATAGGAGCTATCAGTAACCTCTGAGGAACGATTTTACGAGCTCCTTTTTAAGCTCTTCCCATGTTTCATTGGGGAAGGTTTTCACTCTCCTTCTTATGAAATCCGTAACCAGTCCGTCCGAGGAAAGTGAAATCTGCTTCGTCAGCATTGACCGACGAACAATACCTCTGGATACCTAACAACCACTGCCTACATAACCTGGGATTACCTGAGTAAGACCTTATTAAGTTCCTGATATTCTGGAACTTACCATTGTTGTCTACCGTAGCCAAAGTCTTGGCTATCTGTTGGAGCTGAGCCATATTTGGGTCTACACCCACTGTAGGCTGTTGCTACATGATGACGGCACCTGTAAGAATTGTTAGCATTAGTCAAATACCTGTGGAGAATGTGCTTTTAATATCCTGGCTGTGCTGACAACAAGCAACTAACTACAAAAATCTAAACCAATATTCATATAAACATTCAACAACAAAACAATATTCTGGCAACAGTGCCGAATATAACTAAAAATTTCAACAAATACAAAGTAACTAAATGTGCACGATTATGTAACTAACTATTGTGTCATTAATTTAACTAACTAAAGTGTTCATATACTATTACTGTGCTTGCTTGATTGGTTGTGGTGCTGTTTAATTTACTTGCGCTCGCATGGCCATTATTACGTATTGTTCATGCATGATTTGTCACGCTAGTGGTTAGTGGGGCTTGAAATAAAGCTTTTGATGCCGGAGTTCCTCATGATGCCTTGATTATACGAGTACTTCATGCTGACTTGATTATGTGCTACCTTCATGTTGACTTGACTGTGTGATTACCTCCTGGACTATATTATATATGCGCAGACGTTCTGTATCTTCATTTGCCGTCGTCCCTTCGCTGCTTTACCTCTATGTTGTGAGTACTGCTGTTACACTGCCTGGTCATTAGGCACCAGGTAAGCATGCGTGTGGCAGTTCGTGCTGATAGTTATGTTGATCGTATGTGTGGAAATTCGTATAAGTGCCTTCAGCAGACATATTATGTTAACTGATTCCGTACGTAATTATTTTCAGCTCTGGACGGAATTATTTTTAAGCCCCAAAAAGTTACACATACATAATTTACGTTTACTGACAATGTGTGTCTAATCATGAGTTAAGTATAACATATTATATATCAAATTAAAGTACATTGGATGAACAATATAAATCCATATGCCTTTTTAGCTAATTTTATGTTATGTTTATGTTATAATAGATAACATGTACACGGAAAAAAGATAACTTGAAATTTTGAACAAAAATTTTCGACTTACGTAAGGCTTGTAACATAAATTGTTATCACAATACAGTTTCACTGCTCTCTTTGTGCAGGTAATCCATTTAGAAACACAGAAAAAGTAAGAAAGTTATGGTTGATCACACAGTTTGTTCACTGTTCACATATTAGTAACATATCCTGTGTGTTTTTCGGCCATTATGGCGATACGACAAAACACGATTAAAGATGAAGATAAATGTGAAAAAATCCGTTCAAACGCAAATAAAAGACGTTGAAGCTTGTTGAAATTTGCCCAGTTTTGTGTTTACTTCCGTTCGAGATAAATTCCGGGCAGTATAAAATATCAGAATAGAAAGAAACAATGAAATAATTCAGCGTCTTTTAAAAGATCTTACGTCTACAGCGTTCGGCCTTTGCATCTATTATTAGATCTTGCGTACGGAATCAGTTAATGGAGATGATATGACTAAGCTCACAACATAACAACAGCTCACACGTTCCCTACTGACACATTGGTAACTGCCGATCAGCTGCACTTTGAACGATAAATGTTAACACTGCTGCCTACTTCACATACCTGTTAGACTTGTAGTTTTGAAACTTGATAACGAAATCTTGAACTGGCAACATTGTATTTCTTGACTTTGTATACACAAACATGTCTAACATCTAGAATGGTGGCGTAAGAGCGTCTTGTTGGTTCGGCAAACTATTTGGTAAAATACTGTGACCACAGAACCAACCACCGTAAGTGACTTGTTCGCCTGAATGGACCATCAAAGGCTTGTTCGCCTGAATGGACCATCAAACAGCGCTCGCCACTACACAACTTCAATACTTGCAAAACCTACGCTGAGCGCGTTCAAAATCTGACTGACTATATTATTTTCACCGATTTATTATTACAATTTACGTTCGAAGCTTCTCGATTAACATCGCTCACTCATTACTACAAAAGTCTCGTGCAACATGTTTCGTTCCCCTTGTCCGGACTCACAAAAATCCAAAAGGGACGTAGTCTAATAATTTGTTTATGGTACTGCATTCCACGTCAGTATGACTCATACGAAAGCTTGGTATCATCTGACTGAGAATCTATGGTTGCTGTTGAGATGCATTTCTTGGATGCACGCTAAATCGATTTGATCTTCATAAAGGCGAATTTTTATGGGGAATTCTAGTGTTAAGAACTTCTCCACTCCACTGCAGATTGTATAGAGTTGTTGGTGTTTGGTCAATGGTTCTTGCCCTTTCCCCTCTGTACTTTGACTCCACAATTTAGGGGAAGATGACCACCAGTAGCATTGGTTTGATCCCTTTGGGTGGAGGGGGGTCCAGCACTCTAACTGCCTGGCGGGATTCAAGGGATGAGTACCACTCTGCTTTATTTGTATTCATGACGTCTTCATTAAGTGACGTACGTTGCACTGTTTCGTTAAAGCATGTAGCCCAGTGCATCCGATTTGAACAAGCATTTCTGTAGGGTCGCATTTCTTAGCCCGTGACTGTCCTCAGCCTACCTGTAAGGCAGCAGGGGGTTTGAAATCAGAGTTACCTTTCTCCTAGATGAACTACCTTCCAAGTCTTATGAATTTCATTGACTTGGAATTTAACCAATGCCTGGGGTTTAGGTTGGTGTTGGCCAGAGCATGGTCCCCTCACAGATAGGTACTGCGTCTGCACCTTAACTCTTGCAGGCCGGAATTTTTTCATCAGTTTTGCCAGAATTATTTTTGTACCTTAAAGCAGTACCTTTATAAATTCTAAAGTTACTGAGTTATTACACAACAAAAACACACATATACATCACAGTAAAGATAAATGAATGTAGAATTAGAATATGAAAGATTTTTAGTGATATTCTACATATAGTATTCAGTTATGAGTCATAATATAGACCACTTTCAAGAAAAGACTCATTTTAGTGAATGAAAAATGTACTCACCAACCCATGCATAAACACTGAAATATTATCCAGAGAGCTCCAGCATCTTTTAAAATATCACTAATCCATATATGAATATTATTTACAAGTGTCAGCTTCCTGTGATATTTTGTTAATGTTTTACAGACCATCCAGTGAACCATATAAACATTATAGACATTTGGAAAGAAAAAGGACATTAGAGGCCGCGTGAAGCTTTTAAATTAAATCATACGTTGTATTGTTATTATACAACAAAGACACACATATTATACATCACAGTAAAGATAAATGAATGTAGAATTAGAATATGAAGGATGTTAGTGATATTCTACATATTTTATAGACTACTTTTTAATAAAAACTCATTTTAGTGAATGAAAAATGTACTCACCAACCGATGCATAAAAACTGAAACCTTATCCAGAGTGCTCCAGCATCTTTTAGAATAACACTAATCCATGTATGAATATTATTTACAAGTGTCAGCTTCCTGTGATATTTTGTTAATGTTTTACAGAACATCCAGCAAACCGTACCATCATCATTAAAATATAAAAGAAGATATTCAAGGCCACGTGAACTTTTAAATTAAATCATATATTGTGTTGATATTACACAACAAAAGACACACAAATTATGTTTCACAGTAAAGATAAATATATTTAGAATTATAATATTGGGGCTTTTAAGTGCTATTCTTCATATTATATTCAATTATCAGTAATAATGTAAACAATTTTTTTTAAAAATTCATTTTAGTGAATGAAAAATGTACCCACCAACACATGCATAAAGACTAAAATATTATCCAAAGTGCTGCATGGTTTTTTTTAGATAACACTAATCCATATATGAATATTAATTACAAGTTTCAGCTTTCTGTGATATTTTGTTAATGTTTTACAGACCATCCAGCAGACCGTACCATCATCATTAAAATAAAAAAGAAGATATTCAAGGCCGCGTGAACTTTTAAATTAAATCATATATTGTGTTGATATTACACAACAAAAGACACACAAATTATGTTTCACAGTAAAGATAAATATATTTAGAATTATAATATTGGGGCTTTTAAGTGCTATTCTTCATATTATATTCAATTATCAGTAATAATGTAAACAATTTTTTTTTAAAAATTCATTTTCATTCATTCATAACCCTCCACTCCCAAAGGAGCATAGGCCTTCAACAAACACATGCCAAGTCCTCCTGTCCCGTGCCATCATCTCAAGTTCTTTCCATGTTCTCCTCATCATTTTCACCTCTGTTTCCAACTCTCTTCTCCATGTACTTCTTGGTCTTCCTCTGCCTCTCTTGCCCTGGGGGTTCCAGAACAAGGACTGCCTTGTAATGCTATCAACAGGTTTCCTCAGTGTGTGTCCTATCCATCGCCATCGTCTTCTTCTCATCTCTTGTTCCACTGGCACTTGTCTAGTTCTTGTCATCAGTTCCACGTTGGTAACCTTGTCATACCATTTTAATCCCTCTATTCTACGCAAGCACCCATTTATGAAAGTCTGTAGCTTTTTGGTTGTTGTCTTTGTTGTTCTCCATGTTTCCGAGCCATACAATAGGACTGATTTCACATTTGAGTTGAAGATTCTTATTTTCGTGTTGGATCCGATTTCTCTTGATCTCCATATATTTCCCAATGCAATGAAAGCTCCTCTTGCCTTTTGTATTCTTATTTTGATATCGCTGTCTGTCCCTCCAACTTTGTCTATATTACTGCCAAGATATGTGTATGATTCTACATCTTGAATTGGTGTTTCTTCAAGTTCAACCCTGTTATCATTACCTGCATTTATTCTCATTATTTTTGTCTTTTCCCTGTGTATTTTCAGACCCAATTGCTGTGACCTCTCATCGAGTGTTTTCAATTTGTCCTGCATCTGATTACGGTTATGGGACAGAAGAGCCAAGTCATCAGCAAAATCCAGATCATCCAACTGCTTAGTCAGAGTCCACTGGATTCCATTTCTGTTGTGTGTTGTTGATGATCCCATAACCCAATCTATTGCCAGCAAGAAAAGAAATGGAGACAAGAGGCATCCCTGTCGCACTCCTGTTCTTATCCCAAACGGTTCTGTAAGCTGTCCTTCGTGAAGAACTCTGCATGTCATGTCTTCGTATGTTTTCTTTATTAAATTAATGATCTTCAGGGGAACTCCATAATGCCTCATCAATTTCCAAAGTGATTCTGTCTACACTGTCAAATGCCTTTTCGTAGTCCACAAATCCGATGTATAGTGGTGAATTCCATTCCAGACTTTGTTCAACTATTATTCTCAAAGTGGCTATCTGGTCTGTACATGATCTGTTTTGTCGAAAACCTGCTTGTTCATCTCTCAGTTTCTTGTCTATGGACTCTTAATCTCTCAAGGATAATCCTGTTTAATACTTTTCCTGGCACTGATAGTAACATTATTCCTCTATAATTTGTGCACTCTTGTAAATTTCCCTTCTTAGGCAACTTAACCAGATTAAATTCATTTTAGTGAATGAAAAATGTACCCACCAACACATGCATAAAGACTGAAATATTATCCAAAGTGCTCCATTGTTTTTTTTTTTTTAATAACACTAATCCATATATGAATATTAATTACAAGTTTCAGCTTTCTGTGATGTTTTGTTAATGTCATCAGTAAACAATGTCCTATAGCAGTCAAAAGGATTTGATGCCTCACTAAGACCTAAGTCATCGTGTACTCCTGGTTTGCGACCATATTTGGGAAGAAATCTGAATGCGTTTTGGGTCTCAGTAATACTGATGTTTGATACTGAAATCAATTCATTACTAATTGCCCCTTGTTGCTCCTTGGTACTAATGCTTTTCCCCCTTTTTGTCGATGATTTGGTCAAAACTTTTTGTCGTTTTGTAGCACTAGGGCCTGGCTGTGACCACGCCCCCTCCTCATTAGAACTAGCTTCTTCGTTAAGTTCAAATTCGAAATCATCATTTTCATTTTCGAAATCATCATTCTAAATAAACTCGACAAAGATGCACAGTTCCCTAGCTTTTTCTACAGATAAAAAAGACTTACGTTTTGATAAACATGATGTGGTTGGTTCGCTAGACATTGTCTGTATAAACAACAATAATCGCCGATCGAAAGCTGACAGATTTGCCGTTTTTTCACAGTGAAATTAGCTAGAACAAGCGTGTTTCCGAACGGGCTGATCACCCGTTTTCCAGTCACTTCGATTACGGAAACAACAGCAAATGGATTGATTTGCCGTTGCCCTAAAGACGCCAATAGGCGTGATGGGAAACAATGGCAAAGAAAACCTATCTGCTGTTGCCCTAAGACGCCACTAGGCGTAATGGCCACTGACTGCTTTGACGGTCGGTGGCTAAGGACGGAAGAAGAAGAAGCGTGTTTCCGAATAACAACTCAAAGATAGCGCTCTTCTGAATAAAAAAATAGTAACTTCCGTTATGTTAAAATACCAAATTACTAAAATACGGAACACATTTCACGGAACACAAAAACGACGTTGGGATCGTCGTTTTGGCTTCTATGGGTTTTGCGGATGTACGTTGGTAGCGTCGTTCCGGCCTCTAAGAGTTAAGGAAGGTCCCAAACTACTGCCGACCCGATTATACCGCCAGGCACTCATTCACATGAACATATCACGCTAGTATGCATCTTAGGGATGAGATGAAAGAAGCTATGGCTATTTAATTGGAGAGTGGAGAACTGATTTTTATCAAGCAACTGCCTGCCACATTAATGAGACTCTTTTGTTGCAGAACAAAATGCTGAATATAAAAGTGTCAACTGCTTCATTGTTGCCTCTGCCATCCCCCTGCTTTATTCTTGCTCCCTTAATTTCTGTTATGTTTCCATGCAGGGGTACCCTTTGTCTGTGGTTGCTTGCATATAGGCTTTTGACTGGGCTATCCCATCTTTAGATCTAATCGACAGCAATCCAAGCATGTACTGCATCATCATGATGGGGGTATCTTGCGTACAGCCCAAGACTTCACGCTTTCCTTCATTTTGAATGTGTTACAGTTGTTCACATTGTAATACTGACAGTCTGAGTGTGTTCTGATACAGTCATGCGTGAAAATATTGCACCTTTAAATGTAAAACTGTGTTGAAATTCTGTAGGGTCAACATCTTTATTCAACATTTTTAGCATTACATCATTTTGGTGGCAATTAACATGCAAAAATATTCTCACAATCAAACAGTAATTTTTATTCATGTTTATACATATGTTGAGAAGTAGCAGGCATTTTGTATTTGGAAGCTTCCCACAATTTCCTTAAGTTTTGACATTTTAATGGAGCAAAATCATGAACAAACCAATCGCAAAATATGTCTTTGTCCATCCAAGCATGTTTTTGGGCGTGATAGGTCACAGGGAAGTGCAAAAATTTTTTAAAGGCACGAGGGCACTGAATTTCGCTAATCACCAAAAGCTTAATTTTATGTTGACCTGAAGCATTAACACATTTAATGGATGGGTGTGAAAAAAAATCGAAAAAAGGTGATTTGTCTTACGGGGACAAAAGAATGAGAAAATAGCCAACGTTACGGCCACAAGGCCTTCGTCAGGGAAAGGAAAGAAAGTGAAGGTTAGATAGGACACATAAGAACCTAAAAAAATTTAAAAATAGGTACTTCCCTGAAGGCGGCAAAGTCCTAACGCTTATGGGCGCGTGCCAGGAAAGGGAAATCATTTAAGAACGGTTACTCTTTCCTTATTAAGCTTGAACCCTGTAGCATTTCGTTCTTGGTTTCCAGCCAAAGTTTTTGTAGGCAAACAATTACAGTTTACCCCCATTACATAAGCGTTATAAATTTGATTGGGTGTGAGATCATAGTCAGTTACAATTTTTTCAAATGTTGCACTATATTTTGTTTGTCTTTCAGCCGACTGTCTTTCTCCAGCAATATCTAATACCATAACCGGTCTTGAAATTGCTAAGCCATCCATCACTAAATGCATATTCTGATTCAATGTTCATTTGCTCCTTAAAAGACTTTGCTTTGACAATAAGCATCAGCCCAGAAATTGCCATATCTTCTGTTCATTTTTACAAAAACCATTAGTGCAACACTTTGAGATTTTCTAATTTTGGCTGATGTAAACTTTTCTTTCAGCAATTTTAATGTAAGGCTCAGACGAAGCTGTAAATTCTAGAATTTTATTTTTTTAATCTTTTTTTATATTGTAAATTGTAGACTTTCTGATGTTGTAAGTTTCCATTATAGCAGCACTGCTGACACCACTTTATAGTTTCTTAATTATTTCAAGTTTATCACTCAATTTCAACATGTTCTTCCTTTTCTTCACTTTAGTTCTTGTTACATACTGTTTTATTATAATGTGCAATTCTCTAGGTCTATCTTTTCTTAACACCTGTTCTACAGTTATGAATAATTGCATGCCTGTAAATAATCTAATATTAGTTTTCTCTGTTGTTCATACTTCCTACATTTTAATAGGAAATGCTCTATATTATTAGACACTCTGAACAGTAAGGTTCTTCTATTCTAAAATAGTCCATTCCAAGTTGCAGTAAGAAATTTCTTATTGCTAGGAATTTTTAGTTCTGTAGATACCTCACATGATCTTGTTGGAGTCTTGAACAATTTATATGTATGTCTACCCTTAAGGCTTCCATCAAAATTAATATATAAGGATCAATGATGTGCAGATAAGGAATAGTCTGATGGGGTGCTCATGTGGATGATGGCAGATAGTTGGTGCATCCGGTGTAATCTCAAACAACCACAGACTTTCTCACCCCTGTGCGCAACAGAGCAGTTATGAGACTTAACTTTGTTTTTTTTTTGTATCTAGGAAGGGGGAGATCACACATACATATATTCACATAATTTTGATTTAATGTATTTGTACTTAATTTATCTTTTCTTTCTGTTCCTCTAATTGTCTTGTTCTGCTTGCTGTTCTTGCAAAGTTTTCAATTGCATCTTTTATCCTCAAATGCCCAATGAAGGCCGATTAATTAATCCTTACTTGAAACTCTATGTTTGTTATGTCAGTGGTGCATTTTCATCTGACAATGTGCCAAATTATTTGAATCTGTGTGTGTGCATGTGTTTTATGTAATTCCATTTGTCATTACTCTATTTTCCATGTACAAACATAAAGTATAAGACTGCACATGTTCTTAAAATTTAACCCCCCAAAAAAAAAATTAAATAAGTGGTTCATTGATCTTGAGTTTTCATTACTTTAATTTTTTTTCTTTCTCCAGTGCAGAAATTTGAGTAAACTCTCCTGACTCAACTGCAAACACTATACTTGAAAGACTTAATTTCTATCACAAACATCACAGTGATAGGGCTTCTCTCCTGTATGGATTCTTGATGTCTCTTTAGCTGACCACATTGAATAGTCTATACCACAAACATTACATCTGTACAACTTCTCTACTAAGTGTTTTTGTTTGTGTCTCCTCAGGACACCACTGTAATTAAAACTTACAGCGCACACATCACATCTGTAAGGCGTATGTCCTTAATGGGCTTTTGTGTACAGTTAGGTAAACTAATATGAGGTTGGCAACCTCATCATGTAAAACAAATTGCCAGGAAAACCACTGCTGAAAAACATGAGAAGTTTGGTGCAGGTTTCCTGCAAGAGGACCAGTAGCAGTGCTGGTTCATGATTCATAAGGCATGCAAAGGGAAAGAATGCTGATGAAGGCTTCTCTCCTGTTCTTGTTCTCAGTCATGTGATGTCACCAATAAAACAAGCACCACATACATAACACACGTAAGTCTCGCTCTGTGGAATCTGTTCATTATCAAACTGCAGAGTGAACTGTAACTTTACAGTGAGTCCCATTCAACGTCAGAAACATAAATCTCAATAATAATAACTTTGGTAAAAACTTGAGATGATTCAGCAATCCATATTTAATTATTCACATCCTTCACAAATAAAAATATAGATCCAATATCATGATTATACAGTACAGTCAATTTAATACACTTTTCAATCAACCAACAGAATGTGTACATGTCACTCATATCTTTCTGTTAAAACAATATCATTCAGCCATAACTCGATTTTGTTCATTAAATGTTGTTTACACTCTTTAACACTAGCTATCCCCACATTTCACACTTTTTGTTTTAGTAACAACATATTCAAAATCTCCCTCTCCAAAGTAAATCCCCAACTACATCACACATTAGTAACAACAGGTCCATTCATCCAAAGAATATAATAGCACACAAAATTAAGTATTTGAAACAAAGTTTGCTCAAGAACACAAAAATGCTAACTACAAATTTAATGGGTACTTAACAATTTTCTGGTGACTTTTCAGATTCACAGTAAAATAAGCACCACAGACATCACACAATTAAGACATCTCTCGTCTATGCTTTTTGTTATGCACAGTCAGGCTCATTCTTAGTCTAAAACAAAAACCAGCATACAAATATCGGTTCTCTTTTATGCTTAAGTCACCTGTGTTATACTCCTTTAAATGACTGGTTTGGATAGATTGGAAGTGGTCAAATGTATAAAAAAGATACTACAGTTTTAGTGGGAAGAACACTGAATGGCAGAATGAGCTGAAAAATCTGGTAGTAAAACTGGATCATGGGCTATCGTACAAGTACCATGTCGAGCAAAGCATACAGAAATGCAAGTGTGGTCTGATGCCACTAAAAACAATGGTGCCTTCATAACTGGTGCAGAGACTGCTGCTACTCATATATTATCAGCTAGTCATGTCAGTAATCAATTACGTGCTGGGTGTACTCACATTTTCAAGGTTATGATGTGAAATATTGGAGCTGGTTCTAAATGAGGGAATGCACACAGTTTAAGACTGTACAAGAGATAACCATACTGTGATAATGAGGTACATGCTTATACTTCTGTTGATAAGATGCAGGTAAAATTTTATATGTGAGTAATTACAAACAAAAACTATCCCCTGCATGAGAACAGAGTGATCATCATGTGAATGTAAATGGATCATGTGTGTATACAATACAACCAGTATGTTATTGGAACAATCAACATACATAGCTTTCAACATTCACAGAAGGAGACTGAATGCCTATGATTGCCCAGAGTGCAATGATGCCAATTCTGATCAACAACAAAAATAAGTCACCTGTGTTACCAAAGTTTTCAATCATGAACTTCTTATCTGATGTAGTTTTCGGCGTGTCTTTAAGTTATTTTTTTTATTAAATCTTATGCCACAAACATCACATCTGTAAGGCTTCTCTCCTGTATGTATCATTATGTGGTTCTTCAGGCTACTACTATTAGTAAAATCACAACCACAAACATTACAAGTGTATGGCCTCTCTCCTGTGTGTAGTCTTTTGTGCACCTTTAGATTAAAATAATGCACAAAACTTTTATCACAAACATCACACTTGTGTAATTTTTCTCTGGTATGACATGCTACGTGTATTTTGAGGCTCTCACAGTGACTAAATAATTTTCCACAACTATCACACTTGTAAGGCTTTTCTCCTGTATGTTTTCTTGTGTGCCTTTTCAGGTTTCCACCGTCAGAGAAACTTAATCCACAAATATCACACTTGTAAGGTTTCTCTCCTGTATGTACCCTTTTGTGTCTCATCAAGTTACTACTAGTAGTAAACTTTTTATCACAAATATCACATTTGTGAGGTTTTTCTCCTGTATGCCGCCTTTTGTGCATGGTGAGGCTCTCATTGTAACTAAATAATTTACCGCAACTATCACACTTATAAGGTTTCTCTCCTGTATGTATTCTTGTGTGTTTCTTCAGGCTTACACCATCAGCAAAACCAAATCCACAAACATCGCACTTGTAAGGCTTCTCTCCTGTATGTCTCAATTTGTGCCTATTCAGGCTACTCCTTAGAGGAAATCCAAAACCACAAACATCACATTTGTGTGGCTCATCTTTTGTGTATTTACTTTTGTACTCTTCTGTGTGTATTTTTTTGTGCATCTTCAGATACTTATCATCAGCAAAGCTTTTACCACAAACATCACACTTGTCTGATCTTTTTCCTGTATGCCGTCTTTTGTGTATCACGAGGCACGCACTGTGAGTAAATAGTTTACCACAAATATCACACCTGTAAGGCTTCTCTCCTGTGTGTTTTCTTTTGTGTTGCTTCAGGCCACCATTGGAAGTGAAACATAATCCACAAACATCACACTTGTAAGGTTTCTCTCCAGTATGGATCTTTTTATGCTCCCTCAGGCCACTACTATAAGCAAATTTTTTATCACAAACATCACATTTGTAGTGTTTTTGCCCTGTATGCCATATTTTATGTATCTTGAGGCTCTCAGTGTGAGTAAATAATTTACCACAAATATCACACTTGAAAGGTTTTTCTCCTGTATGTAATCTTTCATGTCTAATCAGGTTTCCATTGCAATTTAACCCTAATCCACAAACATTACACTTGTAAGGCTTCTCGTGTGTATGTGTTCTCATGTGTCTTGTCAACTTATGAAAATGACTAAAACTGAAACCACAATCATCACACTTATGAGGCTTCCATCCTGTATGTCTTCCTTTGTGAATGTTCAAGTTATTTTGTTTAGTTAAGACTGCTTCATGAACATTACACTCACCATGATTCTCTGTTAAATGTTGTTGAGTATGTGCTTTTACTTCATTGAAATGAGTAAACTTTAAACCACACACATCACACATGTAAGTTTTCTCTACTGCATGTGTTGTTTTATGTGAGAGTATAATACTGCACATTTCTGTATCTAAAATATTTTTTGTGAGTAAAGTACCTGACTTAGAAACATAAACATCATGAAGGGTCACTTTCCTACATTCTCCATCATTTAAAGTCACACTGTAATCATTCTGTTTGACCTTACCCATGATGTCTACAACCATTACTTGACAATCTTTGACCTTTACGGACTCTCTACATTGATTTGGTCTGTATTCTCCACATCTCATCTCAGATATCAAACATAGTTCTTTTTTCTTGTCCTCTGTATTATTTATGATGTTTCCTGCATGTGCGGGTAACTCCTCTGACAAAGCATGATGCATCAAATATTGCAAATCTTGGGCATTAAATGTACTTGTATTTATTTTGCCTTTGTTAGTACCTTCTGAGTTGATTATGCAGCACTGCATATGTGGGTAGACCTCTGAAATACAGAAGGGAGTTATTACAAATACACAAAAACTGAATCCTATCACAAATATAATTGAAATTTGGACTGGCTTAAGCAGAAGTCCTATCTTCATACCCAGGAGACCATGTTACAGGATTTGTGACCACATGTAACTGTTTGGTGAAAGTAATAAAATGCTAATAAGCAACGGAGGCTGGGCAGCAGACTAGTGTTAGCATTCTGCCTATGTCAGCCTTCAAGTGTTTGACGGCCATGGTGAATATGGGCCTTTATTAAACGTTTTTTGTGGATGTGAGAAAATGTGTATCTGCTAAGGATCGGCAGATGATCCTGGAGCTGTATTTAGGCAGTTATACAGCTGTTGTCCATGGGGTAAAAAAAAAAAAAAAAGTTGTTTCTTTCGAGATATTGTGATATCTCTGATACTTGAAGCATATCTTGACGTGGCGTGCCTGAGTAAAGTCGTATGTGTACTGTTGGACTGTCTTCATATACTTGTGCATTATTGATAATAAATGTAATGGACCATTGATCGCTACTTCAGCCTTGTCAATCCAGTTGACCATTAACTCGTTAACAGTGTGAAATTTGTGGATAGCTAGTGTTAAAGAGTGTAAACAACATTTAATGAACAAAATCGAGTTATGTCTGAATGATATTGTTTTAACAGAAATATATGTGACATGTGCACATTCTGTTGGTTGATTGAAAAGTGTATAATCTGACTGTATAATCATGATATTGGATCTATTTTTTTATTTGTGAAGGATGTGAATAATTAAATATGGATCTCTGATTCATCTCAAGTTTTTACCAAAGTTATTATTATTGGGATTTATGTTTCTGATGTTGAATGGGACTCACTGTAAAGTTACTGTTCATAGGTACCACAAACTGATTTTTCATTTTGTATTTACAGTGTCTTTGTTTATAGATCTTAATTGATCTCCTTAAGCCATGAAATTTCCTTGTTAAATTTTAAAAATCTGACATCAAACAACCGAGTTACAGCATTTCAAAATTGTGGGGAATTACAAAATTTTTCAAACATCTTCGCATCGAACAAATTGCCAGACTTTGTACAATCATAACTACAGTCAACAAACACTTACCAAGTCAATAATGCTTTTTGTACAAAGTCATACAAGTCCTTATTGCAGAAAAGAAACATGGGAAGTACAACAAATCAATTAAATGAATTATAGTCCATCAAAATTGACAAAAGATGCAGTAGCAAGTCTCATTGTTGTGCTCGCAAAGTGCAAATATGCATTTTCATGCACTCATAAATCAAAAACTACACACAGGAAAGCTATAAGATTTATTGAGCTTAAAGAGAGCATTATATACTTGATGCTTAATTTTTTTTGAGCCACATGAAATACTGAATACTATAAAACTGCATTATGTGAAAATGGATCGAAGGCTAAATTTGCAGTTCGGAAGAAAAATCTCACGAAATTCCAAATGTTGTCATAAAATCATGAATATTGCAGCTATAGAGCTGAAAACTTCCATATTAATGTAATTTGAGTTGTACAATTCAAATTAATGGTTATTTTCTTGATTGAAACAACCTTTACTGCTTACAATTTGATTTTTATAAACAAAGAAACATTACATATTCGTCCGTGTCCAACTCACTGTCACTTGAGGTCAGCTGCATCAAAAGATAAATGTGTGTTCAGAAAGTCCTCAAGTGAATCTCCTCTCAGGGCACTGGCTTGTTGTACTGACATCTGACACCTGTATTGTAGCTGTCCTTTACTCACATTCTGTTCGTGTAGCACAGAGAAACCAAGAGGTCACCTGAGAGAAATTTGTTGGGAGGGACGGGAAGAGGACAAATTGCATGATTGTGTTATTTTATTATTAATACGAAAAATATCGGCCAAATTATTTTTCTTTCCCTTTGTTAATCATTAAGCATTTATTGCGGCATTAATTTTTACTGCATTTACCATTTAAATTATTATATTAATTATACAGTAGATTGTAAGTCTCTCTTTTACATGGATTATGTCATTTGTCTTTTATGTTTGTAATTGTAAAATAAACTCAAAACCTGTAGAGGCTTCTAGGTTCAATTACATAGTAGCCTAATGATTTTTAACATCAGAGAATGAGAGGAAATAATATGATATATAAACTTTACACAACAAGACGTACTAGCTCCCATGTTGCATTTTCCTAGTCTTCCAGAAGACAGAACTGTGCCAATAGTCTGTTTGTCACAGTAGAAATCGGTGGCAGAGCCCGACGTCTGCCTCTTCCCATCATTGAAAAATGTGCATCATAACGATCATCCCCTGAAATAATTGAGAAAAAAACAGGTTAATTAAGCGAGAGAGGCAATTAAAAAAAAAAAAATTAACGTTCACAAATGTGTAGCAAGCTAAAATCTAAACATGACCTTTGACATCCATCACGTTATCGAAACGAGGTCAGCGGCTTTACAAACTGTTACTAAGTGTTAGACCTTAATTCTGATACCGAATGTTTTGAAAATGGTGATGGTCCGATAAAACAACCAAATAGCTACATAAACAACAATACCCCACCCCCCAAAATTGCTTAAAAAACTAAAAACTTTCTGTCTAAATGTGTAAATCGAGCAGCCACATTTGGCTGTTCTTTTAATAATACATCCACTCTACGTCACTTGCCGTTGCTATATTGCAAATAAACAAAATAGGTCTGAAATGAATAGAAATAAAACAAAGTTCAAAACTTACTCAGAACACATATTGCGTCGACTTCCATTGGTGAAACTTTCAATTCAGCGCCTGAGTCATTTCATGCTGTGTCCCCTACAGCCAGCCCATCGTTATCGGGATTGTCAATTGGAACAGCCGCCATTGCGCGTTTCCGCGCCGAGAAAGATCGGAGGTGTTATCTTTTAACGTTCATTTGCTTTTTGCTCAAATAACTCTAATGTTTAAAACTTTGATACGATTTTAGCAGAATGGTTGCTCGTTTGTTTGATGTAACACGAGTGTAGGTAGGCCTCCCAGATGTGTATTAAAATCCAAACTTTCTCATTCACTTCGAATTTACGATATCTTCCTATAACAAATCTGTGCCTCGTGTTACATGTGTGTAAAGCTCAGTTTCCGCTCTTCTCATTGGTGAAAACCGTATGAATGTAGCATGTTGTGGATAGATTCTCCGAAGCCTGCGCCAACTTTGGGCTTACCATCAACACGAAGAAAACAGAAATCATGTACCAACCAGCTCCTGGCACAGTTTATACTGAGCCAGTCATCAAGGTTAATGGTGAGAAACTGAATGTTGTGAACAGATTCACATACCTTGGTAGCACACTATCCCAGAACATTGTCATTGATGATGAGGTGAACACCAGGATCTCCAAAGCCAGCAGTACATTTGGCAGACTATACACCAACGTTTGGCATCGAAGTGGCATTAGTCTACAGACAAAGCTGAAGGTGTACAGAGCTGCGGTGCTTCCAGTGCTGCTATATGCATGTGAAACATGGACTGTATACAGGCGCCACGTAAAGAAGCTAAACCACTTCCATACAGTCTGTCTCAGGAAGATAATGAACATCAAATGGCAAGACAAGATCCCGGATACTGCCGTTCTTGACAGAGCTGGTATCCCTAGTATTGATACTATTCTGATGCAGTCACAAATTCGCTGGGCAGGTCATGTAGTCCGCATGCCAGACCATCGACTGCCAAAGATACTCTTTTATGGTGAGATGCAGAAGGGTAAACGCTCCCATGGTGGCCAAAAGAAGCGCTTCAAAGACACGTTAAAGACGTCATTGAAAACCTTTGACATAAACCCAGACACATGGGAAGCTGCTGCGCAAGACCGAACTGCTTGGCGCACATCTCTTCGTAAAGGTGCAGCAGCATGCGAATCATCCAGAAGAGCAGCAGCGGAACAGCGGAGACAAGCTAGAAAGGACCGTGAAATAAAACCTTCACATGAAGCAAACATTCCCTGCCCACACTGTCCAAGATCTTTCCAGGCCCGCATCGGGCTCTTCAGTCACCTTCGTACCCATAGACTAACCTAACATATTCTTAAATAATTGGATGAACAGAGTGGTCTTCATCACCCGTGATGGACGAACAACCAACCAGCATGTTTAAGGACACAGCACCAATGCTTTGAATGAGATGGGGTCCATTCAGGGAATTTCACTCTCTTGAGCGCCAGTCAGCTAGCGCACGGCAAGAGCAGTTTTAATGGCGTTTTTGTTTTTTGTCTCACTCAATTTCAATGACACACAGAAAGTTACAATTGATATATTATGAAAGAAGAAAGATCAAGGAACCAGAAGATATAATTTTTATTTAGAAAAGGCAAATTAATTACTAGGCAGAGCGAGGTTGAAAAGGGCCCAACTTGGGCCTCGCTTGCGCATCACTGAATTTTTCGACCGCCGCAAAGCGGCAGTTTGTGGTACCTACTGTTCACTCTGCAGTTTGATAATGAACAGATTCCAAAGAGGAGACATATGTGTTATGTATGTGGTGCTTGTTTTATTGGTGACATAAAATGACTGAGAACAAGAACAGGAGAGAAGCCTTCATCATCATCTTTCTCTTTGCACGCCTTATGAATCATGAACCAGCACTGCTACTGGTCCTCTTGCAAAAAGCCTGCACCGAACTTCTCATGTTTTTCAGCAGTGGTTTTCTTGGCAATTTGTTTTACATGATGAGGTTGCCAACCTCATATACAACCTCATATTAGTTTACCTAACTGTACACAAAAGCCCATTAAGGACATAAGCCTTACAGATGTGATGTGTGTGTGTGCTGTAAGTTTTAATTACAGTGGTGTCCTGAGGAAACACAAACAAAAACACTTAGTAGAGAAGTGGAACAGATGTAATGTTTGTGGTATAGACTACTCAATGTGGTCAGCTAAAGAGACATCAAGAATCCATACAGGAGAGAAGCCCTATCACTGTGATGTTTGTGATTTTGGATTATCACAAAACTTTTGCACAAAAGCAAACATATATGAGTGAAGGTTTACAAAATGTTATATTTGATTTGAATATTAAAGCTTGAAAAATACAAAGAGAAATTAAGTCTTTCAAGTATAGTGTTTGCAGTTGAGTCAGTAGAGTTTACTCAAATTTCTGCACTGGAGAAAGAGAAAGAAATTAAAGTAATGAAAACTCAAGATCGATGAACAACTTTTTAAATTTTTTTGGGGGAGTTAAATTTTAAGAACGTGTGCAGTCTTATACTTTATGTTTGTACATGGAAATAGAGTAATGACAAATGGAACTACATAAAACACATGCACACACACAGATTCAAATAATTTGGCACATTGTCAGGTGAAAATTCACCACTGACATAGTAAACATAATGTTTCAAGTAAGGATTAATTAATCAGCCTTCATTGGGCATTTGAGGATAAAAGATATAATTGAAAACTTTGCAAGAACAGCAAGCAGAACAAGACAATTAGAGGAACAGAAAGAAAAGATAAATTCAGTCTAAATAGATTAAATCAAAATTGTGTGAATGTATGTATGTGTGATCTCCCCCTTCCTAGATACAAACAAACAAAAATAAAAGAAACAAAGTTAAGTTTCTCATAACTGCTCTGTTGTGAACAGGGGTAAGAAAGCCTGCAAATGTCCGAGATTACACCAGATGCACCGACTATTTGCCATCATCCATATGAGCACCATATCCACACTCTATCATTGATCTTTATATATTAATTTGGATGGAAGCCTTAAGGGCAGACAAATATATAAATTGTTCAAGACTCCAACAAGAACATGTCAGGTATCTAGAGAACTAAAAATCCTTAGCAATAAGAAATTTCTTATACTGCAACTAGGAATGGACTATTTTAGAATAGAAGAACCTTGCTGTTCAGTGTCTAATAATATAGAGCATTTCCTATTAAAATGTAGGAAGTATGAACAAGAGAGAAAACTAATATTAGATTATTTACAGGCATACAATTATTCATAACTGTAGAACAGGTGTTAAGAATAGATAGACCTAGAGAATTGCACATTATAGTAAAATAGTATATAACAAGAGCTAAAGTGAAGAAAAGTAAGAACATGTTGAAGAAGTGATAAACTTGAAATAATTAAGAAACTATAACGTGGTGTCAGCAATGATGTTATATTGGAAACTTACAACATCAGAAAGTCTTCAATTTACAATATTAAAAAAAATAACAAAAATAAAATTCTAGAATTTACAGCTTCGTCTGAGCCTTACATTAAAATTGCTGAAAAAAAAGTTTACATAAGCCAAAATTAGAAAACCTCAATAAAGTGTTGCACTAATGGTTTTTGTAAAAATGAACAGAAGATATGTTAATTTCTGGGCTGATGCTTATTGTCAAAGCAAAGTCTTTTAAGGAGCAAATTAACAATGAATCAGAATGTGCATTTAGTGATGGATGGCTTAGCAATTTCAAAACTTGTTATGGTATTAGATATTGCTGGAGAAAGACAGTCAGCTGAAAGACAAGCAACAACAAAATATAGTGCAACATTTGAAAAAATTGTAACTGACTATGATCTCACACCCAATCAAATTTATAATGCTGGTGAAATGGGGGTAAACTGTAGCTGTTTGCCCACAAAAACTTTGGCTGGAAACCAAGAATGGAATGCTGCAGGATTCAAGCGTAATAAGGAAAGAGTAACCGTTCTTAAATGTGGTAGTGCTTCAGGTCAGCTCAAAATTAAGCTTTTGGTGATTAGCGAAATTCAGTGCCCCCTGGCCTTTAAAAAAAATTTGCGCTTCCCTGTGACCTATCACACCCAAAAACATGCTTGGATGGACAAAGACATATTTCACGTTTGGTTTGTTCATGATTTTTCTCCATCAGTTTGTCAAAACTTAAGGAAATTGTGGGAAGCCTCCAAATACAAAGTGCCTTCTACTTCCCAACAGATGTAGGGTCCACCCCACATGAACAAAAATTACTGTTTGATTGTGAATATATTATTGCATGTTACTTGCTGTGACATATAATGGAAAGAGAGCCTACAGTAATCTGACAGTCTTAGTAACCTCGTAGCGCTCAATGATTTGCTAGCAAAAACCATGCATTTACTACCTGTCTTTACTCACAAGTGTACTTTTTTGTCCCCGCCTCTTCTCTTTGAACACAAGCAAACGATGTGTTTACAAACTTTCGTGACCTGCCCGTCATAACAGGTAGTGAATCAGGTTTGTTTACCTCGTCTTCTCATGCGAGCTTATCTGTCAATCATACGATACCTGACAGACCGCACGTGAAAAACACAGAATCTTTTTGAAGTCTACAAAGGGAAATTCAAAATTCCCTGAGTACGCTTTGATGTCGAGCCGCGGGCAAAAACCTTCGAGAACCCAGTTAACATGTAAAAAGTCCTGTGATGTCAGTCAGCAACGCCCGACAAAGCCGACCTGTTAGCCTTTATCTTGTAACTCTGTTTCTGATTCTCCAATACACACACTAGCGCAAAAATTAACAACATCTATAGATCAGAGAAATATAATGATATATAAACTGTGTTTTCCTAAACCTGCCATCAGTGTCACTCAGAAATTTTGAATACTCTAAGCACACAGTTTATTGTGGAAAATGTGTTATTAGCATTCGTGGGGATTTTTCATTCTGATTTTCTGGTAATAGAAATAGGCTAATGTGTTTTTTTTAAAGTGTAGCGTTTACCATTATAATTCACTTAGATTTTTCTCGCTGTTAAAACCTAGTGAAATAAAATAACACATAGCTATTTCATACCAGATGTTCAGTTATAATGTTTCTGCGTTCAGTTTGTAGTCATGCTAAATCTGCAGGCCTGTCGCCAAAACGAAGTCCACAGTCTTTACTAGGTCGGCGCGGCAGCCCCATAGCTTCTGCTGGAGCTCAGCACCCCTTGGCCAGGTCGCACGTCGCGGTTCATCGTGGGTTGGACAGTTCTGGAGAATGTGTTCTGGGGTCTGGATTCCTGTTCCGCATGGGCATTCATTTGTGTGGGATATCTTGAGGCGATAGAGATGTCCTAGTAATCTGCAGTGGCCAGTTCTCAGGCGGAACATTGTGGTCTGTTGGTATCTGTTTAGATGGTGTATTGGGTCATCTCTGCTGTACATATCCCCTTCCTCCTTCCACTGATTTTTGTACTTGTTGTGGATTATGGTTTTTGCTTCCCGATACTGCAATGGATGGCTGTATTGTTCCATTTTACTGCCACTTCTTGATAGAGCATCTGCTTTCTCATTGCCAGCAATTCCACAATGGGAGGGTAACCACTGAAGGGCAATGGTTGATGACCTTTGGATGATGTTAAACTCAGATCTGATCTCATTCATCATGTTATCATTTCTGGTGTTTTGTATTGATTCCAGTAATGATCTGCAGTTGGTGAAGATTACTATCTTAGCTGGTGGTTGTTGTTCGGGTCTGGTGAAGATTTTCAGGGCTTGCAGTAGTGCCATAGCTTCTGCCCTGAAATTGGAGATCTTTCCAGTTGGGAAGGCCTTTCGGATGATCTTTCCATTTAGGAAACTTATAAAAATGCCCCCACCACCGTTCTTTACTGCCCCCTCAGCGGATCCATCTGTGTATGCGTGTGTCCACTCTTTCGGGTTGTACTTTTCTTCAATCATTTCTTGAGCCAAGGTTTTTAGTTGTTGAGGGGTCTGGTGGCCTTTCTTTTTTATTTCAGGGACTTCTGTGAAGATAGATATATTTCCATGGTAGTCGTCTGGCTCCTCATAGTCAATTAACATTTCAATCTCAGTAGGTTGTTTTGGGAGGAGGTCTTCATGGCATCGATGCAGATGTTTGGAGATGTTTATGAAGCTGGTTCTTTTCAGCCTGTTCTTTGTCAAGCTATGGAGTTTGGCATGCATTGGATGACTTGGCATTCGTAGAAGCTTCTCACTGTGAGTGAATACCTTTTCCTCACATCTGTCATTCAGAGAGCGGATGTTGGTTATCTCTCCATTGTCTGGATTGGAGAAGTCTTCATCCCTCCAGTGATTAATCTAAGGCCTGAATTTTGTACTTTCCCTAGACGTTCTGTGTTTGTTTTAGATGCCGTGGCCCAGGCTGACATGCCATATTCAAGTACAGGCCTGACTGTGCCTGTATAGTTTTTCTTTAGTATGTTGGTATTTGCCCCCCAACTTGTGCCAGCCAGTTTCTTCATAATAGAGAGCTTTCTTATTGCTCTCTGTTCTACTGCATTTATGTGCGGCTTCCAGGTGAGTCTCTTATCCAACTTGACTCCCAGGTATGTTGGATTTTCCTCGATTGGAAGCTCACTTCCATTTAGTTGCAGTTTGATCGTTTCTTGGCGATTTGACAGAGAGAAGCAGGTTGCTACTGTCTTGGAGAGGTTTATCTGTACTCCCCACTCTGATGTCCATTTACCGATGGTATTTAGCGCTGCTTCCATCCTGAACTTTGCAGTAGGCAAATGTTCAGCAGCACACCAGGCAGCAAAATCGTCAGCATGAAGAGCCCTGGAGATATTCCCAGACAGTTTCTCTGCAATATCATTTATATATATGATAAAAAGTGTGGGGGAGATAACTCCTCCTTGTGGCACACCTTGTTGAAGAGTAACGCGATGGCTCAGATTCCCATCAAGTTTTACTCTTACTGTGCGGTATCGGAGAAAGTCCTGTATCCAGCTGAACATTCTCCCTTCAATTTTGTTGTTGAGCATCTTAAGGAGGAGTCTTTCTTTCCATACCTTATCAAAGGCTTTTGTCAAGTCTACAAAAACAGCCAGAACTTTCTTTTTCTCCTGAAAGGCATTTTCTATTTCCTGTGCTAGATAAACCAGCTGGTCTTCGGTGCTGCAGTTTTTCCTGAATGCTGACTGTGTGTTATCAAGCAGATGGTTTTTTTCCAGATGTTTCATTAATCTTGAGTTCACCATTCTTTCCATTACCTTACCCAGACAGCTCAGAAGGCTAACTGGTCGGTAGCTGGACTTGCTTGTTTTCTCCTTTTGTTTCTTTCTGATGGGAACAATGATTGCTTCTCGCCATCGATCTGGGAATTTTCCAGTACTCCATGACTGGTTGAAGATTAGGAGGAGCTTGTGCCTGGCTACAGGTCCAAGGTTCTTGATCATATCATTTGTGATACCATCTTTTCCTGGAGCTTTCATGTTCTTTAGTTTTGTTATGGCAGCATTTAGTTCTCTCAAAGTAAGGGATGACTTCATGCAGGTATCTGGGTTTTGGTGCTTCAGTTTTTCTTTTACTTCCTTACGTACTTCTTGGATACGTGCATGTGGAAGTCTTCTTCTTCTTCGATCCTTAACCACCGACCGTCAAAGCAGTCAGTGGCCATCACGCCTAGTGGCGTCTTGTAGGGCAACAACAAATTGATTCCACTTGCACGGTCGGTGGCCATCCTTCGTACAGTGCCCCAACTCTGGTTCATTCTTTGCATCTCAGCCTCCACAGTCCTCCGCCAAGTTGTTTTTGGTCGGCCTCTCTTTCGCTTTCCTTCAGGGGTCCAAAGCATAGCTGTTCTTGTGATGGCATCGGGGTCTCTTCTGAGGACATGACCAACCCAGCTCCAGCGTCTGCCAGCTATGATGGTGTGCATGTCCTCTTGCTTGCTACGAGTAAGCAGATCTTGGTTGGTGATGGTATTCGGCCAAAAGATGCGGTGAATTTTTCTTAGGCATGTTGTGTGAAAAGAGGACAATTTTGACATTTCCTTCTCTGTGACTCTCCAGCATTCCGCACCATAGAGAAGCACAGAAAGCACGCAACTCTGGTATAATCTTAATTTTGTGCTTGTGCTGTATTGGGAGGACTTCCAGATGTTATTTAGGCTAAAGAAGGCTGTTCTTGCCTTATTCATTCTGATGTTGATGTCTTTGCCTGCCCCACCGTCTGGTGTTACTATGCTTCCTAGGTATGTGAAGGTATCTGTCTGTACCAATTGCTGATTCCTTACTGATATGGGCTCAGGGTTGCTCACATTGAGCGTCATGACCTCAGACTTCTTTAAATTGATGTTCAAGCCCACCTGCTGGCTAAATTTATTAAGTCTATCCGTTTTTTCCTGGATGTGTTGATGTGAATGTGCCAGCAGTGCAATGTCATCTGCATATTCCAGATCTTCCAATGTAGAAAATGTAGTCCATCTTATTCCTCTTGGACTGCCCTCTGTTGTCTGGCGCATCACCCAGTCTATGACTGTTAAAAAAAGAGTGGTTGATAAGGGGCATCCCTGTCGTACTCCTGTCTTCACCTCGAAGGTTAGGTTGCTCTGCCCAACACTACACGTAAAGTTGGCATAGAGGCTTTTTATGATTGACACTATGCAGCTTGGAATTCCATAAGCCCTCAGTATTTTCCATAAACTGTCCCTATGTATGCTGTCAAAAGCCTTTTCAAAATCAACAAAATTTATGTAAAGCTGTCTTTGCCATTCTGAGCACTGCTCTATAATGTTCCTGAGAGTGAATATATGGTCTACACATCTTCTGTTCTTTCTAAATCCTGCTTGTTCTTTCCTCAGTTTGTAGTCTACTGCCTTTGAAATTCTCTGTATAATTATCCTGCCTAGTATTTTGCTGGGAACTGAGAGAAGAGTGATTCCTCTCCAATTATTGCAGTCTGCAAGATCTCCCTTTTTGGGCAATTTGACAATTATTCCTTTGTTCCACTCTGATGGTGTTGTCCCCGTTTTCCACACTTGTGCAAATAGTGGTTCTAATAGTTCTGCTGCTAGCTCAGGGTCTGTCTTAAATAGCTCTGCATTTAAGTTATCATGGCCCGGAGCTTTGCCGTTCTTTAACCCTTTGATTGCTGTGATGATTTCTTCTTTTCGTGGAATGTCTGTATTTACATCTAGATCGTTTTCAGCCTCAGGAACATTCAATTGTGTCTCTGGTATTTCCTTGTTCAGAGTTTCTCTGAAGTGCTCTGCCCATCTTGTTTCCTGTCCCTCTGCTGTCTTGATGAGATTTCCTTGCTTATCTCTTACTAATGTAATATTGTTTGCACCTTGTTTTCCGCTGATGAATTTAGTTATTTTGTATACTGTGCTTTGTTCATTTCTCAGTGCTGCCTCTTCTGCCTGTTTTGCAAGATCGTCTAGGAAATTCCTTTTGTTGGCTCGGGTTTGGCGTTTAACTTCCCTGTCCAGCTGGCTGTACTGTTCGCTATATAGTTGCTTTAACCTGGGGGACTTCGCTTCTGTTTTCTTTCTTTTCATTTCCTTTCTCATCTTTATGGTGTTTAGTGTTTCTGGTGTTATCCAGTCTTGCTTCTTCCTTTCCTGGAATCCTAAGCATGATTTGCTACTTTCCTTATATACTGTTGAAATGGTGTTGAAATTCTGGTCTATATCATCAGTCAATGTCTTTTCCTGGCTTTTGGCAAATTGATATCGTTTCTTAATGTCGGCCGCAAAAGCTTTTCTGGTAAGGGGGTCCTTCAATTTGCTGATGTCAAACCTTTTCTGTGTAGTTACAGTTGGTCCAGCCCTTCTTAGTTTCACTTTCAGTTTTGCTACTACTAAATGGTGATCACTTCCCACGTCTGCACCTCTTCTTACCTTCACATCTTGTAATGCATGTCTCCATCTACCGTTAACCATGATGTGGTCTATCTGGTTTCTGTCCCGACCATTTGGTGATTCCCATGTTAACTTGTGAATTTCCTTATGTGGGAAAAGTGTTCCTCCAATGACCAGGTTGTTAATGCTACAGAAACTTATTAGCTTATCCCCATTTTCGTTTGCTGTTCCGCTGCCGCATTTCCCCATTGTTCTTTCATTATATGTATTGTGTGTACCAACTTTCGCATTGAGGTCTCCCATTACTATAACAAGATCATATCTAGGTGTGTCTTCCATTTCTTTCTGCAGTTGTTGATAGAATTCATCCTTGACCTCCTCATCGCTATCATTCGTTGGTGCGTAGCATTGTATTATTGTAGTGTTGGTGAATCTCCCTCTCAATCTCAATCGTATCAGTCTGTTGTTGATGGGTTTCCATTCCAGTAATGTCCTTTCTATCCCTTTCTGTAGAATAATGGCTACGCCTTCACTGTGCTGTCCATCCTCTCTTCCAGAGTAAAGTACTGTTTCTCCTGTTGCTGTTTTAACTTTTCCTGCCCCTGTCCATCTGCTCTCACTTATCCCCAGGATGTGTAACCTATAGTTTCTCATTTCTGCCGTGACCTGTCTTAGTTTACCTGTCTCGTACATTGTCCTGACATTCCAAAATCCTATTCTTGTATCCTGTTTTGCGGTCAGGACATCCGTTTTCATGTCAGTGGCTTCCTTTCGGCTTTCACCACTGACAGTCATACGAGCCACAGACTCCGAATGTCCATCCCGCAGCAAAGTTTGTTCATTTGATGTTGTTTCCGTAACTTCATTATTTTTTTTACATAGACAGGGGTGTCAGCCCTATGCTAAAACCCCCAACCTGGAGGACCAGGGTACCAGCTTTTGTCTGACCCCTACCCACACAGACCAGTCCAGCTTGGTTGAACCTACCAGGAGTAAAACTCCCACTGGCATAGCTCTGGGGATTGTCAGGGTACGCAAGCTGCCATACCGCTACAAGGTATAGGTACCATTGATGGCAGGCATGTGGAAGTGATGTGGTGCTTTCTTCCTTGTAGAAATCTGCCAGGATGTTTGCTGCCATCTTTCCTGTGTGGTATTTTCGTTTTCCTTGATGACAGTCTTGCAGTAGCTGGTTGTTGTTTCTTCATTTAGTACTCTTGTCAGATTCCACAGCTTGCTCAAGTCCTTTTCCATGTTGAGACTGCTGGTCTTCTGGTGCCAGCTCCTTTGGATTTCAGCTTTCTTTTGTTCATTAAAAGCTTGTTTTATGCTGTTGTGTCTCTGGGGGTTCTCTAATGTGGGACTTTGCTCCATAGTTTCCTGTGCTTTTTTTAAGTCACTATGGAGTTTTCCCAGATTGTCACTCCAGTATGGTTTGTAGTCTCGTCGTTTACCTCGTGGAATTAAATTCTTTGCTGCTTGGATGATTGCCTCACTGATGATGGAAATGTTTTTATTGACATTATTTGAGTGGGTAATGTTCTGACAGAGGTTATCGACTTGTTCTTTAAAAAATCCCCAGTTTGCTTTTTTGAAATTCCAGCTAGGAGACATTAATTTGTCCTGCACTTCTTACCTCAGATATCTGTAATGTGACTGGTACATGGTCACTTCCCCCCAGTTGGTTATTTACTGTTCTAGTGGTGAGTCTGTAGCCATAGCAAGATCTGGTGTGTTCGTTGTTTTCCATACTCTGGAATAGAAGGTGTGCTTATCCTCTGGTTGGTTTATTAGAATTAGTTTATTCTCTACCATCCAATCTTCCATCTCTTCTCCTCTCAGATCTGTTGCTTCATAGCCCCAGCTGGGTGAGTGGCTGTTGAAGTTGCCCATAATGAGGTGTCTTGATGCTGCAAGCTTCACTTTGTGTAGCTCCAGAGTTGTGGTTGGAGGGCTGTAGCAGTTTGTGATCATTAAGTCTCCACTGGGCAGCAGTAGTTGGACTGTTATGTATTCAAGTTCGTCCTCACCAGATCTGTGTATCTCTACTGCTGGGATTGAGGTTTTAATCAGCGTGAGGATTCCTCCCTTAGTTCTTTTTGCCCTGTCTTGGCGGAAGGATTCGTATCCACGTATGAAGAATCGTTGGGTATCTTTTAGGTGAGTTTCTTGGATGCAGATTATATCAATGTTATTTTCCCTGAGGAATTCTTGTAACTCCAGTTTCTTGTTCCTCACTCCTTCTGCATTCCATTGAGCCACTGTAAGGCAGTGGGTTGGTTGGTTGGTCAGTTGCTCTACTTTGCCTTCCCCTGACCATTTGGTTGGCAAAGGCACCGGTTGCTTGGGTGGGCCCTTTCGAGGCTAGGGGCCCGGCTCCGCTCCTCCCCGGTTGTAGCTGATAGGAGCGACGCCATGACGTAAGTCGAGATTGTCGCATGACTCCATACTGCAAAAGCGTGTGTGTCCTAATTTTTCCCGGTGTCTGCGCCGTACCTAACACACTCCGTCTTCGGCAGGCCGGGTTGTGTTTGTTGTTCAGGGTTGTCTCCCATAGCCTTTCCATCTCCCGGTGGTAGCTGCTGTAATATAATACATTAATAATACGAACCACACATTGTAATAATATGCGAATCTTCACATGTACGATATCCTGTAAATAAACATGGCTACAAACTGAACATGCTTTTACTGAGTGCCTTCTGAAACATGTGTGTGCTTGTGTAGATGACGAGGTAATGCTTATATACATACATCATAACATTACATGGTGGCAGCGGTCGATACCGGACTGACGCAAAACAGCTACACGACAACACGTGAGTACAGTTTATTCGGCTAATTTTCGTCATCGAGGTCAGCCATGGCGGCGAAACACTATCGCAACGCACCGCAAATGAGATTCGCCGGTCAAGATGATAAGAGTGAAGCTTTCTTGTTATGGCGCCAACGCATAGATCTATATTCCAAGACCACTGGTCTGGAAGGACAAACCCTAACTCCATATATCCTAGAAGCATTAGACGATGAAGGTTTGAAAATTTACAACAGTTTTGCTACCGCCATGCCTGTGGAGTCGGCGACAGACCCCGCAGCCATATTGGACGAATTTGAAAAACGTCTGATAATAAAGCACACGAACTTTAGAGCGGCAAGATTAGAACTTCACCACCTGCGACAGAAACCTGGTGAAAGTCTAGATGATTTTTTCACTCGCATCAAGGAGAAAACAAGTGTATGCAAATTTAACAAAGAAGAAGAAAAAGAGCGAATTATCGAACAGATCCTTCTCAGCACACCAATGCCAGAGTTCCAGAAATGGATACTGAGCCAGAGTGATACACTAACTTTACAACAACTTCTGGATGAAGGCAGGAAACACGAGGCACAAGCACTAAACATTAAACAAATTCAGCAAGGTACAGTAACAGCCCAGGTGGATGCAGTAAAAAGCTATAAACCCAAACAAAACAAAGCAACTGGTTCGAAGCAACAAGAAAAACACAACACAAGCAGAGGTGCTATGTGTAAATGTTGTGGCCTAAACCACATACAAAACCACTGTCCAGCTAAAGACTCTACATGTCATTACTGCAGAAAGAGGGGCCACTGGATAAAATTATGTTTCAAGAGGAAACAAGACAGTGCTCAACACAACCTTCACAGCAGAGAGTCATAAAAACAAACACACTTTATGATGACTGAGGACCTTGACTCCAGTGAAGAAAGTGATCCTTCCACATTTGATACTGTGAAGATACTAACTTTCAGTAATGAACCAAAGAGAACGCAGGCTTTCTGCAAGGTACAATTCCGAATACCAGGAATTAAAAGGCACAAAGAAAGATATATTCGGTTCAAGATAGACACAGGTGCCCAAGGTAACACTCTACCCTTAAGAATATTCAGACAGATCATGCCTGACAAGGTGGATGAGCAAGGATTTCCCACAAGGGATGTAAAAAGTAGGAGTGGCAGGACAAAGCTAAGAGCTTACAATGGAACAAGTATAGACTGTTTCGGAGCAGTAACACTTGAATGTTTATACAGAGACTCTGAATGGACATCGTCAACATTTTACTTGGTAGATGTTGAAGGACCTGCAATTTTGGGTTTACCAATGTGCGAAAAGCTGAGTGTGGTAACTATTAACAACATTAAAGCTGACAAAAAAGAACATCTTACTCTACACGTCACTGGAGTAGATGACCTTAAACAGCGATTCCCAGAACAGTTCGACAGAATAGGCAAACTTCCAGGAAAGGCAAGATTCTTTTTAAAAGACAACGCTGAGCCAAAGATAGACCCACCTAGAAAGTATCCTATACATGTTAAACAGAAACTTGCCACAGAACTAGAAAAGATGGTGCAGAATGATGTTATTAGAAAGGTTGAAGAGCATTCTGATTGGTGTAGTAGTATCACAACCGTTCTGAAGCAGGATGGTTCTCTTCGGGTTTGCCTTGACCCAAAACACTTAAACAACAGTCTAAAGCGCTGTCCACACAAAATGCATACAGTGGAAGAGATAACTCACAGATTCCACAATGCCAAATATTTTTCTAAACTAGATGCTGTACACGGATACTGGAGTGTTGAGATAGCAGAGGAAAGTCAACTCCTTACAACTTTTCGAACACCATTCGGCAGATATTGTTTCAAGAGACTCCCATTTGGTTTGAATGTATCACAAGACATCTTCCAACAGAAGATTGACAACATTGTTGAGCAATGTTCTGGTACAGTGGCTATTGCGGATGACATTGTAGTCTGCGGCAGGTCAGAACAAGAACACGACCGTAACTTGATTAACTTGATGCATGTAGCACAGGCCAATGGGCTAACATTCAACAGCAAAAAGTGTACAATTAAGGCAACGGAGATACAATTTTTTGGATTGCTGTACACCCAGAATGGTGTAAAACCAGACCCTAAAAAGGTTGAAGATATTCATGACATGCCAACACCAGCTACAAAGAAGGAACTGCAACAATTCTTAGGTGCTGTCAATTTCCTAGCACAATTCATACCAAATTTGTCAGCTGCTGCAGAACCTTTGCGATCTCTACTACAGAATGAAACTCCGTATGAATGGTCAGAAGACTACCAACACATATTCAACCACTTGAAGACCCTCATATCATCTGATGCATGCTTGAAATACTATGACATGCAAGCACCCACTTTTCTCATGGTTGATTCCAGTCTGAAAGGCCTAGGAGCAGCACTTTTGCAACCAGACAAAAATCCTGAAGGACACTATGCCAAAGAACTTCGTCCTGTAGCTTACGCAAGCAAATCATTAAGTTCTGGCGAAAAGAAACTTGCAAACATTGAAAGAGAAATGCTAGCTGTACGTTTTGGAATCAAACGCTTCCACACATTTCTTTTCAACCGCCCATTTACAATTCTCTCAGATCACAAGCCACTTGAGATGATTCATAAAAAACCAATAGCTTCAGCACCACCACGACTACAAGCTCTGTTATTGGAAACACAAGGTTATGATTTTAATATTCAGTATATCCCAGGAGAGGATATAGGTCTTGCAGATGCTCTCAGCAGACTACCAAACCCCAACAAGACAGCAGATCTTACCCCAAACATCAAAGTTGATTTTGTCAAGTTTAGCGATAATCGGCTTGAACACATCAGAGAAGACACAATGAGAGATCCTATCCTTAACTCTCTCAAAGAACTGATATACCATGGATGGCCAAGCTCTATCAGGGAAGTTCCAACACACATCCGTCCATACTACTCGATGAGGGACGAGTTAAGCATCGAAGATGGTCTGATCCTTAAAGGAGATCGCATTGTTGTACCAGAAACACAACGCGATATCATCCTTAAACAGCTCCATAATAGTCACCTTGGTATTGTGAAGACACAACTGAGAGCAAAGAAAGATGTTTACTGGCCACAGATAAACAAGGACATAGAAACACTATGTAAAAACTGTTCAATTTGCCAAGAACATGCAAATAGGCAGTGCAGAGAACCTCTCATACCATCAGACATACCATTGAGCCCTTGGAGCATTATAGGAACTGATATTTTCTCAATCGACAATAATGACTATCTTATTATTGCTGATTACTACAGCAAATTTCCCATCATTGAGAAACTTCCACAACCCTCACCATCAGCTGTTATTGCAGACATTACAAAGAAGTATTGCAGCATGTTTGGCATCCCAGATGAAATTAGATCAGACAACGGTCCACATTTCTCAGGTCAAGCATACAGAAACTTCACTAAGGACTGGAAGATCAAACACACAACATCATCACCTAGATACCCTAAATCTAATGGTTTCATTGAGAGACAGATACAAACTATCAAGTCAATCATGAAGAAAACAAGAACAGAGGATGTACACCTAGCACTCTTGAGATGGAGAACAACACCGGTAGACAGTAAGATCGACAGTCCAGCAGAACTTATGTTTGATAGAAGAATTAAAGACCTCCTACCATCTAAGGTCCACTTCCGTCCACAACATAGAGACAGCACATATGATCAACTTCAGCATCGTCAGCAAGTTCAGAAATCCAACTATGACAAATGTGCTAAAGACTTACCACCATTATATCCTGGTCAGCATGTGACTACCTACAACCACAACAATGACACATGGTCAAAAGCAACAATCATTTCCAGAAACCCTGAACCCAGGAGCTATACTTTAAGACCAGACAGCAGCAGCAACCTCCTGAGGCGAAACAGAGTGGACATAAGAGAAATCCCACAGAATACAACAGAACAGAGAATTCCCATGCTTTCAACAGACAATGCAGTAACTCCAGACCTTGGTGCCCCACAAAACCAACAAGCGCCAAGGCCGAAATCACAACCAACTCAAGCTAAACCAGGGACTTCCGCAGAACCACCAGCACTTTACACCACTCGTTCTGGCCGTACAGTGACACCTCCCAGCCGATACAGACAGTGACATATATATACTCACACTGAGCATTACACATACTTATCCTTTCTCACATGAAACATTTCGTTGGAAATGTTTGCACACATTTTTTTTTTTTCAAAAAAGGGGGGATGTAATATAATACATTAATAATACGAACCACACATTGTAATAATATGCGACTCTTCACATGTACGATATCCTGTAAATAAACATGGCTACAAACTGAACATGCTTTTACTGAGTGCCTTCTGAAACATGTGTGTGCTTGTGTAGATGACGAGGTAATGCTTATATACATACATCATAACATTACAGCTGCAAGGCAGCAGGTTGGTTTGTTTACCGAGGTTTACCTTCCCCGTGGCTAGAGCTTATAGCGGCTCTTACTCGCTTGATGCACCCGTCATAGGACATATGGGGGATTTCAGTGGGGGTATCAGTGCCACCTGTTACCCCTCCCCGTCCTGCTGGGAGGACATCGCCGTTTGGTCAGTGACTGCTTATTAGTCCAGCAATGCTGACTTAATTCGCAGCTGACACACCATATCTGGAGGTCGTTCCACTATCCGCCACCCGTGGACGCGCCTGGTTGGGGTCGGTCGCCCCTTTGCCAGGAGTTATAATGTTAATTTTCACCACATGCTTTCTCACACAAGAAGAGATGGTTTTAGCTGACTGGTTTATATGCTAGGCACGACTGATAGTGACAGAAAAGAATTCACGCTTTATTTCATTGCATGTATTTATTATAAGTGCCTATTATTTAATATCATACGACTAAACTATCAAGACACCGACCAAATTAATACCTACTTAATGACCGGCAATAGTTTGTGATAATAGGTACTAGAAACTGATTTTTCATTTTGTTTTTACAGTGTCTTTGCTTATAGATCTTAATGGATCTCTTTATGCCATGAAATTTCCTTCTTAAATTTTAAAAATCGGACATCAAACAACCGAGTTACAGCATTTCAAAATTGTGGGGAATTACAAAATTTTTCAAACATCTTCGCACCGAACAAATTGCCTGACTCTGCACAATCATAACTACAGTCAACAAACACTTACCAAGTCAATAATGCTTTTTGTACAAAGTCATACAAGTCCTTATTGCAGAAAAGAAACATGGGAAGTACAACAAATCAATTAAATGAATTATGGTCCATCAAAATTGACAAAAGATGCAGTAGCAAGTCTCATTGTTGTGCTCGCAAAGTGCAAATATGCATTTTCATGCACTCATAAATCAAAAACTACACACAGGAAAGCTATAAGATTTATTGAGCTTAAAGAGAGCATTATATACTTGATGCTTAATTTTTTTTGAGCCACATGAAATACTGAATACTATAAAACTGCATTATGTGAAAATGGATCGAAGGCTAAATTTGCAGTTCGGAAGAAAAATCTCACGAAATTCCAAATGTTGTCATAAAATCATGAATATTGCAGCTATAGAGCTGAAAACTTCCATATTAATGTAATTTGAGTTGTACAATTCAAATTAATGGTTATTTTCTTGATTGAAACAACCTTTACTGCTTACAATTTGATTTTTATAAACAAAGAAACATTACATATTCGTCCGTGTCCAACTCACTGTCACTTGAGGTCAGCTGCATCAAAAGATAAATGTGTGTTCAGAAAGTCCTCAAGTGAATCTCCTCTCAGGGCACTGGCTTGTTGTACTGACATCTGACACCTGTATTGTAGCTGTCCTTTACTCACATTCTGTTCGTGTAGCACAGAGAAACCAAGAGGTCACCTGAGAGAAATTTGTTGGGAGGGACGGGAAGAGGACAAATTGCATGATTGTGTTATTTTATTATTAATACGAAAAATATCGGCCAAATTATTTTTCTTTCCCTTTGTTAATCATTAAGCATTTATTGCGGCATTAATTTTTACTGCATTTACCATTTAAATTATTATATTAATTATACAGTAGATTGTAAGTCTCTCTTTTACATGGATTATGTCATTTGTCTTTTATGTTTATAATTGTAAAATAAACTCAAAACCTGTAGAGGCTTCTAGGAAAGCTTCAACTACATAGTAGCATAATGATTTTTAACATCAGAGAATGAGAGGAAATAATATGATATATAAACTTTACACAACAAGACGTACTAGCTCCGATGTTGCATTTTCCTAGTCCTTCAGAAGACAGAACTGTGCCAATAGTCTATTTGTCACAGTAGAAATCCGTGGCAGAGCCGGACGTCTGCCTCTTCCCGTCATTGAAAAATGTGCATCATAACGATTGTCCCCTGAAATAATTGAGAAAAAAAAAGGTTAATTATGCGAGAGAGGCAATTTTTAAAAAAAGATTAACGTTCACAAATGTGTAACAAGCTAAATTCTAAACATGACCTTTGACATCCATCACGTTATCGAAAGTAGGTCAGCAACTTTACAAGCTGTTACTAAGTGTTAGACCTTAATTCTGATACCGAATGTTTAGAAAATGGTGATGGTCCGATAAAACAACCAAATAGCTACATAAACAACAATACCCCACCCACAAAAGTGCTTAAAAAACGAAAAACTTTGTCTAAATGTGCGAATCGAGCAGCCACATTTGGCTGTTCTTTTACTAATACATCCGCCCTCCGTCACTTGCCGTTGCTATATTGCAAATAAACAAAATAGGTCTGAAATGAATAGAAATAAAACAAAATTCAAAACTTACTCAGAACACATATTGGGTCGACTTCCATTGGTGAAACTTTCATTTCAGCGGCTGAATCATTTCGTGCTGTGTTTCGTACAGCCGGCCCGTCGTGTCCGGGTTTGTCAGATGGAACATCCGCCTTTATGTTTACACGCCGAAATGTGTTGGAGGTGCTCTGTTTTAACGTTCGTTCGCTCTTTCATCAAATTACTATGATTTTTAAAACTTTGATAGATTTTAGCAGAATGGTTGCTTGTTTGTTTGATGTAACACGAGTGTAGGTAGGCCTCCCAGATGTGTAGTAAAATCCAAACTTTCTCATTCACTTCGAATTTACGATATCTTCCTATAACAAATCTGTGCCTCGTGTTACATGTGTGTAAAGCTCAGTTTCCGCTCTTCTCATTGGTGAAAACCGTATGAATGTAGCATGTTTGAGGACACAGCGCCGACGCTTTGAATGAGATGGGGGTCCTTTCAGCGAATTTCGCTCTCTTGAGCGCCAGTCAGCCAGCGCACGGCAAGAGCAGTTTTAATGGTGTTTTTGTTTTTTTTCTCACTCAATTTCAATGACACGCAGAAAGTAATAATTGACATATTATGAAAGAAGAAAGATCAAGGAACCAGAAGATATAATTTTTATTTAGAAAAGGCAAATTAATTACTAGGCAGAGCGAGGTTGAAAATGGCCCAAATTGGGCCTCGCTTGCGCGTCACAGAATTTTTTGACCGCCGCGAAGCGGCAGTTTGTGGTACCTATTGCAAGCCTTGCCTTTCCAACTTTGTACTCTTCAACAACTGACTTGAAGGGAAGCAGAAGTTTTGACTTTTTGCAGTACAGTGCTACATCTGACAGACCTGGTGGTACCCCTAGCCATTTTCTCATGAACTTGTTGACCTTCTGCTCTATAGCTTCCACTGTACTTGTGCTTATTTCATATATAAGCAGTGGCCACAGCAACTTCGGTATCAATATGAACTGGAGGCACCACAGTTTGAACTTTCTCAGGAGTCTGATTTGGTCTATGATCTGTAGTCCTCTGTCTGCCATTTCTATTGTCTGTTGCACTGCCTTCGAGTCTTTTAATGAGGCATCGTACACCCTGCCAAGACTTTTAACAGGTTCCTCAATGACAGTAGGGATTCTTTGGTTGGAAACCATGAATATGACCTCTGCTATCTTCCCTTTCCTGACTGATAGGCTTCTCGACTTCTTGGGTTTCAAGCTCATTCTGCACCAGCTGACTAGTTCATCCAGGCATGCAAACATCCTCCGGGCGTGATGTTCATTTGATGTCAGAATTGTTGTGTCATCCATGAATGCTTTGAGCAATGGCATGTGACACATTCCACCGAGCTTTGGACCTATAGCCATTCCTTCAGCCGCATTGAGGATTACCTGCATAGCCATCCCATCCTATTATAATATAAGTATAGGATAATATTGTATATCATGTATCAGCACTAGTCACATGTAACATTTACATATGTAAACAGACAAATGGCCACATTAAAAGAATCCAGATCCTGTGTTGATTGATGAAACAGACAAGACATTTATAGACTAGTAATATAAATAACAATACTAACATCAAACTGTGGTGAATTCACTTTTATCGTCTCCATTTCTTTTCTTACTAGCAATAGTCTGGGTTATGAGAACATCAACAACACACAACAGAAATGGAATACAGTGGACTCTGGCTAAGCAGTTGGATGATCTGGATTTTGCAGATGACTTGGCTCTTCTGTCCCATAACCGTAATCAGATGCAGGACAAATTGAAAACACTCGATGAGAGGTCACAGAAATTGGGTCTGAAAATACACAGGGAAAAGACAAAGATAATGAGAATAAATGCAGGTAATGAAAACAGGGTTGAACTTGAAGAAGCACCAATACAAGATGTAGAATCGTACACATATCTTGGCAGCAACACAGACAAAGTTGGAGGGACAGACAGAGATATCAAAATAAGAATACAAAAAGCAAGAGGAGCTTTCATTGCATTGGGAAATATATGGAGATCAAGATAAATCAGATCCAACACAAAAATAAGAATCTTCAACTCAAACGTGAAGTCAGTCCTATTGTATGGCTCTGAGACAAGGAGAACAACAAAGACAACAACCAAAAAGCTACAGACTTTCATAAATGGGTGCTGGCATAGAATAGAGGGATTAAAATGGTATGACAAGGTTACCAACGTGGAACTGATGACAAGAACTAGACAAGTGCCAGTGAAACAAGAGATGAGAAGAAGGCGATGGTGATGGATAGGACACACACTGAGGAAACCTGTTGATAGCATTACAAGGCAGTCCTTGTTCTGGAACCCCCAGAGCAAGAGAGGCAGAGGTAGACCAAGAAGTACATGGAGAAGAGAGCTGGAAACAGAGATGAAAATGATAAGGAGAACGTGGAAAGAACTTGAGATGATGGCACGTGACAGGAGATCTTGGCATGTGTTTGCTGAAGGTCTATGCTCCTTTGGAGTGCACTGGTTTCTGCCTTATGCGCCGTGTTTGGTGCTTAAAGAATTTATTATTATTATTATGCTCCTTTGGGAGTGGAGTGTTATAGATAGATAGAGTAGTCATAGCGGGAGGACTAGGTAGGCTCTTGAATCTGTACACTTACCATCTGGACAACAGTTCTTAATCATCTGACTACAGTCTATGTCATCCATACAATAGTGCTCATTTCTGAGACTGGGGTATATCTTGTTGGTCAAATATATCTTGACTATCTATCATCTACTACTAATTTTCCATCCCGTTACAATCACAAGCAGATACAGGAACAAATGGGAAGCCGAACATCCAGGACACACAAAATAGGATGCATGTCACCAGCTCAACAGAAGAGAACAAGTGATAATCTTCAGACCACAACAGATTGAGATATCATCTATTCAACAAGCTAAAGATAGGAACTATAAATGAGTATAACTATGGCATCGATCAAATGGCTGCTAAATATCTACTTCAAAGATGCACAACATATGAGGAATAGAGAAAGCACATGGACATCACTAGTACCATTCCTGAAAAATCTCTGTGGAGATACAAATTACCTCAAGCTGGTGATTGCTTTCTTTAACATATTGAAGTAGACATCTGAGAGTGTACAAAGAAGAATTTTGAGTTAACCCACCCCAATTTGTCTTATTCTTAAAATTAAATTGATTGGTGTGAATTTATCCTTAGGTAAAAGAGGAGTGCTCAATTCTCTTGCAACAAAAGATTTTTTTAGTAAAACTGAAAACCAGAACTAAACAGTTTTAACATTTACTGGAGATGATTTGGGTCTCATAAATATGCATCTAACTATTGTAACATCAAAGAAAATTAACACTCACCATGCTTCACTTTATCCTCTTCTCTATGCTGTTTTATTTGATCTATTTCTCCATCTTCCTCATTCAAGCCCTCAGAATGATTAAAATTAGTGTTCAGATCTTGAGTGCTGATAGCCCCAAAAAACTTCTGAAATAATTGCAAGTAAACACTCTTAGGTTGTAATGTGTAACTCAGAAAGTGGATGAACAATTATAGGTATTTTCAAATGCCTCAGCTGAATAATGTTCAATGGTTAAACATTAAAAGATATCTTTTTTTTATCCTGACCTGAAGCATCAATAGAAATAGCATGTTTATCAATGTCAACTAACGATTTACAAAACTATTTTTGGAACACCAGAGAATGGTTGTACTACTTGTCTAATATTGAAATTTCAATTAATGATCAATTTTATTTAGTGTGTGAGTGAAGTGTAGCAGGGCAATCATGGTAGTGTCAGTTTCAAGGTGAAGTGGGACATCTTGGGCTGCAGTTGGGGTACTTTGAGCCATGTCTGAAAAATATGTTATTAGTTGGACCAAAACAAATTCACTGTGGGTGCCTAGTATGGAATCTGTGGAAAGAGTTAATGTTAATGCAAATATATAAAACAATAAAAAACAAGGACTAAAAATGCTTGCACTAGTAATGTGCTACACAATACTGCAAATAGTGGTTACTATGCTACTATTGTCTACCAAGTCCAACTAAACTAACTGATTATCAAAAGTGTTTTGGCCCTTTATCCTTATTTAAATTCAATGTGGGGTGCAGGCCCACTAGGATCATGAATCCCAAGTACCAACCTCCTGTTGTGTTTCCAGCCTGCATTGAGAATTGAACCCACTCCACTTTTGGTTGTGACTTTCAACTTCACTCTTGGTTTTATCCATGCACCCAGCTTCGGCAAATGTGAAAGTAACCATTATATTTACTACATATAAGACAAAATCAATATGTTTGTTCTTATATAAATCCACATGTCGTAAAATTATTTCATGAATTTTGGCAGAGTTCCTCTTTATGGTCTTAAGGGTGACGCTTAGCTGATCATTTTGGTTATGACATAAAATGTTTTATAATATATTCTGATTAAATCTAAAATTCTTAACTATACACTTTTAATGTTATTGAAAGCCTAAATAACATTTATTTTTCTGTCTGACCACTCAAAAATCTCACTGGGTTCCTTGTTAAATCAGGGGTAGTGATCTTTTTTAAATCAGTAGTAGTAATCATTGTTAAATCAGTGGTAGTAACATTTGTTAAATCTGTGGTAATAATCATTGTTGAATCAGTGTTAGTAATCTTTGTTAAATCGGGGTTAGTAATCTTTGCTAAATCAGTGTTAGTAATCTTTGTTAAATCAGTGGTAGTAATCTTTGTTAAATCAGTGTTAATAATCTTTGTTAAATCAGTGATAGTAATCTTGTTACATCTTGTTGCGCAGGTGGGTCAGTGTCTGTCCCTAGTCATGGTGTGCTGTGGCACAATAATTTGTTTTCAACATAAGGGTTACTTTCACAATTGCCTCCGGCTGGCAGAATTGTGGATTTTAAAGCTGCAACCAAGGTGAAGTGGGTTCATTTTCTACATAAGACAACAGGGGGCGGAGACACTTGGGAGTCATGACCCAGGTGGGCCCGCCCCTCTTAGAGTGTAAAGGAGTATACAGGGCCAAAATACTTGTTCGAAGGGGGGACCACTTTTGATGATCAGATTGCCTCCTGTTGTATTGCTCTGTACAGAGTTTCCTATCATCATTGAAGGCCATACACCTCATAAACTATCCCAGTACGTAGCACATTCAGTCTACAATTTGTAACATTAAAAATGGCTCTGGACAGACGCAACTGCGAAAAAAAAATGTAAATTCATTTGACTAGAAGATATTAGGGAGGGGCTGTAGTAGTGCTTTCAGGTGACTTGTCAAACTTTACCAGTTATTTCATGATCAACAATGGTGGACAAACTTCTCCTTCGAACACTCTCAGACGTTAACTTGAACATGTTCAAAGAAAGCAGTGGTTAGCTTGAGGCTATTTCTATCTCCATAGAACTTTTCCTTGAATGGTACTAGCAATGGCCACATGTGCTTTCTCTGTTCCTAACCATCCCTGAAGCAGATTTTCAGCAGTCATTTTATAGGTGCTACAGTCACACTCATTGGTAGTACTATCTTCAGCTAGTTGAATAGGTGGTATCCCAATCTGTTGTGGGTCATCAGAGTCTGAAGATTAATGCTTGTTTTCTTCTTTTGAACTGGTATAATATGCATCATTTTTTGTGTGTCCTGGATGTTCTGCTTCCCATTTGTTCCTGTATCTGATTCTGATATAACTCTTTGCCACTTCAAAAGTTGTACCTGTATCAGGCTGATATAGCTCTCCCCCTTCCTTTGCCAGCCTGACAGCTTCTTCACTGCAGGAGATGTTACAGTGAGATGGGATCCACTGTACTGCAACCTGTTTGAATTGGTGACTCTCATGTTTGTGGAGTACTACTCTTAGGTCATCCAGGTCTGCATTGTTCTGGCTTGTCAGTGTTGCAATTTCTGACATTGCATCTGTAAAGAAAGCAAATTGTCTCTCAGTGCTTTCCTCTGTCATTAGGATCTCTGCTGCAGTTTTCAAGGGCTCTGCCTCTGCTATGAAGTTACTTGAGAATTTTCCTATTGCCACTAACAGTCTTTTTTGTGTACCAGTGGTTAAGTTCAGCAACACTCCTCCACCCCCATCTTCTGTTGCATTTGTTGCTGATCCATCTGTGTAGGCATGGGTCCAGGTATTGCTTTGGTAATGTTTCTCCATGAATTCTGTGGTTATGACTCTGCTCTTCTGTTGCAATCTGGATGTTCTATCCTTTCAAGGAAACACTGTTGTTTCCAGACTGAGAGCTTGTGTGCAGTATAGATAGGCTTAGGCTAGGTGTTGATATAGCATTATTGGAATCTGCTCTTATCTTTGTTTTTGCTGATTCTACAAAACTGCTTCATTTGAGTCTTCTCCTTCCAAGACCATTTATTCTATGGTATACTGGGTGGTCTGGTAGTCCCCTAAATTTCTCGGCTTGTTTCTGGGCCCTGCTATCTCTTCTATCCTCCACTGGTTAAAGGTATGTAATCTTTTCAAGTTATTTAATAGGTGTTGCAATTCCCAATGCTTGGTTTCGGAGTCTATTAATTTTATTGAAGTATGATTTAGCTGCTGTTGCCCATGCTGCAAAGCCATATTCTAGGACTAGTCTCACTCGCCCTGTGTATAGTTTCTTTAGCACACTCTCATCTGCTCCCCAAGCTGTTCCAGCAAGTTTTTTCATAACTGCCATTCTTTTCCTTGCCCTTATCTGGTTTTTAAAAATCTGGTTTCTCCAAGACAAAGGACGATCAAAGGTAATGCCTAGGTAATTCGGATCTTCATTCTGGCATAAGTTCTTTCCATTTAGCACTAGTTTGGAGCTCTGGTTTAAATGAGAGGGAGAACATTGTGTTTGTTTATTTCCCATCATTTATCTTCATTAGTCATGCTCTAGGAAGTTGTTTCGATTTATGATTATACAAGACATAATACGATGGTAGTTTCCCATTGCTTTCCATCAGTTTGTGAAAAGTTGTCTCAGCTTTTGACTAAAAAGTCAAACCCACAAGGCAGCGGTTAAAGCGCCTCCATCTTGCAAGTTGACACATCATAAAGCTTCAGAGGTGATTTGATACAGACACTGTCCCTCACAAGTATCCTACCTCACCGCAGGGTTCTATTCTTGGGCCCCTACTCTTTGTAATGTTCATCAACGACCTGCCACTACATCTAAAATATTCAACATGTGACCTCTTTGCAGATGACTGTACACTAGTGACAATGACTGTGTGGCACTTTAAATGACTCTTCAAAGTGATGTAGACAATCTAACAAAATGAAGTAATATGAATCGTATGCCAGTAAACACAGCAAAAAATTAAATCTATGTCGGTTACCGCCAGACAGAAACTCCTAAACTGCACCAAAAGATCGCTACAGCTACACGCGAAATCAATACAAATTGAACTAGTAACAGAACAGAAAGTTCTAGGGATCACGATTGACCAGCGCTTAACATTGGAACTCCCATGTACGGAATTTAACCAAACACTTAGCTCAAAAGACGTACCAGCTAGCCAAAAAATAAAAAACTTCTTAGACGCAGACACTAGACTATTGTTCTACACCTCACATATACAGACACATCTAGATTACTGCTCTACACTAAGAGATGGTTGCCCTGCTTCTACCTAAAAGATACTGCACTCCCTGTATAAGAAAGCAGTACGTCTGATCACTGATAATCGCAAGATACCACACACAAGGACAGGAAAAAAAATCTTCTCTACAACAAAGCCAAGCTGACTGTTGCTGTCGTTTTTGTCGGTTCCATAAAACGTAGATCTATGTAATAATTCTTTGATGATTTAAGTAAGAGAACTGTATGTTAACTCCCTGGGACAGGTTAATTTGGGGTTATCTTCCCTATGTTAGTCATTGTAGTTGTCCTGTCTTAAAAGTGGGGTGAGCTGTTCTTAGATCTGTTCTGTCTACACATGCACAAGGGTTTAAGCGCAAAACGGGGAACTTCCGTCATTAAGTTGATGAGCTGGGTTCTGTCCGGACAAGACGTCCATTGTTCTTCTCTGCATTGTCTGGGGGAAAGTTAGTCTTCAGTGTAACTGTGATATCAGTGATTCTCCCCAGAGTTATTCTGTTCGTCAAGAATGACGACAGTTGTTATTAGTGTATTTCTAGGATTTCTGGCAAAGGTAAAATGAAACTTTATTATTATGCCTATGTTGCAGAACATTTTGTGAACCTGTGAGTGGAGCTCAAAGTTCTTGTTATACAGAGTCCATTATGTGTGCTCGTTGGAGCCAAGCTAGACTATACGTCTAACTATATTACAGAAGCCCAGTGGAAAGATATTGGTATTAAGATCGCATGTTGGCGATATATAATTACGGCATGGATGATTATACCTGCCCATGAAGTATACACAGTTGTTATAGAGGCCCGTCATTACGGCCGCCATCTTTGAGCAGAAGGAGAAGTGTCTGGCATGTGAAGCCAGATGAAGTCTTGACTTTGGTTATACAAGTTCATAGACTTTGATATTGGTCAACTGGATCCGCCTTTATTGTGCGGCATATTTGTTAAAAGACTACCTGACGTGTTTAGTCAGGGGCTCTGAGCTACAGTAAGAAGAAGCGTATATTGTCAAGCCAGCTTTACTAGCATCTTACACATGAGCTATCCAAAATTTATGATGCTAGATATGAATGTTCATTACCACACATGAAATGTCCATGATCCGTTGTGCTATTGACTGTGTCGTCTGTCAGCGTACTGTTGCTGTAATAAATGTTGAAGAAAAAGTCATCTGCATTAGCCACATCTATGACTTTTACATGAGGTGACGTGAGTGGTGTGTAGCTGAATAAGAGCCTATACAACTTCGTGTTCATGATCTGCTGTTTCTACACACACACCTTCACTCTTGTCCACATCCTACAATGAGTATTACGCTCCTGTACCACATGTATGCTGTTTTTGTGTGAGTGTCTGCACTACACCCTGGAAGCGCCTCACGCTGGTGACCTAAATACACCACACCACTGAACTGTCCAGGTGATCAACGACACGCCCACTCAGTGACACCTAAACGCGATACAAAACAGTCTTTACATCTATACATCTGGTAAAACTGTACTGTACTGTACCTCGGGTATACACAAAAATACGCCTGTTACATCTGGTGGTTACATCTTGTGCCCAGTTTGATGGGGCTATACTAATCAGTACTTTACATCTGGTGGACCAGATTCGTGGGTCTTGCAAGATTACATTGTGGAGTGTCAGCTACGCAGCGAACAGTACTAAGCAGGTCAACGCCTTATACTGCTACATTGACCACAGCTGCTTGTGAAGTCAATTTACGCTGTACAACACTTTGACAGTCATCAATGGACATACATGTTTGCATTCAAGTCAGATTGTTTACATTCAAGTCAAGTTGTTTACGTTCAAGTCAAGCTATCTACGTTCAAGCTCAGGTTGTAAACATTACAAGCTGTTGTTTACATGCTAAGCCTACACATATCGACGTTGGATCTTCCGATCTCAACTGATGTCAAGAATGATTTAATGTAGTTACACTTTGGAGACTTCTACCTGTTGGCAAGTTACGGTGACCTTCAATGGTGGATCGTCTGCCATTGTTGTTGACAGTTGTACTGCATTGAACTGCATCTTTGCGGTTGTTGGAGGATTGTGCTTAAGATAAGTGGCCCGTTTAGGTGTTAAGCTATGCCTTTATTTATGTTCAACTAAGCCTTACTCTATACACATTCTTTATATTGTGTATTCACATATTACATGCATTTTTTTTGTTTACATGTTCTTTGTTTACATGTTGTGTTAGTGTGTATTTTGCGGGTTGGTTGGATCTGGTGACTCCTTTAGAATATACCACAAGACAGAGGTTCTATGAGAGTGTTTTCTTTAGGTACTGTGCATATTTCCCACAGTGGAAATTGCGAGCGACGTGTGTTGCTACTTTTCATTTTTTTCTTAGCTGTGACGAGATGTGTTAGTGTCATTTTCATTATTTTTTTTCCCATTTTTTGATTTTTGATTTGTTTTGTTTGTAATTGTCTGCTCTTTATCTTCCTTTCATTTATTTCTATACATCTTTTTGTTTATAACAGTGTTGTCATTTGTTTAATTTTTCGCAGTTATCATTGCAATTTTTGCAACATTAGATTTAGTTAAGCTTTATTTTTGATTTGACTTATGCGAACGTTTTCAGTTGTTCTATATTCTTGTCTTTGTATTTTTATTATATACTTGTTTATCATACAGTCTATACATATATACATGGTCATAGGCTATTATTATTATTAATATAATGCACTTTTCAGAAAGAGGTTGTTTATGATGGTATTATTATAGAGAAACAAGGTGATTATACAAGTTTTGATCAAAAGACTTGTCTCCCACGGAGATTGGGATAGAATAAGGTGAAGTGAGTATACAAGTCAAGTGTTACAGACTTATCTCCCATTGAGGTTGGGATAAGGTAATTTATTTAATTTTTAAGATCTGATCTTACATTATTAGACAAAATGTCTACATTACAATACTTTATTGAACAAGGGAAATCCTTTGGTAGAACTGGTGAGAAATTAGAGGAATACGCAACAACTGAATATGCCAAGGCATTGAAATCAGAAGAAAAGAGGCTGAAAATAGAAAAAAAAGCGGAACAAAAGAAAATAGACGCTGAGAATTTAAGATTGCAATTGCAAGCAGATGAAAGGAAATTCCAGTTGGAAGAGAGGAAACTTCAAGATGCTGCTGAAGAGAGGAAACTTCAAGCTGCTGCTGAAGAGAAAAAACTTCAAGCTACTGCTGAAGAGAGAAAACTTCAAGCTGAAGCTGAGAATAAAAGATTTGACAGAGAAGCTGCTGCTGAAGAAAGGAAACTTCAAGCTGCTGCTGAAGAGAGGAAAGCTGCTGCTGAAGAGAGAAAACTTCTAGCTGCTGCTGAAGAGAGGAAAATTCAAGCTGCTGCTGAGCAAAGGAAAGAGGAAATGGAACATAAGGAAAAAGTTTTAGCTTTGGAGTTGGAGAAATTAAAGACCATGAATATGGGTGCTCCTCAAGCAACTTCGGGTACGACGAAGGAGAGTTCTGGTAATATCAAATTACCTCCATTCAATCCTCTAAAGGACGACATAACGTTTTACCTTGATAGATTCCAATTTACATGTGAAACGCATAAGGTAAATAAGGAAAATTATGTCGGAAAACTGATGGGATTACTTTCAGGTGAACCATTAACTACGGTAATGGCAGTAGAGGAATCTGACAGAACTAACTATGATATTGTCAGGGCAACATTACTTAAGAGATATCAACTAAAAGAAGAAGATTATCATCTTCGTTTTAAGACAATGCTACCAGAAACTGGAGTAGAGTTCTCTGATTTTATTACGAAGATACGTCTTACATTCACATGCTGGATTGAGTTGTCTAAAACAGAAAAAACATATGAAGCCCTTATGGACTTATTACTTCGAGATAAAGTTATGTCATCGGTAAATGAGTCTTTCCTTGCTTTTCTTCATGAGCGTAAACCTAAGAACATAAAAGACATGGAAGAATTTTGTTGCCAGTACGTAACTGCGCATCCCCATGCTACAGTTAGTAATTCTAAGGTGAAAGAAGAGTTGCCAGTTGCTTCTACAGCAACATATGGCCCTAACTTTTTGCATAAATTCCAAGGTGCTCAACACAATTTTAATAAGAAGAGCAATCGTAATTATGATCAGAATCAGGGTAACCAATCATATAATGGGTCTTCTACAAAGAACTCGAGGCGATCTGATAGTCCTCGTTATTTCGGGTCCAATAATTATGGAAACTTTCGGAGAGGTAGTCACAATAGACACTATCAAGGCTATTCTTCGCGGGGACATAGAAACCACACAGGTAGACACTATAATCATTGGGAAAATGACAATGGTGATGGTGGAAACTGGGATTCGAACCAGAACGGTGGTCACGTTAGATCAAACTATGACAATTTCAGAGGGAATAATAATCGTGGTAGATCTCAACCACAAGAAAAAGAGATCATATCACCAGGGAAACTATGTACAACAAGAGTCTCATAGTGCCAGTAATCAAGTGAATGATAATAAAAATTCTAATCATATCACTTGTTCTGCTTTTGATTTTGGGAGAGCATCTCAATGCCCCCAATGCAAAACATTATTCGAACCGACCACAGTAACTACTCTAAGTTGTGGTCACCCTCTACCCGCTCTTCCTGCTGCAGTTGCGCATGACGGGAGAGGATCGCTTATCTTCCATAAAGGTCTTGTGGATAGTAAGCCAGTCTCAGTGCTTTTTTATTCTGGGTGCACCACTATTGGGGTCAAGCAATCTCTTATAGATCCTCGCTGTGCCACAGGAAAGGTGGTTAAATGTGTAACATTTGGTGGCACAGTGGAAAATTACTCGACTGCTATTATTCACATTGCTACTCCCTTCTTTACGGGAGATGTCCCCGCGTGTCTACTACCTAATCCTATTGCGGATCTTATCATCGGTCGTATTCACGGAGTTAAGGAATGTACCCCGCAGCAAATTGCTGCCTGGGAAGAACGGAATATCCAAACTGCCAATGCAGTGGTGACAAGAGCACAAGCTCTTATTCCTCAAACTTCATCTACGGAAGTTAATGAAGTACAGAGCCAAGAGGATCACTTGGTGATTTCGCATGAGCGACCAGACTATTTGCAGCCTATTTTCCAGGCAACGGATGATTCTCCAGTCCAGCAAGGTCATATCTCATCCCTGTCAGTTATACAGGATGAGGAAACTACTTTTTCAGATGTTAATTTACCTCTTCCTGTGATTCCACTTACTTCTACGGAATCATGGAGAAACATTACTGTTTCTTCTAATTTGTCTTTTGAGGAACAGCGACAAATATCTTCTACACTACAAGTATTTCAGGATGTCCTTACCGACATCCCTGGACACACAAATGTCATTGAACATGACATCATACTTACTGATCATAATCCGATCAGAGTAAGACCATATCCTATTCCTATTCATTTTCAAGCACAAGTCGAGAAAGAATTGGATGAAATGATACAACTGAAAATAATTGAACCATCCACCTCAGCATACTCTTCGTCCTTGGTTATTGTTCGAAAGAAAGACAATAACATACGCCTTTGCGTAGATTATCGCAAATTGAACCAAGTTACGAAGTTCGATGCTGAACCTATGCCTTTATTAGAAGATCTACTTACTAGACTTTCTAACTCTCGATTTTTTACTAAACTTGATTTGTCTAAAGGATATTGGCAAGTTCCTTTATCTGAACGCGCCAAACCTCTCACGGCTTTCTCAACACCTAGAGGTTTGTTCCAATGGAATTTTATGCCTTTCGGGCTTATGAACGCCCCAGCTACTTTCGTACGCATGATGCGTTGAATTCTCTCATATCATTCAGATGTCATTGCATACTTAGACATCTGTCTTTTCAGTAATACTTGGGAAGATCACTATTTGGGTTTAAATGAATTACTTTCTACTCTACACGAGCATAATTTGACTGCAAAACCCTCAAAAACCTATGTTGGGTTTAGTGAAATTTCTTTCCTGGGTCATCGTGTTGGTCATGGTCTATTGAAGACAGAGGACCAAAACATTTCTAAGATATTAAATATCTCTCTACCTAAAACAAAAAAAAACAAGTACGTAGTCTCTTGGGATTAATACATTTCTACGGAAGATTCATTAAGAATCTATCCTCTATCATGGCACCTCTCTCAACCCTATTGAAGAAAGGGTCTCCTAACATGGTGCGCTGGTCTCAAGAATGTCAATTTTCATTGGATCAGATTAAGAATTTGTTCTCATCCCCACCTATTTTAAGACTACCTATTGCTGATAAGACTTTTGTTCTTCGTAGTGACGCCTCATCCACAGGGATTGGAGCGGCACTAATGCAGGAGTATTCAGGAACTCTGCATCCTGTAATGTATATCTCTAGGAAGCTAAATGCGGCAGAAAGGAATTACTCGGTTTTAGACCGTGAATTGTTGGCTATGGTTTGGTCAATCCTTAAGTTACAAAGATTCCTTCTTGGTGCGCATTTCATTGTGGAAACAGACCAAAAAGCTCTTACAGCTATTCAGTGTAAGAACTTGAAGAGCTCGAGATCTACTCGTTATGCTATTGCTCTTCAACCTTTTCATTTCACGGTACGAGCTATCCGTGTTCTGGATATTGTGATGGCGGACATACTGTCTAGATGCCCACATGAGTTCACTTAAGTCTTGTGTCCTAGATTTTCCTGATACACTTCTAGACTTATATCTCTTTAATGTAACAATATATATTAACACATTTGTTGTCACATTAGAATGGTAAATTAATTATTTTCTTTCTCTATTACCATCTTTCGTGTAATGGAGAAGGTTGAGTTGACATTTATAAAGGTCGAAAAAATTAATGCGGCCACATGTAATTCTTACACATGTATTAGTAATTATACTACATTATAGCATGTTACTAATTGGTTCATTTATACTGTTCTCAGTGCAAACTAGTACCAGGTACGAAGTGCTTTTGAGAATCATGACGATGCCATATGTCACACTTTCATTCTATGTGGATGCGGATTACATTGATCTTCGGGATACAGTATCATTTTGTCTAGTGGATGCCATCTTCTATTAATTAGATTATACACTTGTGTTGTCATTTGTATATATAATGACTTTACAAATTTCAATTATGTCCATCCTTTAGATATATTGATTATATAGCATGAGACTTCGATACATAAGAGCCAGGGATCCAGACCTCCAGGTCGACCCAAAGACCGCTGGGAGGACAACATTAGACAATCAATTCAAATTGTGTTGTCATTCACATTGCTATATTATTGCATTTTTGATATGTATGTGATTTTGTTAGCATCGCCAGCAACTGAGATTTCTTTGATGGTACCTTCAGGATATATTTTCTCTTATAAGTGAGGTGATTTTTGCTCTCACTAGACGCTCTATTCTGCGTTGTCTGATTTTGTCATTAAGACATTATTTTATGTTGTCTCTTTCATCAGCGCATCATTCATGTGTTATGAGCATATCTTGCTCATTGATGTATTTCAAAAACAACAAAAAATGTTCATTTTTTTTAATCCGGAGGGTGTGGTAGTCTGTTGCTGTCGTTTTTGTCGGTTCCATAAGATGTAGATCTATGTAATAATTCTTTGATGATCTAAGTAAGAGAACTGTATGTTAACTCCCTGGGACAGGTTAATTTGGGGTTATCTTCCCTATGTTAGTCATTGTAGTTGTCCTGTCTTAAAAGCGGGGTGAGCTGTTCTTAGATCTGTTCTGTCTGCACATGCGCAAGGGTTTAAGCGCAAAACGGGGAACTTCCGTCATTGAGTTGATGAGCTGGGTTCTGTCCGGACAAGACGTCCGTTGTTCTTCTCTGCATTGTCTGGGGGAAAGTTAGTCTTCAGTGTAACTGTGATATCAGTGATTCTCCCCAGAGTTATTCTGTTCGTCAAGAATGACGACAGTTGTTATTAGTGTATTTCTAGGATTTCTGGCAAAGGTAAAATGAAACTTTATTATTATGCCTATGTTGCAGAACATTTTGTGAACCTGTGAGTGGAGCTCACAGTTCTTTGTTATACAGAGTCCATTATGTGTGCTCGTTGGAGCCAAGCTAGACTATATGTCTAACTATATTACAGAAGCCCAGTGGAAAGATATTGGTATTAAGATTGCATGTTGGCGATATATAATTACGGCATGGATGATTATACCTGCCCATGAAGTATACACAGTTGTTATAGAAGCCCGTCATTACGGCCGCCATCTTTGAGCAGAAGGAGAAGTGTCTGGCATGTGAAGCCAGATGAAGTCTTGACTTTGGTTATACAAGTTCATAGACTTTGATATTGATCAACTGGATCCGCCTTTATTGTGCGGCATATTTGTTAAAAGACTACCTGACGGGTTTAGTCAGGGGCTCTGAGCTACAGTAAGAAGAAGCGTATATTGTCAAGCCAGCTTTACTAGCATCTTACACATGAGCTATCCAAGATTTATGATGCTAGATATGAATTTTCATTACCACACATGAAATGTCCATGATCCGTTGTGCTATTGACTGTGTCGTCTGTCAGCGTACTGTTGCTGTAATAAATGTTGAAGAAAAAGTCATCTGCATTAGCCACATCTATGACTTTTACATGTGGTGACGTGAGTGGTGTGTAGCTGAATAAGAGCCTATACAACTTCGTGTTCACGATCTGCTGTTTCTACACACACACCTTCACTCTCGTCCACATCCTACAACGAGTATTAAGCTCCTGTACCACATGTATGCTGTTTTTGTGTGTGAGTGTCTGCACTACACCCTGGAAGCGCCTCACGCTGGTGACCTAAATACACCGCAACACTGAACTGTCCAGGTGATCAACGACACGCCCACTCAGCGACACTTCAACACGATACAAAACAGTCTTTACATCTATACATCTGGTAAAACTGTACTGTACCTTGGGTATACACAAAAATACGCCTGTTACATCTGGCGGTTACATCTTGTGCCCAGTTTGATGGGGTTATACTAATCAGTACTTTACACTGACTCGCGCAATTCTTGGTTTCGCAACAACCAAAAAGCTACAGACTTTCATAAATGGGTGCTTGCGTAGAATAGAGGGATTAAAATGGTATACAAATACAAAATTGGGGCAACAGATCTCTGCACCTGCGGTACCAGCCCGATGACGGTCAAACACCTCCTGCAGTACTGCCCAACCTACAGTAATGAACGGAGTAGCATATGGCAACGACCCACTTCTGTCAACAAAAAACTGTTTGGTGATGTCGGGAACCTTGAGATGACTACTGCCTTTATTAGAGTCATAAATGTGGAAGTCTGAAGGCGAACAAGGAAGAAGAAGAAATGGTATGACAAGGTTACCAATGTGGAACTGAGGACAAGAACTAGACAAGTGCCAGTGGAACAAGAGATGAGAAAAAGATGATGAAGATGGATAGGACACACACTGAGGAAACCTGTTGATAGCATCACAAGGCAATCCTTGTTCTGGAACCCCCAGGGCAAGAGAGGCAGAGGTAGACCAAGAAGGACATGGAGAAGAGAGCTGGAAACAGAGGTGAAAATGATGAAGAAAATGTGGAAAGAACGTGAGATGATGGCACGTGACAGGAGGACTTGGCATGTGTTTGTTGAAGGCCTATGCTCCTTTGGGAGTGGAGGGTTATGAACTGAATTGATTGAATTACCAAGGGTGTTTGCAGATTTCTTTAAAAATAACTGGGTTTTTTTTTAACTCATAAAAAATTGAATTTTCAGAGCACCATTATGAATGGTTGTCACATCCGAAAAAACATATTTTATTTAAATTGGTCACATGATCATGGCGACGGTCTAGAATTTGTGTAGCTATTTATAGAAATATCAGGAGATGTTTTAACCATACTGCACCTAATGTAACAGACAGGAAGAAACTGTAGATCACCACCGCCTGGAATGCTTGACACTACCAAACCCCTCCATCATCAACACCCTATATGGAGGAGATACAATGCAACTGAAAAAGACATTTACACTTCATTACCTGGCACAAGGAAAACAGAGTGAAAACTTGTAACCTAGGGGATCGGAAAAGCTAAAGTCTGGCATTTTTTTGTTTGTATTTGCCTTTGTCCGTCTAATCCTCTAGGTATTAAAACTGGGTGCCTTATATAAAATAAATTTGGCTAGATTTGACTGCTCAAGATGGTATACTTCTTCATGAGATAGCAAAAATATTAAAGGACTACAAACCTGGTTTTCTGTCCATCTTACGAAATTAAGAAAAAAACATAGTTCATTTTATGAATTATGCTGTTCATCATCTTATTACTCTTGAGGTTTTCTTTTTCATAATCATGACAATAAATGGTTTTTCTCACTATTCAATATGTCTATCAGGAAACTAAAAATACCTTGTGGTGATTCTTTATGGTACTTGTGGTACTTTATTATCATTCTCACATACAATGATTACTGTCACTTGTTAGATTTATTTTCTCCAAATGGTGATTCTCATTACAAATAATATCGACATCTAATTAATTCATAAAATAGCTGATTCACTGGGATTAAAATCTTGGTTAAACAAAAAACTGTGGTCCTTGCTGCTTTTCTTCTGGAAACTACAGGTACACAAGGCAGCTGACCTGACAACCTGACACAGACTAGCAAAAACCGCTGTCTCATTTGCTTACCAAAACAAGAGACAGTAACATTCTAAGGGATGTACGTCTCATGGTTATATCTCCTCCATAAGTTACCACAATTCACATTCTTAAATTGCACACAACATTGTGGCACTCATTGCATGTTATATTGATTATTTTTGCACTATAAAAATTGCTGTCACATTACCAGCTTTGAAGGCTAACTTATCAGTATCTGGATCTGATCCTGAGTACCTGTACTGTGAAGCAAAATGTAAGTGAGTTGATTCTGTTTGTTTATGACATGGGCCAGGAGTGTACAAATCTTAACTGATTTTTAACTCCTCATGTAGGTAAATCAACCACGTGATAGGAATGGGACAGAAAGATTGGTTGAGAGAATAGAAAACAAGCAAGCTAGCAAGAAAGTTAGGTTACTGGTACAGAGAAAACATCTAAACAGCTGGTAACATGTGCACAAGACATAGAGAGGTTAAAGTTGATGTTTGAAATCCCAGCCAACGATTAAGTGCCTCACTGCAACTCTAGTGAGCAGATTGTTGCTGAGATAAGTTTGTTTTAAAAAAATGTCTTTAACAGTTTATTCTATGAGAGGATTTTGGGAGGTCTGTGGATCTTATATACTGGAGCACAATTAAAAACAGACCAATATCAACGTGGGCTGATCATTATTTGAAATTGATATTAATTATTCTACTCCCCCATGCTGGTCAGTAATGTGTACATTTGATTTTGAGTAAATTATATAATCAAATCCAACAAGGGTGAAAACTAAAATGCAACTAAAAAACAAAATCAAACTGTCCATGATTTAAAGCCAAAATCCAAACAAACCTCAATATCCTCTATGGTCACTGTGTGCCTGCAAACAAGCTTAGCAGCAACACCACAAAGAACGAACAAGCCTCTGCAGGAAATTCTGGAGAATCAAGTCCCATGCACAGCGGAGAGCAGCTTCCAGCTGTTGAAGATTTGCTGGGGTCCCTTGCCTATAGACCCTGCATCCAAGCTCATCCCACTATGTTCTGTGGGGGGCCAGGTATGATGATGGGACAGGCCAATCAATCTTCATAATGTTCTGCTGCTGTAGATATTGATGAGTAATGCAAGCAGTGTGCTCACGTGCACTGTTATGCTGGAGGAGTTGCAAGTCTGGATGTGCTGTAAACGCAGTTACAACCAATGCATCCAGAACTTCATCCCTATATAGCACCACACTGACATTGCCATGGAAGATGTGAAGAGCAAGCGATGGTGAAAATTGAATCCACCACAAATGTGAACACTACCATCCTCAAATTGGTTGTTCTAACGTACACAGCAGTCTGCTTAGCGCTCTCTGCACAGTCTTCAAACCCGATGACGGCCGTCAGCAAATGATAAGTTGAATCTTCTCTTCTCTGTGAATAGTACACCTCGTCTACCAAAACTCCACCTTGGCGAAGTAGAGGAGCTTGTGTATTTCCATGACCCCAAGAGCTATGCCGGTGGTAGCATAGCTACCAACAGGATCTCCCAAGCCAGACAGGTCAAAGGGTAGGGACCAGACAAAGACAGACACATACACACACACACCTGTTGCCTTGCAGGCAGGCTGGGAACAGTCATGGACTAAGGAAGGCAACCCTACAGAAATGCCTGTTGAAATCAGATGCACAGGGCCACAGGCTTAACAGTGCAACGTACTTTGCTTAATGACGTCAAAAATTAAAAGAAAGCAGAATGGGGCTCATCTCGTGCAATCCCGCCAGGCGGTGAGAGTATCATTCACGCTTTCGTTTTTTCCTGGGGGGAATTTGTACATTGACAGCTAGAGAAATTTGTAGCAAATGTATTTTTATTATAAATTTCAACTGTGAACTTATATGTCTATTACAGCATGTTCGTCCTTCAATCTTAGATACTGTTTAATGAACAAATTCTCCACCTTGTTCTCCATGCATGCCCATTCAGAAACCATGAGCTCTGATCCAGTTTGTGCAGTGTTTTTCTAATATATTCTGTTTAGGGATTGTCCTATTGGGGAAGAGCTTTCTGAACAAATTCATGTATGTCTGTATTGATGATTGTATTGATGAGATAAATTCTTGACATATAGACACTAAGATAAGACATGTAGGGGTCAGAAGGAACACTACAGGAGCTTCATTTTTCATAACCCTCCACTCCCAAAGGAGCATAGGCCTTCAACAAACACATGCCAAGTCCTCCTGTCACGTGCCATCATCTCAAGTTCTTTCCATGTTCTCCTCATCATTTTCACCTCTGTTTCCAACTCTCTTCTCCATGTACTTCTTGGTCTTCCTCTGCCTCTCTTGCCCTGGGGGTTCCAGAACAAGGACTGCCTTGTAATGCTATCAACAGGTTTCCTCAGTGTGTGTCCTATCCATCGCCATCGTCTTCTTCTCATCTCTTGTTCCACTGGCACTTGTCCAGTTCTTGTCATCAGTTCCACATTGGTAACCTTGTCATACCATTTTAATCCCTCTATTCTACGCAAGCACCCATTTATGAAAGTCTGTAGCTTTTTGGTTGTTGTCTTTGTTGTTCTCCATGTCTCCGAGCCATACAATAGGACTGACTTCACATTTGAGTTGAAGATTCTTATTTTCGTGTTGGATCCTATTTCTCTTGATCTCCATATATTTCCCAATGCAATGAAAGCTCCTCTTGCTTTTTGTATTCTTATTTTGATATCGCTGTCTGTCCCTCCAACTTTGTCTATATTACTGCCAAGATATGTGTATGATTCTACATCTTGTATTGGCGTTTCTTCAAGTTCAACCCTGTTTTCATTACCTGCATTTATTCTCATTATTTTTGTCTTTTCCCTGTGTATTTTCAGACCCAATTGCTGTGACCTCTCATCGAGTGTTTTCAATTTGTCCTGCATCTGATTACGGTTATGGGACAGGAGAGCCAAATCATCAGCAAAATCCAGATCATCCAACTGCTTAGTCAGAGTCCACTGGATTCCATTTCTGTTGTGTGTTGTCGATGATCTCATAACCCAATCTATTGCCAGCAAGAAAAGAAATGGAGACAAGAGGCATCCCTGTCGCACTCCTGTTCTTATCCCAAATGGTTCTGTAAGCTGTCCTTCATGAAGAACTCTGCACGTCATGTCTTCATAGGTTTTCTTTATTAAATTAATGATTTTCAGGAGAACTCCATAATGCCTCATCAATTTCCAAAGTGATTCTCTGTCCACACTGTCAAATGCTTTTTCGTAGTCCACAAATCCGATGTATAGTGGTGAATTCCATTCCAGACTTTGTTCAACTATTATTCTCAAAGTGGCTATCTGGTCTGTACATGATCTGTTTTGTCGAAAACCTGCTTGTTCATCTCTCAATTTCTTGTCTATGGACTCCTTTAATCTCTCAAGGATAATCCTGTTCAATACATTTCCTGGCACTGATAGTAACATTATTCCTCTATAATTTGTGCACTCTTGTAGATTTCCCTTCTTAGGCAACTTAACCAGATATCCTTCCTTCCATTCTGCTGGTATCTCTTCTTTTTCCCAGACTTTACCAAGTAATTTATATAACATCTCTGTAGCCGTGTCGATATCTGCTTTGATGGCCTCTGCTGGAATGCCATCAGGTCCAGACGCTTTTCCATCTCTTAGAAGCTTTATGGCTTTCTTTATTTCTTCCTTCGTTGGTCTTTCACCGTTAATTTGTAGCTCTTCTTCTGCTGGCTGGATGTCCGGCGGGTTTTGTGGAGCTGGTCTATTGAGAAGGTCCCCAAAATATTCTGTCCACCTCTTCATTTGCTCTTGTATATTGCTGAGCAGTTTCCCATTCTTATCTTTTATGAGGCAACTTGTTTGCTTGTATTTCCCTGTTAGCTTCTTTGTGCTGCTATACAGTTCTCTCATATTTCCTTTGGCTGCAGCATCTTCTGCCTCTCTTGCCAACTCCTCAATATACTTCCTCTTGTCTCTTTTGATACTTCTTTTTACTTCTTTGTTTGCTTCTGTGTACACTTCTTGAGCCTTGGCTTTGGAACTTCTGGTTTTGCTTGTGTTTAACTCTGCTTTCTTGTTTTTTCTATCTTTTATCTTATTGATGGTTTCTGTTGTTATCCATGCTTTTTGTTGTCTTTCCCTTTTCCCCAGTATTTCTTCACATGTCTCCTTCCATACCGTTTTGACCTGCTGCCAATAGTCTTCTGTATTCTCTACATCTTCCAACTGTTGGAGCACTTGGAATTTGTTGGATACTGTGACCGCAAATTTGTCTCTTGTTTCTTGATTTCTTAGCTGTCCTACATTAAACTGTTGTCTATAATTTTGCATTGTTGCATATCTCTTGAGTTTCATTTTTACTTTGGCTATCAGAAGATGGTGATCTGATGCCACATCTGCTCCTCTATATACCTTTACATCCTGCAATGATGATCTAAACTTCTTCTTTATGCATATATGATCGATCTGATTTTCTGTTCTATGGTCTGGTGATATCCATGTTGCCTTGTGTATTCTCTTATGTGGAAACATGCTTCCTCCTATAGCCAGTTGATTTGAAGCACAGAAGTTTGCGAATAGTTCTCCATTTTCATTCATTACTCCTAGCCCATGTTTTCCCATGACTTCTTCAAATCCAGTATTGACTGTACCTATCTTTGCATTCATGTCACCCATCAAAATTGTGATGTCTCTTCTTTTTACTTTATCCATAATTTCCTGTAGTTTAGTATAAAATGCTTCTTTCACAGACTCTTCTTTGTCATTAGTTGGTGCATAACATTGGATGACATTGACATGAATTTTCTTTTTAGCTGTTTTGAAAATAGCTGTTATTATTCTGGGTCCCACAGCTTCCCATTCAATGAGTGCTTTCTGTGCTTCTTTAGATAACATAAGAGCTACCCCTTCACTGTGGTGTGAACTTTCGTCTTCGTGTCCTGAGGACAGCACCAATTCACCTGTGATGAGTTTCTTCCTGTCTACCCCCTTCCACTTTGTTTCACACATTCCCAGAACCTCGATTTTGTATTCCCTCATTTCTGCTGCTACTTGTGCCACTTTCCCTTGTTCGTTCAATGTCCGAACATTCCAGGTGCCAAATCTGGAAGTTCTCCTAGAAGAAAGAAGGTTAGTCAGCAACACAGACTCCTTTCGGCTTTCTCTGTGTTGCATCATACGCCTCCCCGCGAGAGGACCTTCCCCTGTCTTGGATGGCTGTGTTTTATTTTCTTTATTTGACTTGTCCATATTTGTTGAAGTTTTTTGTGGTTTAAATTTTTTTTACAGGATGGGGTAACCGGCCCCATGCCCAACCCTCCTTAGTCGCCTTCTACGACATGCTTGGCAGGGGACAGTGTTACTATTCTTTGCTCCCCTTTCGGGCCCCGGTAACACACGGGTGACAGGAGCTTGGGCAGACTTTTTTTTCCTGAACCACCAAAACATGTCTGAGCAAAATAACAACAAACTGTACATTCATTTATACTACAGTTGGAATTTTCCTATATCAGTTTGGATGCTTCAACACACTTTTGACTGTGCCTTCTTTTTGCATCCTGCATTCTGCACAAACATTTTCTACAAAATGTTGCAGAGTGCTCTATAAATTTGTCTGTAAACACATTTATACCAAAAATTAACAGTAAGTCAGTAAAATAGTCTGAACACATCATTGATTTGGAATTTGCGAGTCTCTCTTTTAAAGTTAATGGTCTATTATCATGCGCTCTACAATTCATTAACAGAATTCATGTGATATGCAAAGGAATGTTCCATTTTATAGTCAATCCGTGCAGCATTTTTAAAAATAAATAAACAAACATGTATAAAAGAAACAGTGCAAAGTTGGTGAGAATTCTTTCATAAAAATATTATACAGAGAACGACAATCTTAGTCACACGAATACCACATGAAACAATTAAATCAACACTAAAACCTTACTTACTTAGTCGTTCCCCTTCTACCGTGAGGTGTAGAGGTTTGGAAGAGAGAGCGCCAGACTATCCTATCGGCTGTCTTCCTCCTGGCCTGGTTCCATTCTAGTCCTCAGTCCTTCAAAGATTGTCTAATGTTGTCCTCCCAGCGGACTCTGGGTCGTCCTGGGGGTCTGGATCCCTGGCTCTTTATTTCCGATGCTTGTCGTGGTAGCCGATCTTCTCCCATTCTGCAGACATGGGCAAACCATCTTAGTTGGGACTGTTCTACTTGGGTCTGCAGGGGGTGGAATTGTAGGCCTTGATGTATCGTCTGGTTGCGGATCATGTCTCTTCTTGTTACTTCAGCCACCTTCCTCAGATACCTCATTTCTGAGGTTTGGATCTGGCTTTTGTGGGTTGTGGTCATTGCCCATGACTCGCATCCATATGTCAAGACTGGTACACAGCCTTCTTCGTTCTCTTACCAACCTCTTTCTTGCTGAGGAATCCTCAATTTATGGCCTGAAAAAGTCTCCCAGCTGCTGCTTTTTGAGTGGCCAACTCTATTCTGATGCCCCCCTTTTGGTCTATAATAGCTCCGAGGTATTTAAAGTGGTCGACCTGCTCCAGAACCTGTTCTCCCATTTTAATCTGATGTACTCTTTCTTCTCGTGATATCACCATGGATTTTGTTTTAGAGCTAGCTGCATATGACCATCCCTCTCTTCTCCTGCTCTTCCTTCCAGACTTGCAAGTTGGATTGGAGATGTGCCTCTGATTTAGCAATCAGGGCAACATCATCAGCAAATGCCAGCTCTGAAATACAAACCTGTCTCATCTTCCAGTACCCCACTGAATACTTTCTTGTTCTCTCCTTACATGCCTTGATGACATCATCCATGAGGAGTATGAAAAGATAAGGTGACAGGATATCATCTTGTCTTTCACCAGTGGTGGTCCTGAACTCTTCTGACTTATAGTTTGCTGTCCTCACATAATTTCTGCAAGATTGTAGAAGCTCTGTATAGCATGAATCAGAGGTGCTGGAATGTTCTTCCTTGCCAAACAGTCCCAAAGTTTGCTCCAGGGGACCCTGTCAAATGCCTTTTCCAGATCTATGAAACAAAGATGGATCTCACTCTTATACTCAAGGGCCTCTTCCCTTAGCTGTCTGAGTGTGAAGATTAGGTCTTGAGTACTTCGGTTTGCTCGGAATCTGCACTGGACTTCATCCAATTGGGGCTTAGCTAGGCGTCGGAGTCTCTGCTCTAGGATTCTAGAGTAGATTTTACCAGGGACACTGAGAAGGGATATGCCTCTGTGGTTTCCACATTGTCGATTGTTACCCTTTTTGAAAATCGGTGTTATGATGGCAGTCTCCCAATCCTTTTGTATGGCCTTGTTGCACCACGGGACATTAGGACACTTAAGAGTAATAGGTCACCTGATGCTCCCATGTACTTAACCATTTCTGGTGTTATACCATCATGCCCTGCTGCTTTGCCCATCTTGATTTTCTCCAGTGTTGCCTTCAGTTCTTCCATCTTTATGTCATCTTCACCACCATTGGTTTTCTCATCTGTGCTAGTGGTTATCATTTCTGATGCTTGACCTTGCTCACCATCAAGGAGTTCTGAGAAATATTCTTTCCATCTTTCCATTACTTCCTTTGGGGCAGTAAGCATTTTGCCTTGCTTGTCCTTTATAAATTTGAGAGGGCATCGTTTTTCCTTCCTCATGTTCTTTAGGGTCTTATAGAACAATTTATGGTTTTCTTGCGCATCTTTTTCTAGCTTTTCTCCAAATTCTTCCCAGGACTTCTGTTTTGCTGCTAGAACCTTGTTCTTTGCTTCTGTTCTGTGTGTCACATATTCTCTATATTTCTCTATTTGTCCTGCTGTGTGTTTAGCTCTTAAGTATTTTTCCATGCCATTTTCTTCTCTCTTATTTTCTCTTTGACTTCCTCTGTCCACCAAGGTGTCCTCTTTCTCTTGTTCCCGTGTCGGACTTCACCACATGCTTCTGCAGCAGCTGTCTTTATGATGTCCTTGAATTTAAGCCAGAGGGTTTCCAGGTTGTTGTTCTGTGTTTCTCACCGCTGTAGCAATATGCCCCTGATTTTTTTGTCTTAATTTCTAGCTCTCTCAGCTTGTAGGTTTTAATGCTCATTCCTCCCTTTCGTTTACTTTGTTTCTTGCATGATGTTGGGCAGTTCCTAGGCTGTGCAACTTTTTCAGTTGTTCTTTTGATTGTAAGCAGGTAGTGATCACTTCAAATACTACATTAACTGTGACAAAGTAGCTCATTTGTTCTGACATAAAATCAGTCCCCTCAATCACTCTATTTAAATGCATCGCAACAGTGTCTTCTTCACAATAGCAGCTATAGAAAAATATCTTCTTCAGTTTGCCATTAATCAATGTTAGGAGATGTACTCAACAGGCAATGTAGAATACAAATATGACCACAGCACTGAAAACCAAAATCATAACTAAAAAACACACAAAATACAAATTGAAAGAATGTTCCTCAGCTTTTAGAAGAGGAGAGTTACTATCATACAGGCTACATGAAATAGTCAACAGTGCCATTATCTTATGTCACATTAGACAGCAGCAATGAAACAACACAGTCAGTAGTAAAACAAGACGTGAACTGACTCCACACAGATCTAAAAGGTAATGATGATAACTATATATACGAATATTATACATTATAAAACAAGAAATGAAAACTTACTTCAAAATCTGATTCCTGCTTTATATCACTAGCTAGACATGGAATAATTGTTTCATTATCACATGTAACCTGGAAAGAAACATATGGAGCATTGATGCGTGATGCCATATGATGATGGATGGTATCCGCATGTCTGGTTTTGTGTAGTGTGCAGATGTGTTCAGTCAAAACAATGTTCATACAAAAATAACAGGGCAATCCACATAGGACGTCAGTAAACTCACGACGTATAAAGTCAATGATTCTTGAAACAGCCGTTGACGTTTTTCTTCATTATTTATTGTGGACGCCACAGTGACAAAATGGTTACGCGAATATGTAGACACATCAAACAGTCATTATCACAGCAACATTCAATACAGCAATAGACGGTAGACAGCATTACAATGATGAGTCAGATGCATGTTATATTTCATAGTGCTGTAAATGTAGTCAGGTGGAAAACTCCATCCTTTTCTATAACAGCCAGGAGATAACCAGATGTATGAGATCAGTTCACTCTCCTTAGTTTGACTTCAGCAAGACAGACACGTCTGCCGAAGTATAAATAATGTCCTCAAAAATATCCTCTAGATAATAAAGGTTTTCCAAACCTAGTTCATTTAACAAAGTAGCAAGTAATGGTCCTTGGAACCTGCATCAACCGATGCAGTACAATACAGCGACATGTGAGCTAGGAAAACATCTCGTGACGACGACTTTCGAAGACAGGCTATGAATCGAAATCGTTCACGACCAAAAATCGATAGAGTTAATGAAAATGTTAATTTACCTTGCCTTCCGGAAATACACAGAAATATTATGCCTCCCGGCATGTGCAAATACACTAGAGGTATTATCTCGAATAAACGAAATATCCATAAGAGGACTCTCACATTCCTGACAGAACAAAAAAATAGCGGAGATCCCCTCTTCAACGAGGCATCTCTTTCGCCATTCCAAATCGCTCACTCCACTAGTGGTGGGCGGAAACCGATCGACCAAGAAGCAAGACAAGTCATGCGCAGTCCAGCGCAAAATGACCACAGCTCAAACTTAACTGCATTCGATACCAACGCGAGAAGACAAATGCTTACCGAGAAAAGTGACTATAAATTTCAAGCAGTTGTTGCCCTTGCGTTATAAAATAGATATTGAAATAAAACGATGTTGCGAGAATTTATCACGCAACATATCACCACCTCCTCCCGATAAAAAAAAATGTGGAACATATTTTTTTTTTCAATATCAAAGAGCATGCGATAAGCGGCTCAAAACGCACGAATTATGCGCTGATAATTAACTAAATTGCCAAACAATAGGCTAATTATAGAGTGTCTGGTGAGGATATACCTCAACAGAAAAATAAATATGTCTCAAAAAATATTCACATCGGGGAGGTGTCACCAACACACATCACGTTAGCATGTAAACACAATATACGTATGCAAGTTACTATAATCATCATTAAACAGCATACTCTAATATTGTCTTTAAAAATGGATGTACAAATCTGATAGGAAAATTTAAATAGTACATTCTTTGACATGTAATGACATAAGTACATAGTAAAGTTAAACTACATGACGATCCAGGACATATGCTCTGGTATTCCGAGGGTAAGTACACAATCTAGAACTCGTCATGCTTGATACTAGTAAGGTAAGTCCTCAGCTCAACAATGACATTCTGAGAAAGTACAAGCAATATAATGCTAATTAATAACTAATATGCTTCATAAGGTACAATACATTATTAATAATTGTGGCTGTTTAGTAAACTAACGGCCCTTATATTAACTACTCAGTCCTCCTCTATCATCTTAAAAAACGAACAGAAGAAGATGACAACAAAGCACGATAGTGTGTACATATAAAGTAAGTACAGATGTGCTAATCTATTGTAGAAATATAGGTGTGTTATGACTCTGTAATATATGGAAATATAGGACAGAAGTATTAGTTGGAGTCATGTGGGCATCTAGACAAAATGTCAGCCATCACATTATCCGCACCACGGATAGCTCGTACCGTGAAGTGAAAAGGTTGAAGAGCTATAGCATATCGAGTGGATCTCGAACTCTTCAAATTCTTAGTCTGAATAGCTGTAAGAGCTTTCTGATCAGTCTCTAGAATGAAATGTGCGCCCAGGAGGAATCTTTGTAGCTTTAGAATTGACCAAACCATCGCTAACAACTCACGGTCTAAAACCGAGTAGTTCCTCTCTGCCGCATTTAGTTTTCTAGAAATGTACATAACAGGATGCAGAGTATTTGCATATTCTTGCATCAGTGCTGCTCCAATCCCAGTGGATGAAGCATCACTCCGAAGAACAAAAGTCCTATCAAGAGTAGGTAATCTTAAGATGGGAGGAGAAGAAAATATATTCTTGATTTGGTCTAGTGAAGATTGGCATTCTTCAGACCAACGGACCAGATTAGGCGAACCTTTCTTCAACAATGTTGAGAGAGGTGCCATGATCGAAGATAAATTTGGAATAAATCTCCCATAAAATTGAATTAAACCTAAGAGACTCCTAACTTGTTTCTTCGTTTTAGGAACAGAGATGTTCAGTATTTTGGAAGTATTGTGGTCTTCTGTCTTCAAGAGACCATGACCAACACGATGACCCAGGAAAGAGATTTCACCAAAACCAACAAAAGCTTTAGAAGGTTTTGCTGTCAAATTATTCTCACGTAGAGTGGACAGTAAGTCATATAACCCTAAATAGTGATCTTCCCAGGTATCACTGAAGAGACAGATGTCATCTAAGTATGCGATGACATCCGAACGATGTGACAGAATTCGACGCATCATGCGAACGAAAGTGGCAGGGGCGTTCATGAGACCAAAAGGCATAACATTCCATTGAAATAGACCCCTAGGTGTAGAAAAAGCAGTAAGAGGTTTGGCATGCTCTGCTAAAGGCACTTGCCAATAACCTTTAGACAAGTCAAGTTTAGTGAAGAATCTAGAATTAGAAAGTCTAATCAGTAGATCTTCTAACAAAGGCATCGGTTCAGCGTCGAACTTTGTGACCTGATTCAATTTGCGATAATCAACGCAAATTCGTATGTTCTTATCCTTCTTCCGGACAATAACCATGGAAGAAGAATATGGTGAAGTCGATGGTTCAATTATATTTAATTGAATCATTTCATCCAATTCCTTTTCCACTTGCGACTGAAAGTGTATAGGAATAGGATACGGCCTAACCCTAATTGGATTATTGTCGGTAAGAATTATGTCATGTTCTATGACATCTGTGTGTCCAGGAATGTCAGTGAGAACATCCTGAAATGTTTGTAACATCGACGAGACTTGTCGATGTTCGTCACCAGAAAGATTAGGAGAAACAGAAACGTTTTTCCAAGATTCCGTGGAATGTAATGGAACCACTGGAAGGGGAAGGTTGACATCAGAGAAGGTAGCTTCCTCATCCTGAATGACAGACAGGGATGAATAATGACCGTGAGGTGCAGGAGCATCATCCGTTGCCTGGAAAATAGGCAGCAAATAGTCCGGACGTTCGTGAAATTCCGAAAGCATGTTTATGTGGAAAGTTTTATGCTTTCCATCAATATCGACCACATAGTCAACATCGGAAATCCGAGAGACTATTGCATACGGACCTTTCCATGCAATAAGAAGTCTATTTTCCCTACTGGGGAGTAGGACGAATGCTTTGTCACCTGGACAAAGTTGTCGTAGACATCTATTCTTGTTAGCAAACTGCCTTGCCTTCTCTTTAGCAATTTCTGATGAAGCAGTTGCTAGCTTACATGCCTCAATGATCTTTTGTCTAAGAGCAATGACATACTCATATGAGGATTGAGTTTCATCGCTAATATCATCGGCAGTGATGAGATCGTGTAATAAAGACATAGGGCCGCGTGGACGCGCGCCAAAGACAAGTTCGAAGGGAGAAAATCCTGTGTGTTCATTAGGGACTTCTCTATAGGCAAAGAGAGCCGCGGGTAAAACCCTGTCCCAATCTTGAGGATGATCTTCAGTTATCTTACCAAGCAAAGTCTTGAGCGTTCTATTCAGACGCTCAACTAACCCATTAGACATAGGATGGTAGATACTACTGAGAGATCGTTCAATATGTAAGGTAGACATTACCTGTGACATAGTGTCAGATATGAGTTGAGTGCCATGGTCTGACAATATTTCTCTGGGGAACCCCAAGCGAGAAAATATCAACCAAAGAGCATCTGCGATATCTGTAGTAGATATGCTCTTAAGAGGAATAGCCTCTGGCCAACGTGTGCACATATCGACACATGTAAGGATAAACTGATGTCCTCTGGCCGACTTGACCTTAAAAGGGCCAATAATATCTATGGCCATTTTCTGAAACGGCCGAATAGGAATGTCAGCAGCCTGGATAGGCGCAGCATGTCGTGGTCCTCTAGATTTGACCTCCTGACATACCTTGCATGATCGGCAGTAAATACGAATGTCCTTATTGACAAAAGGCCAAAAGAAAGCCGCAAGGACTCTCGACTTCGTACGGGCAAAACCCATATGTCCAGCACATTGCGAGTCATGAGCATGTTGTAATATTTGGACTCTCATGCTCTTGGGAACAAGAATTTGCGAATGTGCCGACGTAGTCGAATCTTGTACCATACGTACAAGTACGCCGTTTCTCATTGCAATCCAAGATTTTCTATTTGTATCCTGATTCGGATCACCTTTCTTCGCAAGAACGAAGAATTTTTTTAAAGAAGGATCTTCTTCTTGCAATTTTATGAAAGAGTCACGAGTGATTACTAAGTGACTATCTTGGCTATCAACTTCATTATCACTATTCAGTGAAGTTTCGGGTGTTTGTAGAGCTTGTGCTCTTGTAACTACTGCATTTGTAGCTTGCATGTTATTATCTTCCCAAGCAGCAATCTGCTGTGGGGTACACTCCCTAACTCCGTGAATACGACCAATAATAAGGTCCGCAATAGGATTAGGTAAGAGACAAGCATGCACATCTCCAGTAAAGAAAGGAGTGGCAATGCGAATTACAGCAGTAGGATATTTTTCTAGAGTGCCGCCAAATGTGACACATTTAATAACCCTTCCTGTAGCACAAGATGGATCTACAAGCGATTGTCTAACACCAATAGTGGTGCATCCGGAATCGAAAAGTAGTGAGACCGGAGTATCATTAACAAGACCCTTATGTAGAATTAAAGAACCCCTCCCGTCATGCGCAACAGCAGCAGGAAGAGCGGGAAGTGGGTGACCACAACTCAAAGTAGTTATGGTACCCGGTTCGAATAAAGTACTGCATTGGGGGCATTTGTTTGCTCTCTCAAAGTCAAAAGCAGAACCAGTGACAGCGTCAAAGTTTTTACTATCAACAACATGATTACAGGCTCCCTCAGTTTCCTGTTGTACAGCATTAGCCTGCTGATATCTCTTTTTTTTGTGTTGAGATCTACCCCGACTATTATTACCTCTGAAGTTATCAGAGTTATTATTATCTCTGCAGTTATTATTGTCTCTATTGTAATTGTTATCCTGGTTCGAATTCCAGTTTCCACGATTACTATCATGTTCACATTGATGCGAACATCTATTTGTTTGGTTCTGAGGTCTTCGGCAGGAATAACCTCTATTACCATATCCTCTTTTGAAATGCTTATAATTATTAGGGTGATAGTAACGAGTACTATCAGGTTGTCTCCAATTCTTCGAAGAAGAATCACCATGAAATTGATTTCCATGATTTTGACAGAAATTACCGCTACTCTTTCTATCAAAATTTTGTTGGAATCTACGAGCAAAGTTTTGACCATACGGAGCTGCCGAAGCAACTGGTAAACCTTCTTTCACCTTAGAGTTACCCATGGTTATGTGTGGGTGCGCAGTTACGTATTGGCAACAGAAATCTTCCATTTCTTTTATTGTTTTAGGTTTACGTTCATGAAGGAAAGCAAGGAAAGACTCATTGACAGACGACATGACTTTGTCTCTAAGTATTAAGTCCATAAGTCCTTCATAAGTTTTTTCCGTCTTAGATAGTTCAACCCATCGTGAGAAAGTAATGCGTATTCTTGCAATAAACTCGGAGAATTCAACTCCATTTTCAGGTAACATGTTTTTAAATTGTAGACGATAGCCGTCTTCGTTAAGCTGATATTTCTTTAACAAAGCGGCCCTGACAACCTCATAATTGTTCTTGTCAGGTTCATCCACCATATTTAATATACTTAGAGCTTTACCTGTCAGTATCCCTGATAACTGATAAACATATTTTGCTTTGTCTATGTTATGAGCTGTACATGCTTGTTCAAATCTGTCCAGATAGAACATTATGTCATCACTGGAAGGACTAAATGTTGGTAACTTAATCTTAAAAGTATCATTATTAGCCTTACCAGAAGATGAACCCTTGTTTGAATCATTACCATTACTCATGCTCGTCAATTTCAATTTTTCCAACTCTAAAGCTAAGACCTTTTCTTCATGTTCCATTTTTGCTTTCTCTTTCCTCTCATCAGACTCTCTCTGTAATCTTCTTTCCTCAGCCTGAGCCTCTTTTTGAAGTCTTTCATTTTCAGCTTCTTTTTCAAGTCTTTTATTTTCAGCCTCTTTTTCAAGTCTTTTATTCTCAGCTTCTAGCTGGAGTTTTCTTTCCTCAGCTTCTGATTCCCTTTTTTGTTTTTCCATTTCCATTTGGAATCTTTTTTCATCCACCTGCATCTGCAGTTTCTTTTGTTCAGCTTCCATCTGCAGTTTCTTTTGTTCAGCTTCCATTGCTTTATCATATCGAGCAGTTGCAAATTCTTCTAACTTATCACCAGTCTTCCCAAGCAATTTACCCTGCTCAATAAAGTGCTCAAATGTAGACATGTTGTCTAACATATGAGTCCAAAACCTGAAATAATTAACTAATTTATTTCAAACCTAAGTGTAACAAGTCTTAATTAAGCACTTGTATATTCACATCACATTATATTATCCCAGTCTCTGTGGGAAACAAGTCTCCAATCAAAGAACTTGTATATGAAATATCAGCACTCAATTCTTGATCATAAGTGCACTTCTCATTCAATAGTGCACGACACTATTCATCATTCATTTATCATCAGTGTAGTAGTAACAGTGCATTAGCATAGCCCATTAACTAATTACTATAACTGTAAACAATGACTATGTAAACACATGCAGAATGTAAACATTGAAAATGTAAACAATACAAACAATGTAAACAATAACAATGTAAACAATAACAAAGATCAGCAACAATACAAAAACGTTCGCAGAAATCAACTAAAAATAAAGCAGAAATTAATGAAATATCACAAAAAATGTGACGATATCTGCGATAGAATTAAACAAAATACATGACACCACAGTGTATAAACAAAAATGTTGTATGAAACTAAATTATAGACAAGAGTAGGCTAACAAATACAAACAAATCAAAACAAAACTAAAGAATGCGAAATAATAACGAAAACAATATTAAAACATGTCATCACAGCTAACATAAATAGCAACAGAAGTCGCTTAGCAAATTCCAGTATCGGAAATTTGCAAACCCTACAGAAAACGCTCACAATAGACGACCTCTATGACGTGGCATAATCTAACGGAGACACCACCCAACCGAGAACCCGCTGAAATATAAACATATAAATATACAAATAACATATAAACATATAACATATAGAATGAGATGATACACAGAAGACTCAGCAGAAGTATAAGGGCACAGTTTACATACAAACAGGCCACTTAACTTATAGGCTTCCAATCGTAGAACAGCAGAAAAACGGATGTCAATCAACGTCCTAAAGAGCGAAGCTCCAACGATGATGGCACATCTGAACTGCTTCCACTGCTAACACGATGGTACAAGAGCTTCTGAAATACTGTGTGTTGAGTTGTTTCGGCACTTGACCTTCTAATCCAAAAGTAAGTTGATGGAAATCGGTACTTGGCCTTCTTCAGAAAACAACCCGTTTCAACCGGCACTTGACCTTCACAAAAACGACAGCACTGGAACCTTGACAGCAGCAACTTGCTTGACTTGCGTAAAAGATAACAGCAGTCCGAGTTATCCGGCAACATGTAACAACGCCGGGTACTGTCAAATTCTTGTTTCCGTCAAAAAGTTGAAATTTTGACTTTTACCGGGCAACGCCGAGTACTTTGAAAATTTTGAAGATGTTGACTGTATTGAAGAATGTTAATTTCTTGAAGGATGCTGATGAATTCTTGTTGAAAATGAAGTGGGTAAGGGACCCCGTGTTTGCTGGTACCAGAATCAAACCAGCTTATGGCCACCAAATGATGCGTGATGCCATATGATGATGGATGGTATCCGCATGTCTGGTTTTGTGTAGTGTGCAGATGTGTTCAGTCAAAACAATGTTCATACAAAAATAACAGGGCAATCCACATAGGACGTCAGTAAACTCACGACGTATAAAGTCAATGATTCTTGAAACAGCCGTTGACGTTTTTCTTCATTATTTATTGTGGACGCCACAGTGACAAAATGGTTACGCGAATATGTAGGCACATCAAACAGTCATTATCACAGCAACATTCAATACAGCAATAGACGGTAGACAGCATTACAATGATGAGTCAGATGCATGTTATATTTCATAGTGCTGTAAATGTAGTCAGGTGGAAAACTCCATCCTTTTCTATAACAGCCAGGAGATAACCAGATGTATGAGATCAGTTCACTCTCCTTAGTTTGACTTCAGCAAGACAGACACGTCTGCCGAAGTATAAATAATGTCCTCAAAAATATCCTCTAGATAATAAAGGTTTTCCAAACCTAGTTCATTTAACAAAGTAGCAAGTAATGGTCCTTGGTACCTGCATCAACCGATGCAGTACAATACAGCGACATGTGAGCTAGGAAAACATCTCGTGACGACGACTTTCGAAGACAGGCTATGAATCGAAATCGCTCACGACCCAAAATCGATAGAGTTAATGAAAATGTTAATTTACCTTGCTTTCATGAAATACACAGAAATATCACGCCTCCCGGCATGTGCAAATACACTAGAGGTATTATCTCGAATAAACGAAATATCCATAAGAGGACTCTCACATTCCTGACAGAACAAAAAAATAGCGGAGATCCCCTCTTCAACGAGGCATCTCTTTCGCCATTCCAAATCGCTCACTCCACTAGTGGTGGGCGGAAACCGATCGACCAAGAAGCAAGACAAGTCATGCGCAGTCCAGCGCAAAATGACCACAGCTCAAACTTAACTGCATTCGATACCAACGCGAGAAGACAAATGCTTACCGAGAAAAGTGACTATAAATTTCAAGCAGTTGTTGCCCTTGCGTTATAAAATAGATATTGAAATAAAACGATGTTGCGAGAATTTATCACGCAACAAGCATACGAAAATTTGAAAGTTATTCTAATTATGTATGTGGAATATGGTTGTCATTATATACTTTTTATTTTTCATTATTGTACTTTAAGAATTGTTGCCAATCTATGAAAAAATTGGCGGCTTTCCAAAAACAGTTTCTAGAAACCTCTTTCTGTCAAACAATTACACTGACAAACAACATTTTTCTTTCTTATATAAGAATAAGTGTTCTTAGGTCAGTTTCTTGCGCTGATTTCAAATCTGAAATCCGTTTATCTCTATCACGTCGGGTTCTTAAGATATTTGTGAATAAATATATTTTTGGGAAACCGTTATTTGCCCCGTTTCATTTTTACTATATAACTTATTAAAAATTAATAAAAAGCAACTTAATTCTACTTTTTATACAGCTAAAAGATGCATGACATATGTTACGCGATTTTTCAAATAGTTACTGTATTTTGAAATAATTCTGAGCAAAATATGGCTTCTAGAAGTTGTAGAAATTCGGCTGATCTGTTCTGTTACGTGTGCGGATATTTTACCGATCTTGTTGACCAGAAAAACTTTACACCATTACTAAAGACAACATAAGAACTTTATTTCGATTCGAAAGTTGATGATGCAAAAAAATCTTGGAAGCCAAATGCAGTTTGTTCGATACATTGGCAGGTTGGTTACGAAAATCGCCGAAGCATAAGTCGATGCCTTTTGGAGTGCCAGTAATATGGCGTGAACATACAAATCACACTACTGATTGTTACTTCCGCTTGACAAATATCCATGGTTTCACTTTTAAAACTAGAAAGTCTGTGGTTTATCCAAATATTGAATCGGTTTCGAAACCAGTGCCTCATGATCCAATCACGTGTCCGATCCAAGTACCACCAGAACAACATCCGTTGGACGTAAATGAACCATCAGAAAGTGATAGTTTACCTGCTTTAGAAACTAATTCTGACTCAGATTACATACCGGTGAATGATGGTGTTTACTTAATTAACCATTCAGAACTTTCAGATCAAATACGTGATCTCGCTCTTACCAAAGGACAAGCGGAATTACTCGGTTCGCGACTCAAAGAATGGAATCTTTTAGCGCCCAATACTCCGATATCTAAATTTCGTCATAGACACAGAGAACTTGTTCAATACTTTGAGATGGATGATGACATTTGCTATTGCAAAGATGTAAACGGTCATGAGCACATAGTCAACGAATGGCGATTTTTCATCGATTCTTCCAAGACTAGTCTAAAAGCCGTGTTATTGCATAACAGAAATTTTTTTTCATCAATTCCAGTCGCCTACTCTGTTCATATGAAAGAAACGTATGACAATATGGCTAAATGTTTGGAAAAAATAAAGTACAATGACTACCAATGGCGGATTTGTGGAGACCTAAAGGTCATTGCAATTCTCACGGGCATGCAGACTGGGTATACTAAATTTTGTTGCTTCCGATGTGAATGGGACAGCCGCAACAGACAGGAACATTATGCAAGAAAGGTGTGGCCTATCCGGGATCGTATGCAGCTCGGGCATTAAAATGTAATACGCGAGCCATTAGTTAACAAAGACACCTTCATTTTACCACTGTTACATATAAAGTTGGGGCTCATGAAGAATTTTGTAAAAGCGTTAGATAAAAAGAGCAAAGCTTTCACTTATCTTCGAGAAAAGTTTCCGCAAGTTAGCGATGCAAAGATAAAGGAAGGTATCTTTGTAGGACCTCAGATTAGGAAAGTTATTGCAGACAAACAATTCGAGAACTTGTTACATGGTAGTGAACTTCGCGCATGGATGGCATTCAAATCGATCGTCGATAACTTTCTGGAAAATCACAAATCTGTCGACTATGTTGCATATTGTTAAGCAGTGCATAGATGCATACATAATTATGGGCTGTAACATGTCCCTCAAAATCCATTTGCTCGATTCGCATCTTAACTTTTTCCCTGACAACCTTGGCGAAGTCAGCGATGAACATGGAGAATGATTCCATCAAGATATCGCCGTAATGGAGTCACGTTATCAAGGACGGTGGAGTGTGACCATGCTTGCCGATTATTGTTGGATGCTTCATCGCGATGTACCACATGCCATTCACCGACGAAAGTCGACTGCAAAGAAATTCAAGCCTACATAACTGTTATACTTCTTGTACGAATGATGTTGTAATACTGTATGCGTTGTTAAAAAACTTCAATTGCGTATTTCTAGAGATCCCGACCTGATAGAGAAAAACGGTTTGCAGATTTAAAAACAGCGCATTAAAATTGACCAGAAAAACATAGAAATGTTAGAGAAAGAAAAAAAAAGTTTTTTTTTGTTAGTCAGTGTTATCAATGTGCAATTAATAAATAAAACCGATGTTTCTTTGTTGTAAATGATATAATTATTTAGTGTGTTAGGATAAACTATTACTGAAGCACATTAAACACGCACCACCTGTATAATCCAGGAACAGAGTGTGAAATGTAAATATAAGTGTTTACAAGTTTACATATTTGGAATCTTTATTCATTTTCCTATGAATCCATGCTGGTCATTAATTTGTACATTTGATTGTTATGAAATTCATTGCATTCTGTGCAGGCAAGGGAGAAAACCAAAAATGCAACCAATAAACAAATTCATTCACACTATCCTTAGTATCTGGTTTGTCCACCGTGTGCTTGCAAACAAGCTTGGCAGCGGCTCCGCATGGAACGCAGAAGTCTCTGAAGGAAATTCCGGGGAATCAAGTCTCATTCACGTGTAAGAGCAGCTTTGAGCTGTTGCAGATTAGCTGGAGAACCTTGCCTGTAGACTCTGCGTCCAAGCTCGTCCCACAGATGTTCTATAGGGGACATGTCTGGTGATAGGGCAGGCCAATCAATTGTCATAATGTTCTGCTGCTGTAGATATTGCTGCATAATGCATGCGGTGTGCGCACGTGCGTTATCCTGCTGAAGAAGCTGCAAGTCTGGATAATTTGTGAACGCAGGAGAACCAATGCATCCAGAACCTCATCTCGATATGTTACAGCATTAACATTTCCACGGAAGACGTGAAGAGGCAAGCGATGGTGAAAACTGAATCCTCCCCAAATGTGAATACTGCCACCTCCAAATCGGTTGTGCTGACGAACACAGCAATCTGCAAAGTGCTCTCCACACCATCGCCAAATCCGCATACATCCATCACAAAAGGATATGTTGAATCTGCTCTTGTCTGTGAATAGTACAGCATTCCACTGCAGTCTAGTCCATCTGACATGTTGCTCTGCTCATTGCAGGCGCTGCTGACAATGTCTGTGAGTCAAGTTTGGCCCAACATAAGGTCGTCTTGCAGTAAGGCCTGTATCTCTGAGTCGTCGTATGACTGTCATTCGAGAGACTTGGCCACGTCTACCCACTATTGCTCTTGCTGTTTGACTTGCCGGGAGAGAACGATTCCTTAGGTGACTCAGCACAATATGATGATCTTGCGCAGGGGTAGTAACTCATGGTTGGCCACTCCGAAGTCTATCCCGGGCACTGCCAGTGGTTCCGTAACATTCATTGGGACGTACAATAGTGCTGTGGTGGCAATTCATCCTTCTGGCAAATGCCTGCGTGCTCATTCCGGTCTCCAACATACCAATGGCTCGTTGGCGGTCGTTTTCAGATAGTCATGGCATTTCAAGCACATGTACTGTGTGTTTTGTCTCAACGGCCTTTTTATACCGAGTATACTGCCACAACGCGTACACATTTTCAGGGTCATAGCTGTTGGGAATCGTGTTGCACGTGTAACTTTCATTGTTTTCATGTAGTCTGTACACAAACCCGTGGGTTGAATCATGCACTTTCCATTCCAGCATCCATTCGCTCTCTACCTCATGACAAACACGGGGAAAATCCATTTCCACACTTTTTTTTCCAGCTTCTCGGCATCAGTATATATAATAGTGGTGCATTTTTAATGTGCTTCAGTATATTTAAAAAAATTCAAACAAAATGTGTAGTCAGTGTCAATCTGGCAAAAGCTTCACATATAATTATCTGGTGAAAGATAAAATGTTGTGTAAAAACTTACTTACTTAGTCGTTCCTCATCTATCGTGAGGTGTAGAGGTTTGTAAGGGAGAGTGCCATACTATTCTATCGGCTGTCTTCCTCCTGGCTTGGTTCCAGTCTAGTCCTCGGTCCTTCAATGATTGTCTAATGTTGTCCTCCCAGCAGACTTTGGGTTGACCTGGAGGTCTGGATCCCTGGCTCTTAGTTTCCCATGCTTGCTGTGGTAGCCGATCTTCTCCTATTCTTCAGACATGGCCAAACCATCTTAGTTGGGACTGTTCTACTTGGGTCTGCAGGGGTTGGGTTTTTAGGCCTTGACATATCGTCTGGTTGTGGACCATGTCTCTTCTTGTTACTTCAACCACCTTCCTCAGATACCTCATTTCTGAGGTTTGGATCTGGCTTTTGTGGGTTGTAGTAATTGCCCATGACTCACATCCATACGTCGAGACTGAGACATAGGTATACAGCCATCTTCGTCTTCTTACCAACTTCTCTTTTGCTGAGGAATCCTCGATTTATGACTTGAAAAAGTCTTCCAGCTGCTGCTCTTCGGGTAACCAGCTCTTCGTTGATGCCTCCCTTCCGGTCTATGACAGCTCCAAGGTATTTAAAGTGGTCGACCTGCTCCAGGACCTGTTCTCCCAGCTTAATCTTCCTTTCTTCTCACTTTAAAATTAATGTAAGCTTTCAAGCTGTAAACCAGTGTAAATGTCTATGTGAAAATATTCATTTTAAATTAATAGAAGTTTCTCACTTGCAGGTTGGATTGGAGATGTGGCTCTGATTTAGCAATCAGGGCAACATCATCAGCAAATGCCAGCTCTGAAATACATACCTGTCTCATCTTCCAGTACACCACTGAATACTTTCCTGCCCTCTTCGTATACTCCTTGATGACATCGTCCATGAGGAGTATGAAAAGATAAGGTGACAGGATATCATCTTGTCTTTCACCAGTGGTGGTCCTGAACTCTTCTGACTTATAGTTTGCTGTCCTCACATATATTCTGCAAGATTGTAGAAGCTCTGTATAGCATGAATCAGAGGTGCTGGAATGTTCTTCCTTGCCAAACAGTCCCAAAGTTTGCTCCAGGGGACCCTGTCAAATGCCTTTTCCAGATCTATGAAACAAAGATGGATCTCACTCTTATACTCAAGGGCCTTTTCCCTTAGCTGTCTGAGTGTGAAGATTAGGTTTTGAGTACTTCGATTTTCTCAGAATCCACACTGGACCTCATCCATTTGTGGCTCAGCTAGGTGTCTGAGTCTCTGCTCCAGTATTCTAGAGTAGATTTTACCAGGGACACTGAGAATGGAAATGCCTCTATGGTTTCCACATTGTCGGTTGTCACCCTTTTTGAAAATCGGTGTTATTATGGCAATCTTCCAATCCTTTGGTATGGTCTTGTTGCATCAAGCTGCCTGTAGGACCCTTAAGAGTAATAGGTCGCCTGCTGCTCCCATGTACTTAACCATTTCTAGTGTTATGCCATCATGTCCTGCTGCTTTACCCATCTTGATTTTCTCCAGTGCTGCCTTCAGTTCTTCCATCTTTATCACCATTGGTGTCCTCTTCTGTATCAGTGGTTATCATTTCTGATGCTTGACCTTGCTCATCATCCAGCAGCTCTGAAAAATATTCTTTCCATCTTTTCATTATTTCTTTTGGGGCAGTAAGCAATTTGCCTTGCTTGTCCTTTATAAATTTAAGAGGGCACTGTTTTTCCTTCCTCATGTTCTTTAGGGTCTTACAGAACAATTTCTTGTTTTCTTGCGCATCTTTTTCTAGCTTTTCTCCAAATTCTTCCCATGACTTCTGTTTTTCTGCCAGCACCTTGTTCTTTGCTCTTGTTTTTTTTTTTTTTTTTCTGTACGCCCGCTATTACTTGAGGCGAAATCTCAGGTTAGTATGTCTAACCTGAGACTGATTTTTACATGAGTATCCCTATTTTTCTTGTACAGAGACAGGTGTCCCTCGCCATTCAGGTAGATACTCGCTGATTTCGGAGGTACCCATTAGAGCTGGGTCAGCTCAGGAGCCGCCAGTCTCTGGTCGACGACACTTCTTCAAATGCACACGCAAGGGCTCGAGCCAATCCAGTTCAAATCCTGGTCAACGAAAAATCTTCAAATGTCCTCGCCCGGGTTTGAGCCTGAATCACCCGGTCGCCAGCCCAGCCTGGTAACCACCACACCTGTGCGGCTCCCAACTTCTGTTCTGAGTATCATGTATTATCTGTATTTCTCTGTTTTTCCTGCTGTGTTTTTAGCTCTTAAGATTGTTTCCTTGCCTTCTTCTTCTCTCTTACTTTCTCTTTAACATCATCTGCCCACCAAGGTGTCCTCTTTCTATTGTTCCCAAGTCAAACTTCACCACATGCTTCTGCTGCAGCTGTCTTTATGATGTCCTTGAATTTAAGCCAGAGTGTTTCCAGGTCATCAGGTTGTTGTTCTTTGTTTCTCACTGCTGTAGCAGTAAGCTCCTGATATCTGGTCTTAATTTCTGGCTCTCTCAGCTTGTAGGTCTTATTGCTCATTTCTCCTGTTCCTTTACTTAGTTTCTTGCGTGATGTTAGGAAATTCCTAGGCTGAGCAACTCTTACAGTTGTTCTTTTGATTGTTGGCAGGTCATGACTACTTCCAATCTCTGGCCCCCTCCAGACTCTAGCATCCTGGACATACTTGAATGAGCTCCTCCTAACTATGGCATATTCGATCACTGACTTCTCATTCCTTGTTAGTTCACATCTAGTGTATACATGAATGCGCTTATGGGGGAACTTTGTGTTTGTAATGATCAGATTCTGCTCAGTGCAGAATCTAAGGAGTCACTTTCCATCGTCATTAAGAGTATCTTCTCCATATCTTCCGATAACTCTACCCTCTAGCATGGTCTTTTCCAACTCTGACATTGAAATCTATGAGCATGATAATTTCATCTAGGCAGTCATCCACTGTACTTTGAAACAGCTCGAAGAATTCCTCCTTGACCTCTGCTCGCTCATCTTCATTTGGCCCATACACAATGACAAGGTTGACTATGGTTTCTCCTTTTAGTTTTAGGACCATAATGTGTTCCGAGACAAAGTTCCATCTTTTGATACTATCCCTTTGGTTTTTGGCCACAATATAACCCACGCCCCCTTTAGCTCTTTCAGATGTGGGGACACCACTGTATAGCAACGTGTCGCCATCGAGATCCATAACTCCTTGTCCTGTTTTCTTTGTTTCTGTTAAAGCCAGGATTTCTAATTTGGCTTTCCTCATTTCTTCCACCAGCTCCTCTTCCTTCCCATTTATACTTCTTGTGTTCCATGTTCCGTAAGTCGTAGTCCATTCCAGTTCGTCGCCGTTACAATCAGTCAGGTTTTTTCGCTGATGTTTTGTGTAATCTGGTTTTTAAGATAAACAGATGATTGGCCTGTTGTGCTTTTGCATGATGGAGGGGCTGCCTCCTTATGGCCTCCATGCAGTGATAATCATACTATATAGTGAATGTAAAATATTTGTACTAAACTTAGCTACAGCAAGATAAAATCAGGGGGAAAAGTTACAGATGCTGCAATAAGTATTGAAGGTACATAAAACACTGGAACAAGTAGAAAAGCTAACCATAAAGAATACAGCAAATTTATTATCTATATCCTTCATCTTACTAATGGAGCAAAGGAATTCAATAAATTCACATCAAGCTTTTTTGTCCTGTGTCATTTATTCAAAACTCCGCCAATGCCGGTCCCAAGCCCGGATGAAAAAGGAGGAGGGCGGCCTGCATGGAGGCCGTAAGGAGGCAGCCCCTCCACCATGCAAAGGCACAACAGGCCAATCACCTGTTTGTCTTAAACTATGATTACGAGCAATACAAGAGAGAAAACCGGACTGATTCTAAAGGCGACGAACTGGAACGGACTACGGACTACGACTTATGGAACTTGGAACACAAGAAGTATAAATGGGAAGGAAGAGGAGCTGGTGGAAGAGATGAGGAAAGCAAAACTAGAAATCCTGGCTATAACGGAAACGAAAAAAAAAGGACAAGGCGTCATGGATCTCGATGGCAACATGTTGCTCTACAGTGGTGTACCCATATCTGAAAGAGCTAAAGGGGGCGTGGGTTGCATTGTGGCCCAAAATCAAAAAGATAGTATCTAGGGATGGAACTTTGTCTCGGAGCGCATTATGGTTGTAAAACTAAAAGAAGGAGAAACCATAGTCAACCTGGTCATAGTGTATGGGCCAAATGAGGATGAGAGAGCAGAGGTCAAGGAGGAATTCTTCGAGCTGCTTCAAAGGACAGTGGATGACTGCCTAGATGAAGTTATCATGCTCGGAGATTTTAATGCCAGAGTTGGAAATGACCATGCTAGATGGGGTGGAGTTATCGGAAGATATGGAGAAGATACTCTCAATGACAATGGAAAGCGACTCCTTAGATTCTGCAGTGAGCAGAATCTGATCATTACAAACACAAAGTTCCCCCATAAGCGCATACATGCATACACTAGATGTGAACCAACCAAGAATGAGAAGTCAGTGATCGACTATGCCATTGTTCGGAGAAGCTCATTCAGATATGTCCGAGATGCAAGAGTCTGGAGGGGGCCAGAGATTGGAAGTGATCACTACCTGCTAACAATCAAACAAACAACTGAAAGAGTTGCTCAGCCTAGGAACTGCCCAACATCACGCAAGAAACCAAGTAAACGAGCAGGAGAAATGAGCATTAGGACCTACAAGCTGAGAGAGCCAGAAATTAAGACCAGATATCAGGGGCTTATTGCTACAGCAGTGAGCAACACAGAAGAACGACCTGATGACTTGGAAACCCTCTGGAATAAATTCAAGGATATCATAAAGACAGCTGCTGCAGAAGCATGCGGTGAAGTCCGACTTGGGAACCAGAGAAAGAGGACACCTTGGTGGACAGAGGAAGTCAAAGAGAAAATAAGAGAGAAGAAAATGGCATGGAAACAATACTTAGGAGCTAAAAACACAACAGGACAAATGGAAAAATATAGAGAATATGTGACACTCAGAACAGAAGCAAAGAACAAAGTGCTAGCAGCAAAACAGAAGTCCTGGGAAGAATTTGGAGAAAAGCTAGAAAAAGATGCACAAGAAAACCAGAAATTGTTCTATAAGACCCTAAAGAACATGAGGAAGGAAAAACAATGCCCTCTCAAATTTATAAAGGACAAGCAAGGCAAATTGCTTACTGCCCCGAAGGAAGTAATGGAAAGATGGAAAGAATATTTCTCAGAACTCCTGGATGGTGAGCATGGTGAAGCATCAGAAATGATAACCACTAGCACAGAAGAGAAAACCAATGATGGTGAAGATGACATAAAGATGGAAGAACTGAGGGCAGCACTAGAGAAAATCAAGATGGGCAAAGCAGCAGGGCATGATGGTATAACACCAGAAATGGTTAAGTACATGGGAGCATCAGGCGACCTATTACTCTTAAAGGTCCTACAGGCAGCATGGTGCAACAAGACCATACCAAAGGATTGGGAGATTGCCATCATAACACCAATTTTCAAAAAGGGTGACAATCGACAATGTGGAAACCATAGAGGCATATCCCTTCTCAGTGTCCCTGGTAAAATCTACTCTAGAATCCTAGAGCAGAGACTCCGACGCCTAGCTGAGCCACAATTGGATGAGGTCCAGTGCGGATTCCGAGCAAACCGAAGTACTCAAGACCTAATCTTCACACTCAGACAGCTGAGTGAAAAGGCCCTTGAGTATAAGAGTGAGATCCATCTTTGTTTCATAGATCTGGAAAAGGCGTTTGACAGGGTCCCCTGGAGCAAACTTTGGGACTGTTTGGCAAGGAAGAATATTCCAGCACCTCTGATTCATGCTATACAGAGCTTCTACAAGTCTTGCAGAAATTATGTGAGGACAGCAAACCATAAGTCAGAAGAGTTCAGGACCACCACTGGTGTAAGACAAGGTGATATCCTATCACCTTACCTCTTCATACTCCTTATGGACGATGTCATCAAGGCATGTAAGGAGAGAACAAGAAAGTATTCAGTGGGGTACTGGAAGATGAGACAGGTCTATATTTCGGAGCTGGCATTTGCTGATGATGTTGCCCTGATTGCTAAATCAGAGGCACATCTCCAATCCAACCTGCAAGTCTGGAAGGAAGAGCTGGAGAAGAGAGGGATGGTCATAAGCAGCTCTAAAACAAAATCCATGGTGATATCACGAGAAGAAAGAAAACATCAGATTAAGTTGGGAGAACAGGTCCTGGAGCAGGTCGACCACTTTAAATATCTCGGAGCTATTATAGACCGAAAGGGAGGCATCAAAGAAGAGTTGGCCACTCGAAAAGCAGCGGCTGGGAGACTTTTTCAGGCCATAAATCGTGGATTCCTCAGCAAGAAAGAGGTTGGTAAGAAAACGAAGATGGCTGTATACCGCTCCACCTATGTCCCAGTCTTGACATATGGATGCGAGTCGTGGGCAATGACTACAACCCACAAAAGCCAGATCCAAACCTCAGAAATGAGGTATCTGAGGAAAGTGGTTGAAGTAACAAGAAGAGACATGGTCCGCAACCAGACGATACGTCAAGGCCTAAAATCCCACCCGCTGCAGACCCAAATAGAACAGTCCCAACTGAGATGGTTTGGCCATGTCTGCAGAATGGGAGAAGATCGGCTACCACGACAAGCATGGGAAACAAAGAGCCAGGGATCCAGACCTCCAGGACGACCCAGAGTCCGCTGGGAGGACAACATTAAACAATCTTTGAAGGACCGAGGACTAGAATGGAACCAGGCCAGGAAGAAGACAGCTGATAGAATGGTCTGGCGCTCTCTCTTCCAAACCTCTACACCTCACGGTAGAAGGGGAACGACTAAGTAAGTCATTTATTCAAGATCTCTCCATGTTCTGTTTCTTCCCTTTATATCCCTTTCTCTTGTTTCCTCTGTACATGTGTTTTATGGTCTCCCTCCACCTCTCTCACTCTGATGATTCACTGAAATGTGTGGTTTCCTCAATTCATGCCCTAATGCCAGTGCCATGTTCTAACAACTTTATCCACGGGGACCAACGTGGTTCATGTCATTTGTTCCACACTGGTGATCTTGTCACATCATTTCAGTCCTTTATTCTGTACAAGCACATAGTTTTGAAAGTCTGTAACTTTCAGGTTGTTACCTAAGTTGTTTCCCTTGCCCTAGAGCTACAAAACAGATCTGCCTTGAAATACAAAACAATCAGTAAAGCAACTGCACAGTAAAAAAAATGGAAAGTTATGAAACCAACTTTAAAATTAAGTGAAAAAATATCCAACGTAGCGAATGAAGAATTGTTGACAAAATTCACACTGCAAGAATCTGAAGCACCAAGGCTGTTGACAAAGATCATAGAATAAAGACAACATCACCAATTAAACACTAAAAAATGATGGTGGACAACAAAGAAAGAAGGTAAGGATGGCAACTAAAGACACAAGACATAGAAGAAGTGTAGATGTTAAACATTAAAATGGACAGAACATTTGTAGCTCAAATCCCCAATCTATGCCATAAAAAAAAAAAAAGAAGTTAAAAAAAGAAGTAACGGATCCTGTTTACACACCCATTGAGGCATCTTGGGAATATGGTGTTAGGAAGCCAGTGCACTAATCTCTATCCTAACATGGCTCCATTTCAAAAAAGGGGTGCTGAAAAAAAATACTGACCCACACAAAGGCCTAAACTTTTAGAAAGAAAGGATAAATCATCATTCACATCACATGAAATGTTCATCCAGTGAATTATAATGTAAGGCTCACTTCACACTTTGGTTCTTGTTTAATTTTTTCAGTCAGGAATGGGAACTTTCTATCAGCAGATCTTGAAGTCTGAAAAGAAACAGTAAACAAACAGATCAGCACAATGACAACACAGACTTTCAGTCTGAAGCCTTTTTTTTATATTTCTCATTTTTTTCCCCTTTTTTGTGACTGTGGCTGAAGAGAAGTAACCTCAAAATGTTCTATTTGTGGTGTATTTTTATTTAGTAAAACATGGTTCAATACAATTTTTTTTTTAACTTTCTATTATCAGTTTAACAACAGCCCCTATCAATAATTACAGCAACATTCATCCCACAGCATACCAGATTCCACAAAAAGCTTCAAGTCCTAACAATGCAGCATTTCACTGTTGCTCCTCCCCTTAAAGAAATAAATTCCCTGTAAACAAACCCAATAGTTTTTAACTCTGCTGCCTTCTCCATGGCAAACAATAGCCCATTTCAACAAACTTGTACTGTATAAATAATAATTACTGCAGGTTAAGATTGTGTATTTTATTTGAAATCCTGTAATTATTTATGAACATTGTATGTTCTTGTTGCTTTGTCCCTTAAAGAAATAAACTAATTGTAAGCACACCTGAAAGTTTTATTATTTTAGCTTAAATAATATACTTCTTCTTCTTTGATCCTTAGCCGCCGACCGTCAAAGCAGTCAGTGGCCATCACGCCTAGTGGCGTCTTGTAGGGCAACAACAAATTGATTCCACTTTGCTCGGTCGGCGGCCATCCTTCGTACAGTGCCCCAACTCTGGTTCATTCTTTGCATCTCAGCCTCTATGGTCCTCCGCCAGGTTGTTTTTGGTCGGCCTCTCTTTCGTTTTCCTTCAGGGGTCCAAAGCATAGCTGTTCTTGTGATGGCATCGGGGTCTCTTCTGAGGACATGGCCAACCCAGCTCCAGCATCTGCCAGCTATGATGGTGTGCATGTCCTCTTGCTTGCTCCGAGTAAGGAGATCTTGGTTGGTGATGGTATTCGGCCAAAAGATTCGGTGAATTTTTCTTAGGCATGTTGTGTGAAAAGAGGACAATTTCGACATTTCCTTCTCTGTAACTCTCCAGCATTTTGCATCATAGAGAAGCACAGAAAGCACACAGCTCTGTTCTAATCTTAATTTTGTGCTTGTGCTGTATTGAGAGGACTTCCAGATGTTGTTTAGGCTAAAAAAGGCTATTCTTGCCTTATTCATTCTGATGTTGATGTCTTTGCCTGCCCCGCCGTCTGGTGTTACTATGCATCCTAGGTATGTGAAGGTGTCTGTCTGTACCAGTTGTTGATTCCTTACTGATATGGGCTCAGGGCTGCTCACATTGAGCGTCATGACCTCTGACTTCTTTAAATTGATGTTCAAGCCCACCTGCTGGCTAAACTTATTAAGTCTATCCGTTTTTTTCCTGGATGTGTTGATGTGAATGTGCTAGTAGTGCAATGTCATCTGCATATTCCAGATCTTCCAATGTAGAAAATGTAGTCCATCTTATTCCTCTTGGACTGCCCTCTGTTGTTTGACGCATCACCCAGTCTATGACTGTTAAAAATAGAGTGGTTGATAAGGGGCAACCCTGACGTACTCCTGTCTTCACCTCAAAGGTTAGGTTGCTCTGTCCAACACTACACATAAAGTTGGCATATAGGCTTTTTATGATTGCCACTATGCAGCTTGGAATTCCATAAGCCCTCAGTATTTTCCATAAACTGTCCCTATGTATGCTGTCAAAAGCCTTTTCAAAATCAATGAAATTAATGTACAGCTGTCTTTGCCATTCTGAGCACTGCTCTATAATGTTCCTGAGAGTGAATATATGATCTACACATCTTCTGTTCTTTCTAAATCCTGCTTGTTCTTTCCTCAGTTTGTGGTCTACTGCTTTTGAAATTCTCTGTATAATTATCCTGCCTAGTATTTTGCTGGGAACTGAGAGAAGAGTGATTCCTCTCCAATTATTGCAGTCTGCAAGATCTCCCTTCTTGGGCAATTTGACAATTATTCCTTTGTTCCCCTTTGATGGTGTTGTCCCCGTTTTCTGCTGCCAGCTCAGGGTCTGTCTTAAATAGCTCTGCATTTAAGTTATCATGGCCAGGAGCTTTTCCGTTCTTTAACACTTTGATTGCTGTGATGATTTCTTCTTTTCGTAGAATGTCTGTATTTACATCTAGATCGTTTTCAGCTTCAGGAACATTCAATTGTGTCTCTGGTGGTTCCTTGTTCAGAGTTAAATAATATACTGCATCCTACAAAAAGTAAGTTATTTCCCCGAGATAAAAAAAAATTGAATTAGAAACATTCGCAATTAATCATCTTAATTAATCTTACTATGTAGTGATAACACGAGATTCGCATGTTCCAACCATGGCAGAGAACAACATACCCAGAGCTGATCGACAGCATACCAGAAGTGAACAAAAACAGGTGTCACAGGAGGAGGGGGATACTTGGTTATTACTTACTTAGTCGTTCCCCTTCTACTGTGAGGTGTAGAGATTTGGAAGAGAGAGCGTCAGACTATTCTATCAGTTGTCTTCTTCCTGGCCTGGTATACTTGGTTATAAGGGTAGATTTTCTCCATATGACATCATAAGAAACCTCCATTAGGAAATTCCGGAAGTAGGGAAATGCAGAAGTGGCAGTATGTGACGAAATGGACAACCTCTATCGATCTTTGGTTCTCTCCGGCAGTATCAGTACACTTGTGGTACTGATTTTTATTATGTGCTGTCAATTATCGCACTTTGCGTTCTTTTCTTTCTTTCTTCATTATTTTTTTGCTAAGTAGCAGATATTTGATTTTATCAAATCACCTTGTAGTTATAAATATCACATTTGCAATGAGTGATACCCAGATTTGTGGTTATAGGCAAGGCATATTAACACGCACATCAGCCAGCACTAAAGGCTTAAAGACAAGGAGTTTGCGTACTCATACGACAGATAACGAGATTACTGTCTGTGTGACACATGTGGGCAGACAAGAGTGATATAATCGCTTCTGATCACTTGGTTATAAGTAACCATGGATTTATTACATTTTAGACAACATGAGTCTACACATGTAGGAAATATTTTGAAAGTGCCACACCTGACCTGTTTGAAATGATTGCATCTTTCTGATTAGATTCATAACAACATTGAGGGGAATATAGCCTGACATTTCTCAGTTTTAACTCACTGTGAATTTCAAGCTCATCAAGACAACCTCAGACCTTGCCAGAGTGAAGACTATTGTTAAGTCCTTTTTTGCGTGGGAGTTAATTGTTGGAGATCCTCACATGCGGGTGTCGTCTTTTATAGACACACTTGTGAGCACATCTAAAGTTATAACATGTTTAATTATTTGCGTGCCTTCGTGCACTATATTTGAACAAAACAGCGCAACTTGGTGCGATCAATTTGTTGCCAAACAGCAATGATGTTTGAGCAGATCCATAGAGTCCTTTGTTAAAGGCAGACGTCTTCGACGAATATTAATATATAAGTCTTAGCCCCTAAGTCGTGGGAAGACTCAATGAAGTATACATATTATAGTATCTCCCTGTGTGGAGCATTTGCATTAGCCAAACCTGGCTCATTCATGTATCATGATTGATACTCTATTTTTCCTTGGCAAGATCTGGTAGAGCTTCAGCACGTCTTGTTATGGCGTGTCGCTAGTGTGTCCAGATTCTTGCTGAGCTTTGTCTGGATCGTAACACAGTGGGTCTTCATGGAAGATACCCAACATATTATTCAAATCTTTGTAATGAAAACTAAGAATGCAAGAACTTATCACCGCAGAGCTCCGTCGTCCTTGAGAGTACGACGGTTAGTGAGTCCGGTCGAATTCGAGATTGATTATTTGTATCAACGTACATATGCCTGCCATTATAACCTTTGATGATCTACTGTCTATGATGTCGATGTTCCTGTCTTCAATAAACCGTGATTGATGTGCTACATGGGTCCAGCTTACTTGTCTTACCAGTTGGTCCATCTTATGACCCCGGCATTACTGTTGTGTTGGTATCATCATGCTAAACAAATCTAACGAACCCTAGACATTCGCTCAATTATAAAAAAAACTGTCGGCCACTACTAGTAAGCCCGACATTTCTGACATCATCGTCAGCAGTGCCAGTCAGCAGCACCAACACACAGCACCCCAAACACAACAGTAACAACTATATTCATAATTCCTATTAGTTAAACAGACCTTTTATTTGAGAACCAGATAAGACTTACAGAAGCACAGGAAATCTCTACATTTTAATAAGGAACACCGGGACGAGGAAACTGAAGAAACACAGAGTCAGAGGGGCCACCTATTGTAAAATTAAAGACATCCCAGATGCGTGTAAGAGAACAATTCGTCTCTTTTATTCATCTGAGCAAACAAGTCTATAGCCAGGATTGGCGTAAGTTGTGATTTACATTTCATATTTTATTACTAACTTGTGAACTAACATATATATGTATATATTACCATGTGAAGTTTAATGTGTAAAACTCGCTATTGGATGTCAAAGTCCTTTGGGGCTGGCAACCTCAGTATCTAGAATGATGATTCATGAACCACCACTACATGGGCTGGTGATTGCTTTATTGATAGTTTCGTAAAGAGAACTAACAGCATAAAGTAGTTCTAGGTTCCCTATGTAGCAGGGAGGGAAAGATGAAAAGAAATGATGTACATTCTAAGTATAATACTTACATTTTTGAAGCAGTTTAAATGTCCCTATAAACATATTCACTTTAAAATTAATGTAAGCTTTCAAGCTGTAAACCAGTGTAAATGTCTATGTGAAAATATTCATTTTAAATTAATAGAAGTTTCAAACTTTTCCGTAAATGTAAATGAAACATAAATGAATTTATATTGTGAACACTTTTCAAACAGTGGAGATGTAAATGTAAAAGATATTATATCTGTACGTTTAACTATTTCATTTAAATGTAATGTAAAGCTAAAGCTATTTAGTTTAAATTTAAAGGAAGTTTTATCCCAAGGGATTTTACCTCTACACCTCACGGTAGAAGGGGAATGACTAAGTAAGTAAGAGGGATTAAATTTAATTCTCATCGAGGGTAAATTCTGTCATAGGATGGTAGAATAGAAGAGGGGGGCACATAAATGTGTCAGAAAAATGCCATACTCAGAAGAGCGTTTCGTTTCTATTTCTATTACCAGTTATTGGTGGTACCCGCAGAAAGTATTATCTCTGGAACCAAGTGAAGGTAGAAGTGGACTGACGGTTTGTGAGACGCCATCATAAAAGGGTCTTATAGACAGACGCAGAACCAACTTAGCCGTTACTCCTTGACGATTCTGGGAACGTGCGGCGCCTGAACTTTGACCAGATATGAGGTAAAACAGGGTGAAAGGAACTGACCCAGCGGGAGAAGAAACTACCATTGGCAGCTAAGTGACAATATCCCCTGCCAAAAGTGACCTCCTTTATTCAGCTAAATCCCATCCAAGTGATGAAACTTGTTTTCATAAATATTCAAATTATTTTTCCAACTGTTAAAACTTAGTGATTATTACATTTTGTTATTTGTAAAGTTACAAATTTAACTTCGATTCAATCCTTTTAAATGTACATGTTTGTCTCAGTCAAAGTTACTAAACATACACTCTAAACAGGGCTTTATATATATTATTATTATAATTCCACTGATTAACTCAGCGGTGGGGGCTTAACGAGCTAGAATAAACCATTGCTTAAATTCTTCATAAAAGTGTCAGTAGATTATAGAATTAACGTGCTTAGCGACAGCCAGCTTTGTTTTCACTTATCTGAATATCTTCTGAAGACACCCATGTGATAAAAGCTTTACTACTCTTCTATCTACATTTCTGCCAATAGTAATCTTGTGTAAAGATAGACTCCATTGAAGCCTATAATAGATACTCTTGAGTTTTGACCACTGTTGGACCACTATTGCAAAGCAGGGGAGGCACTACAGTCACACAGTGTTAAGAGCCTTTGCTTCGTTATCTGTATGTTGTCTAGGGATTACTAATTTCTTTGAATATTGTCACCAAAACTCTGGCCACAACCTTTATAGGTATTCGTTCTGCTTTGTATTCAGATTCGTTTTATCGAACTAACTGTCTGAAAATGTTAGTTGTTTATATGTATTCAACTGATAATTCCCAACTGTGAATCAGTCCTCAACTAATGCTGTTTTATACGACTTTCAACTTTATTTAACATATAAACTTGCATGAGCGACACATTGCTCTAATAAAGTCTGACATCCTCAATACCTTGTATATTTGAAGTGCTCCCTTCTTGAAAATCCTGAATAATGTGGCATATATTTGTTGTGGTGACTACCGGACAAGAAGCCCCCATGAATTCCTCCGTTTATTTTATTCTTAGGAGTTTCTCTTTATATTTCATCTTCCTTTCCTGTCCATATTATTTAACTTCCGTGCCTTCTTGCACATTTTCCTTTTGTTGGCAATCAAATGTATTTTCGTGGATATTCATATCCCTTCGTAACGGTTATATTAACCTTGACCTATGGTCAAATATCTCCTTTGGCAAATCGAGATTAAATCTTACCCGAATTTAACACATCCTAATAAGATGGGTTTGTCCCATATTGAATTCACAGCACACTTGATTTCTACATCGAAATCTGAATTATCTAGACACCTTTTAAGTAGACTTCACTACACTTAGATAAGTGGACTACGCCACATAAGCCGACACTGTCCATTCGGGTCCAAGCCCACAAGTAGAATGCACACTACGTCATGCCTCGTAACCGTGTGCAGTTACATTCCAGCATCATAGTTATTCTGTGTTCTGGTGAGGAACATCTTGGTGCAGAGCGATCTCTCCCAAAACACTTTTACAAATCGCTTTGCCCCATGATGCGCTCTCAACACACAGTATAGGCATTTCTAGGTGATTCATAAATAAATTAATAGAAAATGGTATGACATGTAAAAATGTCCTTGGCTAGAGACCAAAGAAATCATGCTCTAGGTCTAAAGCAGTATGTGTATGTTGTCTGTTGGGTATAGACAGGATTCATTTGCATGTCAAGCCCTTTTAACATGAATAATAATTCTTATAAATCTACTTAAAAAGACAGAACGCTCTCTAATTACACAGCCGTGTACTGGAATGCTAGCATTTCACTCGTAGGAAAGCGCGAGCATATTTTGAAATTAAAAGGCATAAGATTTTTTCACAGAAAATATGAAAACTGTCCAACTGCGAATAATTTGACTGAAAAATTGCACATAAACCAAAATGACCATTTTTCTTTTTGCGCCGACTATTTTATTTTTAAAAAATAGACTATGAATCGCACCAAAAACTTCATCAAAATCAACTAAGAAACCATTGCAGACTCAAATGCCATTTGTACGGGCATGATTAATTTGCATGTCACGCCCTTTTAACATGAATAATAATTTTTTAAAATCTACTTAAAAAGACAGAACGCTCTCTAATTACACAGCCGTGTACTGGAATGCTAGTATTTCGCTCGTAGAAAAGCATGAGCATATTTTGAATTTACAGGCATAAGATTTCTTCAGAGAAAATTTGAAAACTGTCCAACTGGAATAATTTGAAGGTAGAAAATTACACAAATAAAAGAAACTCTTTAAAAAGAAAACCTGAAAAATCACACATAAACCAAAATGAGTTTTTCTTTTCACATTGACTATTTTATCACACCAAAAACTTAATCAAAATCAACTAAGAAACCAATGCAGACTCAAATGCCATTTGTACATCGAACTGAAAATTGGACAGACAGATATGTGCCCATGTGGGGAGGACAAACAAACAGTAGAACATGTGATTAAAGACTGTCAGCTCCATGAGAGGTGCAGGGTAGTATCGTGGCCTTTACCAACCCAGTTGAAGGAGAAACTGTATGGTGATGAGAGAAGTCTGAGATGAACTGACAGCTTTATAAGAGAGACAGAACAATGCCTGAAGACAGGCAATAAATAAATGAAATGATAACATAAATAACTAACAACTGATAAGCAGAGTGATCTCATAACTCTGAAAATTCTTGATGTACCTATGATGTCACAATCTAGTACATGATTGATCTAGATATCAAAATCAATAAATACCTGATTTATCTATGATATCAAAGCCCAGCACCTCAATTTATGGTCTCATAAGTTCACCCGTGTGTTACCGGGGCCCGAAAGGGGAGCAAAGAATAGTAACACTGCACCCTACCACGCATGTCGTAAAAGGCGACTAAGGAGGGTATGGGCATGGGGCTGTTTACCCCATCCCGTAAAAACTTCGCACAGTGGGCTGATCACCTGCTTGCCAACCAATCTGATTACGGAAACAATGATAGATTGTTTGGTCTGTTTTTGTTCCACAAAGACGCCACTAGGCGTGGTGGAAACAGCGATAGATTGATCAATTTGTTGTTGCCCTAAGACGCCACTAGGCGTACTGGCCACATACTGCTTTGTCGGTTGATGGCTAAGGATGGAAGAAGAAGAAGAAGCCAGTACAGAATTTAACTATGACCACATACTGCAAGTTCTACATTTATGTGAGGTCACATAAATAGCTATGTACCTTCTCTGATTGTGATGCTCCCAACTCTTGCTTCATTCTTTCACTGACTGTGAGCACTTGTGGGTATCTGAATTAACATTTCCTCTGACAGACCTTCATAGATAAAAAAAGAGGGGAAAAACCTGATTAAAACACTGACATATTTAAATCCAACCTGTGAGTGCTTAACAATTCAAAGTTCAGATTAAAGAACATGCTTGCTATTCACACATACGCATATTCTGTAACAGTGTAATGTAAAAACAAAAATCTTCAACGTCAGGGCAATCCTATAATGTGACTCTTGGAACAACAAAAAATGACAACCAAAAAATACTGACTTTCATAAACTGGTGATGGAATATGAGAGGCAGAAGGAAACTGAAAAGCACACAGAGAAAGGAACTACAAACAGACATTGTTATTGTTAATATTTTTCATAATCGATATCATTGCACTTTGGGAAAACTCATAGACGCTAAGTCTCCCTCAAGAAATGGCAAAGGGTATACTTATTTATTGTTCACTGACTTCCACATTAATTACTCTAATAAAGGCAGCAGTAAGCTCATGGTTCCTGGCATCTCCAAACAGTTTTTCGTGGACAGAAGTAGGTTGGTGCCATATGCTACTCCGATCATTGCTGTATGTTGGGCAGGATTGCAGAAGTTCGGCTGTCATGGGGCTAGTGCTACAATGCAGAGTTCTGTACACCAATCTTGTACCTTTGGTATGGATAATAATCCAGTCTGTTGTGTGCTAAGAGTATGTATGCTCATTTTGTCTTCCTACAGCACACTGGTTGCATACTTGTCTAATCCATCCTCTCATATGCCCATCCCTGCTAATCCCTAAATGATGACATTTTAGCCTACAATCAACAAATCAAAATATATCATATATAAAAGAGTAGTACATTATATTCAAATAAACCCAAAAATCAAACAATGGAAGCACATAACATTAGACTCATTTAGTGGAATAGAAAAGGCAAAGGATCCCATTTACAGCCCATCCAGACAGGATCCCATTTACAGCCCATCCAGACATATTGGGAATATGGTATTAGGCCCATATTTTCTCGACCAACGACACACTAGGGGTGATGTGGTCAGCATCACGCTGGCCGCCTTAATCTTCCCAGGGTTGTTCTGGTACCCAATTCTTAAGGCTGGGTTGACCACAGAGCCGTTTGTGGTCTAAAAATATCCCACTTCAACAGAGGATTGAACCATGGACCATTGAGCTAGGAAGCCAAGTGCACTAACCAGTGCACTACCATGGCTCCATGTGGAATGGTAAAAGTGCAAAAAAAAAAAAAACAAACATGCCAGCATTATTAGGAATGACTAAACATTATAAATTAATATTTGCCATTCAAGAAGTCTCAACAACATTTTTCTATCCCTGAATAGAAACGCTTTTAAAACGATAGGAAGGATAACCAAAAAGGAGGTGGAGTGGCAATTATGGTTCGTAAAGCATACATAATAATAATTATCCTGCCCAGTATTTAATTTAGTAATAATTATCCAAAGAATTTCAAAAGTGGTGGACCATAAACTGAGGAAAGAACAAGCAGGATTCAGAAAGAACAGAAGATGTGCAAATCATATATTCACCCTCAGGAACATTATCGAGCAGTGCTCGGAATGGTAGAACGAACGAACGAATGAACGAACGAACAAACTTTATTTTCAAAGGGTTGAGAATTGGGCACGCAGGCCCGTCTAACATTCTGCCCTTCCTTTCGCTCACCTTTCATACAGTATCCTTTCAATAGCACATGTATTTTTAGCATTATTTAAGCATACAACATTATCGAGGTAAAATAATAACATACATTTGTAACATGCAGACATAATCAAATTTAAGGGGGGGAAAATTATTAATTAAAATACATTAACAAAAATTAATACCTTAAAATAAAAAAAAAATAAAATAAAAAAACTAACAAACACAATCTAAACCATTCATACGGTAAATAAGAGATAATTTGAAACGTAATCAGATAATCGTGGCATATAATAAGAACTCGTGACATTTTGGAAATCTGCTGAATTAGCTGGGACTTCATGTGTTGTCAGCGCATGCGGAAAATGTTCCCACAGGTGAGCGACTTTGAGTCCCAAGCAGATACTGCCACATGGAGTGAATTGTTGACGCCTCCACTACACGAGATCCAGTTTTATGACCTATGCTCCTTAGGGAGGTAAAGGGTATTGACTGATAGATGAGAATCGTACATATAGGCCCGTCTTGCATTTTGCCCTTCCTCTTACTCATCTTTATTGCTAGGTATCCAGACATTCTCCAACATACTTAAGGTATTAGTTCAATGGCGATGCAACATTATAAGTAGTATAAAAGCATACATTTACAATATCTGATTACAATTAAGAAGTAAGGTATATTAAAATGAAAAACTAGATCATCAGACCCTCCATACAGTATATTAGATAATAATAAGAGACAGCTATACATTAACTTTGTTGATTTTGAAAAGGCTTACGACAGCATACTCAGGGATAGCCTATGGAAAATACTGAGGGCTTATGGAATTCCCAGTTGCATTGTTTCCATCATAAAAAGCATCTATTCTAACTTTACATGCAGTGTTGGGTCGAGCAACCTAACTTTTGAGGTGAAGACAGGAGTACAAAAGGGATGCCCCTTATCAACAACTTTATTTTTGACAGTCATAGACTGGGTGATGCGCTAGACAACAGAGGGCATCCAAGAGGAATTAGGTGGACAACATTTTCTACACTGGAAGACATGAAATATGCAGATGACACTGCACTACTCGCACAACCACAACACATCCAAGAAAAAACTGATAAGACTGAATATGTATTGCCAGCAGAAGTCATGACACTCAATGTGGGCAATCCTGAGCCAATTACAATAAGAAACCAGAAGCTAGAACAGACAGGCACATTTACACACCTAGGATGCATAGTAACACCAGATGGTATAACAAGCAAGGACATTAACAACATAATAAATAAAGCGAGAACAGCCTTTGCTAGTCTCAATAACATCTAGAAGTCTTCCCGGTACAGCACAAACACCAAATTAAGATTATATGAGAGCTGCGTACTTTCTGTGTTTATCTATGGTGTGGAATGTTGGCAAGTAACAGAGAAGATAGTGTCAAAACTGTCCTCCTTCCATACAATATGCCTAAGGAAAATACTCCGGTTGCCAAATACCACCACCAACCAAGAACTACTTATTCGGAGTAACTAAGAGGACATGCACACCATCATAGCTGGCAGACGATGGAGTTGGGTTGGCCACGTCCTGAGAAGGGACCCCGATGCCATTACAACAACTATGCTAAGGATCCCCAAAGGAAAGCAAAAGAGAGACTGACCAAAAACAACTTGGCGGAGAACTGTGGAGGCTGAGATGCAAAGAATGATCCAGAGTTGGAGCACTGTATGAAGGATGGCCGCCGACAGAACAAAGTGGAAGAAGTTTGTTGTTGCCCTACAAGATGCCACCAGGCGTGATGGCCACTGGCGATGCCCATCATTGTTGTTTTCACGAAGGCCAGGATTTTTTAAAAGATAAGTGGCAATTTTTATATGTGCACCTTGTCACAGTGGCATGTTTGAGTAAGCCTTTCTACATTATGTCCACCATTTTTCTTCATGTTTTATGTTCCATGTTCTATGTGGGTTGGTTGGGAGGTGACTTGCGTCGGGGTACATCCCAGGGCCCACGTCAGCGTTCTATATGGATTTTTGCAGATTTCTCACAGTGGAAATTCCAGCATATATTTGTTGAAGGATTTTCAGTCCACTGCGTTTGGTTGTCTGTGACACCTAATTGTTTAGAAGTGATGTACTGTTTTTATTGTTGTTATTGTAATATTTTTTCTCTGTGCCTTAGTTTCATTATTGACTTTGTTTGTACTTGTCATTCTCAACCTTACTATCATTGATGTCTATACAAATTTGCTATTTATACCCTGTGCTGTTACTTGTCTCGTTTCTTCTTCCGCACTATCATTGCAAGCTTTGCAATATTTTTTCTTTATTTCTGCTTTATTACTTATTTGATTCTGCGAACGTTGTCATTTGTTCCTTAGTATATCGTCTTTGTATCAGTTGTTCTCTGTACCTTCATCATGTATTTCTTGTCTTATATGCTATATTAACTTCTTTTTAATACATGATTTAATGTTTGTTTTATAATTCTGTGATATATTAGCATTCCTGACTAATAGGAATTTATACAGGTTCTGTGGACAAGATACTGTCACACCGTGATTAAGGGATAACTGAGATTTCTTTAAAAAATATTTGACTAAGTAAGTTAACTACTGATAAAATTAGACAAGATGTCTACTTTAGATTACTTTATCAAGCAAGGAAAAGCGCTTGGTATGGAACCCGAAGAGTTAAAGCAATTCGCAACCACTGAATATGCTAAATCACAAGAACAGGAATTAAAGAAATTTCAAATGAAAGAAAGGAAACGCCGGATGGACGCAGAAGAAAAGAAACTTCAGATGGAAGAAAAGAAACTTCAGATGAAAGCTGAAGACAGGAAACTTCAAATGCAATTAGAAGCTACTGAGAATGAAAACTGTACACTTCATGAGCAGAAACTGTTATCTTTGGAACTTGAAAAAAATCAAGTTAATGAATGGAAATAATACACACAATGCTCCTGATAACACTAGTCAACAAATTTTCAAAAGTTATTTGTACCAGAAATAAAAAATACCATTTCTGATTGATTTTGACATGTTTATTTCAAATATCATAATGAAATTCACCAATTGGCTCTGGGTTTTTTTTTAATGATGAATTTACATTACAGTAATACAAATAATGTATGCTTGTTTAATTCTCTGGGGTGAACAGCTAGTCTTTCTACTTTAGCATTATAAAAATTGTGGTTACATACTCAATTAATTGATATTTCAACATAAAATGATAGAAAAAATAAAAACATTATTTAAAGTTCACATATCATGTTTTAAAAAGGCACATTTGAACCCATTCCGTCATTATTCAGTCGCTGTTCGAGCTCTCTTTGCTTGCTTCTTGTAGTTAATCGATGAGGTGTCTCTTGTCACCGTCCAACAGTAATCAGAAAGCATTGAAGGGCTCCAACTACCTTGATACCTTGTCTCCATAGCAGCAATGTCCTGGTGAAATCGTTCACCATGCTCATCACTGACCGCTCCACAGTTTGACGTAAAGAAATCCAGATGAGAATCCAGAAAATGAATTTTCAAAGACATGTTGCAGCCAAGACTCTTATACTTCAGAAGGCGATTTTCTACGATTTCATTGTAATTATCAGATCTGTTGTTTCCAAGAAAATTGTTCACCACTGACTTAAATGCTAGCCATGCTGCTTTTTCCTTGCAATGCAACACGCAAAGAAACTCGTCATCATGAAGAAGTTTTCGAATTTGCGGACCAACAAATATTCCCTCTCTTATTTTAGCTTCACTCAGTCTTGGACATTTTCTGATGAGGTATTTGAAAGCCTCATCTGTTTTCTCCATTGCCTTGACAAAGTTTTTCATGAGACCCAGCTTAATGTGCAAGGGTGGCAACAAAATTTTGCTGGTGTCGACAAGTGCTGGGTTCTCAACGTTCTTACTGCCAGGCTGCAATGACTGCCTGATTGGCCAATGTCTTCTGATGTAATGGTCAATTCGTGCACGGCTATCCCACTCACAGAGAAAGCAACTGTATTTGGTGTATCCACCCTGTAGTCCAAGCAAAAGAGCGACCACTTTTAAGTCACCGCAAAGTGACCAATGATGATGATCGTAGTTTATACACTTCAAAAACAGCTTAATGTTTTCATAAGTTTCTTTCATATGAACTGCGTGACCAACTGGAATTGACGGTAACACATTACCATTATTCAACAAAACAGCTTTAAGACTCGTCTTAAATGAATCAATGAAAAGCCTCCACTCTTCCGGTATGTAATTGATTTTGAGGGCTGCCATTAAACCAGAAATGTTGTGGCACGCAGAAAGGTCACCCTCTTTGAAAAAGAATGTAATAAGCGGCTTCTGGCGGTTCCTATACACAGAAATTGTAACATCTTCTGCCAGGAGATTCCACTGTTGCAATCTGGAACGAACCCAAAAGCTCCGCCTTGTTTTTCGGTAAATTCAGATCTCTTACAAGATCATTCAGTTCACCTTGGGTTATTAAGTGTGGTTTAGTGGATGTAGTTTGCTCAAAATCTGGGTCGCTTGAGGTTGATGGTTCAGGACCACCAATGTCCTCTTCTTCATCAGTGGAAGCAGCTGAAAATGATTCTGGCACTTTGGGAACTGGTAGGTCATCGCCATGTGGTACCGGACGTATTGCAGAGGGGATGTTTGGATATTCCAGAGTCCATTTTTTCTTCTTTGATATGCCTTTTCCAATTGGAGGGACCATGCAAAAGTAACAGTTGTTGAGATGATCAGTGGGCTCTCTCCAAATCATTGGGACTGCAAAAAGCATAGCTTGCCTTTTGCCAGTCAACCACAGTTTAAGATGTGCTGCACATGTATTGCAGCATATGTGTGGCGCCCAGCTCTTATCTTGATCTCCTATTCTGCAGCCACCTCACCACATATATAACAGAAATTATTAGCACTGTTCACACATGTTCTAGGCATTTCTAACTACGATACTTTTGATAAGGACAAATGCACTAACTAATGGCAAAATTTTATCAGAGATAAGATATTTATAAACGAAGGTGATGTAATCATAGGTAGGATTGCATCATCAACTTCTAGTTACATTTTTATTGGTCATTAGAAAAAATTATGCAATCGCCCACAACAGTTGCGTCATATATATAAATTGACTGTAATTAAATAAACTATAGCATATATCTTGAAAACTAGAGCCACTCAACATTTTTTAATGTCATTTTCGTTTTAAGCACACCAAAATTAGTTAAGATCAGCTATTTTCATTTCTGGTACATTTTGGTTGTTGACTAGTGTAATCAGGCTTCTTCACACAAGAACAATTCTAGTTCTTATAAGATTAGGTTACCCACATTTAGACCTACTTTCGACGATTATCTTTTTTTATTTAAATAGGTTTGAGACCACATGTGAGTCTCACAAAATAGATAGAATACTGTGCACGACTTAATGAACTTCTCTCAGGGGATGCTATGACAGCTGTATGTATTTTAGAAGGACCTGACAGGAATGACTACAACACTGTCGGAGGTGTTTTACTAAAAAATACCAACTTGATGAAGACAGTTATCGGCTCCGGTTTAAAAGTTTATTGCCTGAAACTGGAAAGGACTTCTCGGAGTTTATAGCGAATATACGTCTTACGTTCTCTAGATGGGTTGAGCTCTCAAAAATTGAGCACACTTATGATGCCCTCGTAGACTTAATGCTTCGTGATAAAGTTATGTCTTCAGTCAAAGCCTCATTTCTCTCCTTCCTACATGAACGAAAATCAGCTAACTTGATGGCTACAGAGGAAATTTGTCGCCAATACTTAACCGCACATCCAAATATAATTGTTAGTCACTCTCACGTCAGAGAGGGTTTACCAGTGGCTTCAGCAATGCCGTACATTAATAACTTTCGCCATAGGTCATAAAGTGTTGACCGTAACTTTGGTAGGGGAGGTTACAAGAATTTCAATTCTTACAAAGGGAGTCAATTCTGCAGTAATTCTCCAGCTCCAAGAAACTGGAGGAAATCAACATTTTACCACAACATTTTAATGGAAATAATTCAGGAAATTATAGAAGAGATAACCACACTAGTGATTGGCAACCTCACAGTTATTTTTCTCCAAGCCAACAAAATTCATTTAATAGACATTTTGATCAAAGAGAAAATAGATATCGCAACCATTCTAACTGGGGTTCAAATCAAAACAATGATCCCATAAGGGATAATGGTCAAAATCGATCGCGATATAGAGATGGATCTTCAAATGATAGATCTCCTAGTCATGCTAACTTGGCTCAACATGAATCTCAAGGGATTTTAAATCAAAGTGACATTAATATTGTTAATAATGCTGCATCTTCATGTTCTGTTGATTTTAAACATGCCATGAGTGCACAACTCTATTTCAGCCTGCAGCAGTCACTACCTTGAGTTGCTGTTATCTACTGGCTCTTCCAGCCTTATCTGCGCATGATGGAACAGGTTCTCTTACGCTACACAAAGGATTTGTAAATAGTATTCCCGTCTCAGTACTCAAGGATTCAGGATGCACAACTGTTGGAATTATGCAATCTCTGGTTCACCCGTCTTGCGCTATGGGTAAAGTCGTAAAATGTGTGACGTTTGGTGGGACAGTTGAGTCTTTTCCAACTGCCATCGTCCACATTGCCACTCCGTTTTTTACGGGATATATACACGCATGCATGCTCCCGGCACCAATCGCAGACCTTACTGTCGGACAGATACTTGGTATAAAAGTATGTACTCTGGTTCAAATTGCTGCTTGGGAACAGCAACACATTCATGCTGTTTATGCAGTTACGACTAAGGTACGAGCTTGTCCCCATATACATTCTACTAATGTACGAGTAGTGGGATCTTGCAGTATTAATAATACTGTTATTCATCATACCAATTTTGGTGCTTCTTCTAGCCCAGTACTACTACTTCAGTACGTCATTGCTCTAATTATAGCTCTTCTTTGAGTACTATTAAAGAGGAAGATTCCTCAGTTTTGTCTGACACTCTCACCAATTTTGTTATCATGACTGAATCTACATCCAGTCACGTTAGTTGCAACTGCTTTTGTGCAATGACTTGTGGTTTCTTTACCAAATGTGCAAACTTTGTTCTTAGTACATTTATATATCTTATGGGTATATTTACCTTTTTTACTGGGCCGGTTAGCTCAGTGTATTCTTGGTCTAAGACTTTTTGTCTTACTCACTGCTTGCCTTTTCAACTTCGACGCAGGTCCAAATTCACCAATGTCTGTTTTTACATCTTTCTTGTATATTTCATGCTTTTTTCTTTTCCCAGTACACAGGCTATGATGTCAGTTCAACCTTTGATAGATATGCCGTTGTCTACTGAGTCTACTATAACTGCTACACTTTCTACTCTATCGAAGAGGGGTTCGCCTAACATGGGACAGTGGCCAAAAGAGTGCCAGGCCACATTTGGTAGGATAATTTTAATATTTTCATCAACTAATATCCTCCGGTTACCAAACAGAAATTTTCATTTGATTATTCGCAGGAACGCCTCCTCGATGGGAATCGGAGCTGTTCTGCTGCAAGATTATGCGAGTACTCTCCACCCTGTACTACATGTCTCCCGACCGTTCACTGAGACTGGGCGGCGGACGCTTATTGGACTTTGTAATACGCACTTAATGAATGCGATATCTGCAAGTTAAGTTGTCGCCTTATGTCTGTTTGACTTCACCATTCAAGCCATCCGGGATTCCGACACCACAGTATATGACATTTTGTCGAGATGTCCTTAAGAATCTCCCAGGCCGCTGAACCTCTAATCTTGTGCCGCCATTGCACTGCTACGTCATCGCTGATGTACTTCTGATTTTATTTGATGTCACCAAGTACTACTTCTGCATTAATGACCCTCGCTTGTGTATATGACATCGCCACAGATTAACAATTTTTCTCCACGTTATTAACTAATTAGATTTTTATGATGAATTGTGACATATTCAACTAGGAGTGACTTTATTTATCCATCACTGACTAATCGGATTTTAATGACTTCTTCTGATAGTCCACTATCGTACTTTTCAGCTCGTGCTGATTTATTCATAGTGCTTGACTTATGTGCACATTTCTATCAGTATATATTAAACTACAAGGAACTACATGACTTTCTAGCGTGTGAACGAGTATTGACTTTTTTTTCCATTTCAAGTGATAGATTAATAACATTTTATTTTAACGAAACATTTAATTACTACACATTTCAATAGCACATTTTCTATGCGATTAGTGGTGATCACTACCATTTTACTTACGGACTTATTGACTTTTTAGCAAGTTTTTAATTACTTACCTTTTAATTCTAGAGGAATAGTGTGCTATGTTTATGACATGTTTCCTTTAATTAGGATATTTATTTCGCTGCACTATTGCGTCTACCCACATTTTGTTATGGTAGCGCATCATTTGCGCCTGATATATTTGGCGTACGTAGATATTTAATGTCGCCATCCTTGCCTTTGATTAGTTTGCTTACGCTACTTAGTTGATTCTCACTACACTCTTTTTGGACTGTGTTGTTTTCTTCTAGTGTTTTAATTTGTGCATTGCTTTTTATTTCGTTCTGGTTTCCTGCAATTGCGTTTATGCGCATACATACATGCATTACACCACTCATTTTTGTTATCAGGTTGACATGTTTTATCATCCTTGCTGATTACTGTCACTTGTTTCACCTTTTATGATCATTCTCCATCTCCTATCATTTCATTTGCTCATTTCACTTACCACTTATTGGTTTATATTTTGTGCATGGTTGATCTATGTCTAATTTCTTTTGTTTGAATTTGGTGTTTGATTCTATTTTCACACTTCCATCCCACTATTTTTTCTTTTCTTGATAATGACTTAACCTTTATAATTGTTATCTGTTGTTAGATTTATGGACTTTGAGTGACCATTTGCTTTGCCCCCTTCCCCCCCCCCCGGGGTTTGGTGTAAACTGTTAAGTCCTTTTCACGTGGGAGTTAAGTGTTTGAGATCCTCAAATGCGGGTCTAGTCTTTTATAGACACATATGTGAGCACATCTAAAGTAATTACATGTTTAATTATTTGTGTGCCTTCGTGCACTAGATTTGAACAGAATAGCACGACTTGCTGCTGTCGATCTGTTGTCATCGAGCTATGATGCTTGAGGCATACCGAGATGTTTTCCGTCTAAGATAGACGTTAGTTTTGTGTACTTGCCCTAAGTGAAGGGAAGACACACGCATATTAATATATATATTTGAACTGAAACATAAGGAAGCCATTTCTTGAAGAACCTTGCCAAGAATCCTTCCCGTATTATATTTAGCCAAAGAAACAGCTCATTTTTTCTATGTCTCATGCCTCAGAGAATTGCAACCCTGCATGTTACAGCAGAGCTTCCGCTGAACTCAATATGTCCAGCGGCTAGTGCGACCCTCTGACATCAGGAGCAGATTTAGATGTCAGAATAATATATAAGATGAACTGTCCATTCGAAAGTGTCCTGTATTTGTTCAAGCCGTCGACCTTGATGCTATAACGGCCAGTCCTGTCAATCAACGGCCATATCAATACTTACATACATTGATGTATTTTTGCCATGAAACATACTTTTATGAGATGCTACTGCCATTATTACGATTGATGATATTGTACCTGCCTGGGACCCCAAGATGCAGCAATAGTGAATGCAGTCAGCGACTCATAGCTTGACTGCCTGCGTCAGGACCAGCGAACCAGAGCTGGTCAAGACCGTGCTCCACCTCCACGTGGTGGTCCTGGAAACAGTCTGCAGCAGTGCAGGCTGGCTGAGCGAGCATGGATCGAAATGGGAAGGCAAACCCGGTCCTTAAAAAATGCCGTGCAGAAGTCGGATGTGTCGACCGAAAGGTGCAGATATCACAGCTTAGGCGCAAACAGACACAACGCAACCACCGTCCTTTTCAGGACGAACGAAGAAGAAGAAGAAGAAGTACCTGCCTGTGATGTCTGTACCACGTCTACAATAAACTGTGTCGTAACTATCGTTGAACACTGCGTCCAGCAGACTTGATTTTTTTCCTTATGATCCTACAGTTATAATGATGTTCGTCTTGTCACCATTGGCCTATCCGTACGACCCATAATACATTCGCAAACATAATACATAATCAAAGACAAGATGAAGTTAACACTGCTCCATAATGTTCCTGAGGGTAAATATATGATCTACACGTCTTCTGTTCTTTCTAAATCCTGCTTGTTCTTTCCTCAGTTTGTGGTCTACTGCTTTTGAAATTCTCTTTATAATTATCCTGCCTAGTATTTTGCAGAGAACTGAGAGAAGAGTGATTTCTCTCCAATTATTGCAGTCCGCAAGATCTCCCTCCTTGGGCAATTTGACAATTATTCCTTTGTTCCACTCCGTTGGTGTTGTCCCTGTTTTCCAGACTTGTGCAAATAGTGGTTCTAATAGTTCTGCTGCTAGCTCAGGGTCTGTCTTAAATAGCTCTGCATTTAAGTTATCATGGCCAGGAGCTTTTCCATTCTTTAACCCTTTGATTGCTGTGATGATTTCTTCTTTTCATGGAATGTCTGTATTAACATCTAGATTATTTTCAGCCTCAGGAACATTCAATTGTGTCTCTGGTGGTTCCTTGTTCAGAGTTTCTCTGAAATGCTCTGCTCATCTTGTTTCCTGTCCCTCTGCTGTCGTGATGAGATTTCCTTGCTTATCTCTTACTAATGTAATATTGTTTGCACCTCGTTTTCCACTGATGATTTTAGTTATTTTGTATACTGTGCTTTGTTCATTTCTCAGTGCTGCCTCTTCTGCCTGTCTTGCAAGATCGTCTAGGAAATTCCTTTTGTTGGCTCGGGTTTGGCGTTTAACTTCCTTGTTCAGCTGACTGTACTGTTCGCTATTTAGTTGCTTTAACCTGGGGGACTTCGCTTCTGCAGAAGTAAAGAAGAGATTAAGCAATAAATCTATTGTCATGGGAGATTACAATGCTCACCACACAGCTTGGGAGGTAATTTTCTTTGTTTGTTTGTTTAAATTTACAGTTTGGACACTGCTGTATAAACATCTGTTTGTAAGCACAACACATTTTTCTGTAGTACATTTTAATTTCACAATTTGTTTCCATGAAAAGTGGCAGGGGGTGGGGGGGGGGGGGGGGGGGGGGGGCACGCCAAATGCTTCAGGTCCGCCGCTGGGCTTTATTATGGACCCATCACACTAGGAATGGGCTATTTTAGAACAGAAGAACCTTAATGGGCAGAGTGTCTAGAAAAAAGTGATATAGAGCATTTCCTACTAAAATGTAGGAAGTATGAGCAACAGAGAAAGCCAATATTAGATTATTTACAGGAAAGAAAGTCATCCATAACTGGAACAGGTGTTGAAAACAGACCTAAAGAATTACACAATATAGTAAAACAGTGTACAACAAGAACTAAAATTAATATATACGGATTAATGATGATGTGAGGATAAGGGGTAGTCTGATGGGGTGCTCATGTGGATGAAGGCAGATAATTGCTGGAGTTTGGTGTAATTTTGTTTGTTTGTTTATTTGTTTCTTGGAAAGGGAGGTCACACAATTTTGGTTTTGATTTACTCTATTTGGACTGAGTGGAGGGGAGAAGTTACTATACTGTCTTGAATTTATTACGCTATTTATCCTAATCAAAACCCATTGAGGGTTGAATGAGATACTTTGCTTAAAAAAATAAATTTTTTGTTGTTGCTCATATTGAGACGTCATTAACATAGGCATATGTAGAGATAGTGTCAGGCCTTTTATGCTGATGTGCTTGAGGTAAAATGATGAGTATATTTTTTTTTATATATTAATGAAGGAAAATATATCCCGATCAACCTCTGATGGTGATAAAGACTCACCGTTGATAAAGATTAGTTTTGATAACATCTACCAGTGTTGCTTGGGTGGTTGTGATCGTGTTCGAAGAGTGTTGTCAAACATGAAGACAACAAAGATCAACTCGACCTACGCAGTGGTGTATTGATTTGGAGTGAGGATACAACAGTACGCAAATGCTGGAAAATGTTCTGAGAGTTGACAATAGGGCAATCTCACTCACTCGTGGCAGGAAGTGTAAGACGTGTAATATGAATACATTAAAGTACGAACCACACATTGTAATATAATGCGAATCTTGACATGTACGATATTCTGTAAATAAACATGGCTACGAACTGAACATGCTTTTACTGAGTGCTCTCTGAAACATGTGTGTGCTTGTGTAGATGACGAGGTAATGCTTATATACATACATCATAACATTACATGGTGGCAGCGGTCGATACCGGACTGACGCAAAACAGCTACACGATAACATGTGAGTACAGTATTCGGCTAATTTTCGTCATCGAAGTCAGCCATGGCGGCGAAACAATATCGCAACGCACCGCAAATGAGATTCGCCGGTCAAGACGATAAGAGTGAAGCTTTCTTGTTATGGCGCCAACGCATAGATCTATATTCCAAGACCACTGGTCTGGAAGGACAAACCCTAACTCCATATATCCTAGAAGCATTGGACGATGAAGGTTTGAAAATTTACAACAGTTTTGCTACCGCCATGCCTGTTGAGTCAGCGACCGACCCCGTAGCCATATTGGACGAATTTGAAAAACGTCTGATAATAAAGCACACGAACTTTAGAGCGGCAAGATTAGAACTTCACCACCTGCGACAGAAACCTGATGAAAGTTTAGATGATTTCTTCACTCGCATCAAGGAGAAAACAAGTGTATGTAAATTTAACAAAGAAGAAGAAAAAGAGCGAATTATCGAACAGATCCTTCTCAGCACACCAATGCCAGAGTTCCAGAAATGGATACTGAGCCAGAGTGATACACTAAATTTACAACAACTTCTGGATGAAGGCAGGAAACACGAGGCACAAGCACTAAACATTAAACAAATTCAGCAAGGTACAGTAACAGCCCAGGTGGATGCAGTAAAAAGCTATAAAACCAAACAAAACAAAGCAACTGGTTCGAAGCAACAAGAAAAACACAACACAAGCAGAGGTGCTATGTGTAAATGTTGTGGCCTAAACCACATACAAAACCACTGTCCAGCTAAAGACTCTACATGTCATTACTGCAGAAAGAGGGGCCACTGGATAAAATTATGTTTCAAGAGGAAACAAGACAGTGCTCAACACAACTTTCACAGCAGAGAGTCATCAAAACAAACACACTTTATGATGACTGAGGACCTTGACTCCAGTGAAGAAAGTGATCCTTCCACATTTGATACTGTGAAGATACTAACTTTCAGTAATGAACCAAAGAGAACGCAGGCTTTCTGCAAAGTACAATTCCGAATACCAGGAATTAAAATGCATAAAGAAAGATATATTCGGTTCAAGATAGACACAGGTGCCCAAGGTAACACTCTACCCTTAAGAATATTCAGACAGATCATGCCTGACAAGGTGGATGAGCAAGGATTTCCCACAAGGGATGTAAAAAGTAGGAGTGGCAGGACAAAGCTAAGAGCTTACAATGGAACAAGTATAGACTGTTTCGGAGCAGTAACACTTGAATGTTTATACAGAGACTCTGAATGGACATCGTCAACATTTTACTTGGTAGATGTTGAAGGACCTGCAATTTTGGGTTTACCAATGTGCGAAAAGCTGAGTGTGGTAACTATTAACAACATTAAAGCTGACAAAAAAAGAACATCTTACTCTACACGTCACTGGAGTAGATGACCTTAAACAGCGATTCCCAGAACAGTTCGACAGAATAGGCAAACTTCCAGGAAAGGCAAGATTCTTTTTAAAAGACAACGCTGAGCCAAAGATAGACCCACCTAGAAAGTATCCTATACATGTTAAACAGAAACTTGCCACAGAACTAGAAAAGATGGTGCAGAATGATGTTATTAGAAAGGTTGAAGAGCATTCTGATTGGTGTAGTAGTATCACAACCGTTCTGAAGCAGGATGGTTCTCTTCGGGTTTGTCTTGACCCAAAACACTTAAACAACAGTCTAAAGCGCTGTCCACACAAAATGCATACAGTGGAAGAGATAACTCACAGATTCCACAATGCCAAATATTTTTCTAAACTAGATGCTGTACACGGATACTGGAGTGTTGAGATAGCAGAGGAAAGTCAACTCCTTACAACTTTTCGAACACCATTCGGCAGATATTGTTTCAAGAGACTCCCATTTGGTTTGAATGTATCACAAGACATCTTTCAACAGAAGATTGACAACATTGTTGAGCAATGTTCTGGTACAGTGGCTATTGCGGATGACATTGTAGTCTGCGGCAGGTCGGAACAAGAACACGACCGTAACTTGATTAACTTGATGCATGTAGCACAGGCCAATGGGCTAACATTCAACAGCAAAAAGTGTACAATTAAGGCAACGGAGATACAATTTTTTGGATTGCTGTACACCCAGAATGGTGTAAAACCAGACCCTAAAAAGGTTGAAGATATTCATGACATGCCAACACCAGCTACAAAGAAGGAACTGCAACAATTCTTAGGTGCTGTCAATTTCCTAGCACAATTCATACCAAATTTGTCAGCTGCTGCAGAACCTTTGCGATCTCTACTACAGAATGAAACTCCGTATGAATGGTCAGAAGACTACCAACACATATTCAACCACTTGAAGACCCTCATATCATCTGATGCATGCTTAAAATACTATGACATGCAAGCACCCACTTTTCTCATGGTTGATTCCAGTCTGAAAGGCCTAGGAGCAGCACTTTTGCAACCAGACAAAAATCCTGAAGGACACTATGCCAAAGAACTTCGTCCTGTAGCTTACGCAAGCAAATCATTAAGTTCTGGCGAAAAGAAACTTGCAAACATTGAAAGAGAAATGCTAGCTGTACGTTTTGGAATCAAACGCTTCCACACATTTCTTTTCAACCGCCCATTTACAATTCTCTCAGATCATAAGCCACTTGAGATGATTCATAAAAAACCAATAGCTTCAGCACCACCACGACTACAAGCTCTGTTATTGGAAACACAAGGTTATGATTTTAATATTCAGTATATCCCAGGAGAGGATATAGGTCTTGCAGATGCTCTCAGCAGATTACCAAACCCCAACAAGACAGCAGATCTTACCCCAAACATCAAAGTTGATTTTGTCAAGTTTAGCGATAATCGGCTTGAACACATCAGAGAAGACACAATGAGAGATCCTATCCTTAACTCTCTCAAAGAACTGATATACCATGGATGGCCAAGCTCTATCAGGGAAGTTCCAACACACATCCGTCCATACTACTCGATGAGGGACGAGTTAAGCATCGAAGATGGTCTGATCCTTAAAGGAGATCGCATTGTTGTACCAGAAACACAACGCGATATCATCCTTAAACAGCTCCATAATAGTCACCTTGGTATTGTGAAGACACAACTGAGAGCAAAGAAAGATGTTTACTGGCCACAGATAAACAAGGACATAGAAACACTATGTAAAAACTGTTCAATTTGCCAAGAACATGCAAATAGGCAGTGCAGAGAACCTCTCATACCATCAGACATACCATTGAGCCCTTGGAGCATTATAGGAACTGATATTTTCTCAATCGACAATAATGACTATATTATTATTGCTGATTACTACAGCAAATTTCCCATCATTGAGAAACTTCCACAACCCTCACCATCAGCTGTTATTGCAGACATTACAAAGAAGTATTGCAGCATGTTTGGCATCCCAGATGAAATTAGATCAGACAACGGTCCACATTTCTCAGGTCAAGCATACAGAAACTTCACTAAGGACTGGAAGATCAAACACACAACATCATCACCTAGATACCCTAAATCTAATGGTTTCATTGAGAGACAGATACAAACTATCAAGTCAATCATGAAGAAAACAAGAACAGAGGATGTACACCTAGCACTCTTGAGATGGAGAACAACACCGGTAGACAGTAAGATCGACAGTCCAGCAGAACTTATGTTTGATAGAAGAATTAAAGACCTCCTACCATCTAAGGTCCACTTCCGTCCACAACATAGAGACAGCACATATGATCAATTTCAGCATCGTCAGCAAGTTCAGAAATCCAACTATGACAAATGTGCTAAAGACTTACCACCATTATATCCTGGTCAGCATGTGACTACCTACAACCACAACAATGACACATGGTCAAAAGCAACAATCATTTCCAGAAACCCTGAACCCAGGAGCTATACTTTAAGACCAGACAGCAGCAGCAACCTCCTGAGGCGAAACAGAGTGGACATAAGAGAAATCCCACAGAATACAACAGAACAGAGAATTCCCATGCTTTCAACAGAAATGCAGTAACTCCAGACTTTGGTGCCCCACAAAACCAACAAGCGCCAAGGCCGAAATCACAACCAACTCAAGCTAAACCAGGGACTTCCGCAGAACCACCAGCACTTTACACCACTCGTTCTGGCCGTACAGTGACACCTCCCAGCCGATACAGACAGTGACATATATACTCACACTGAGCATTACACATACTTATCCTTTCTCACATGAAACATTTCGTTGGAAATGTTTGCACACATTTTTTTTTTCAAAAAAGGGGGGATGTAATATGAATACATTAAAGTACGAACCACACATTGTAATATAATGCGAATCTTGACATGTACGATATTCTGTAAATAAACATGGCTACGAACTGAACATGCTTTTACTGAGTGCTCTCTGAAACATGTGTGTGCTTGTGTAGATGACGAGGTAATGCTTATATACATACATCATAACATTACAAGACGAACTACTGTTTACGTTTTCTTGCATTTAATGGACACACACTTCGACGACACAGGAACAGGAAACAGGTTGGCATAAATCGTAATAATGTTGATCAATGAAATACCCTATCACATGGGCATTCATGTTGCATAACAGTACAAATGGAATGTCAGTAGACAAGCACTCCGTAATACCAATATATATCGTCTGACTTTACTGACAGCACGTCAGTTCATAACCAAGGTTCAAGATGGTTCCTAGACCTAACCTCCTCTAGCGAAGATTTATATAGATAAAGTTCAGCACATATTTCTCTGATAATAATATTGAACCACTAGTAGTGGGTTCTCTTCTGTAGCAGTGATCTCTGGACTCATCAGGTGATAGTAAGGGGCCATCCCTGTTCTCTCCTCGATGATTGGAAAATATAGAATTCAAAATGGCTTCTCCTTCCAGTGAGTTGTCGCGCACCCAGGATACAAACTATGAAGCGCAATCAAAGCGGATCATACATCAAATGTCCTCATTGCTTTGTAGATTCTACCATAGATACTATTGACTTCATCACATAATATGGTGCTGCTAGGTATGAATGTCATCTTCATCTGGTTAACATTCATCTAAACGTACTACCGTACGACTGTTCATCGAATACAATGCCTCAGGAAAAGTTCATAAGAAATGCGTCTTTACCTTGGTATCAGAAATACACTAGAATATGATTCTGCCATTCCTTGGCAGTAAGAATAAACACTGGGGTGAATCATACATGATATGTCTAAAGAGACTACCTCTTTCCCCATTAATATAGAGATCACTTTTCCGGCGACAGGCCGCTACAAACAACTCAGCACCCCAACAGGGCGGAACCTTCTCACCTTCTTCTTAGCGACACATCCGCCGAACAACCTTTGACCCCAGGTTAGACACCGAAGATATAGTTCGACTTAGACATACAAAGATATAAAGATATAAGACAGACTCGTCCTACATAGACAAGAAATACACATAGATTCGGGTCATAAACATCCCTGCCTAAACCTAAGCAAGAATAATCTGTTTCTGGCCATACCAGACACAAAATATGACATAAGTCTAGATTCATACGCCAGGTTCAATATTCAGGAAAGATACAAGAACCGATAACTCATAGGATGAATACACATCGACTAATCTGAGTTCCGTCCCTTAAACTGAAACTCGTGAATTCAAAGATAAATATATTTTTATCAGACAAATAAATACATTTTTCATTTGTTTGCGTACTTACAGTAATCTGTGCGCCACACAAAAGAATATGTGCGCAACAGACTACCACTCCCCCCGGGAAAAAAAATGAAAATCATCATTTTTTTTCATCTGAGAGCAACATACAATAGGCTCCCAACGCACAAATACTGCGCAGATGAGAAATATCTGGAATTTATAAGCCAAATTAAGGCAAAGTCGAAATATAGATCGACTGGTGAGAATACATCTCAACCTCTCAGAGAAAGCATTTCTCTTAAGCATAAATGTTTCCAGGGAGGTGTCACCAACGCATACTACTATACTTGCAATCACACAATGCATATAACAATTTCATATTTAAGCATTATAAGTACATGTTTGACAAAAAAGAAAAATCATCAACGAGTATCGGTGAATATATATATCAATGAACGTAATGATAGTAGTGATACAATCACTATATTACAAATTATAATGTGTATTTATCCTGATATAGAAAAGAAAAAACTGTTGTCGAGTTGGAAGTGTTAAGAAGTCCAAGACTCAACAGTTAGGTGGAATCATGTGGGCATCTAGACAAAATGTTTGCCATCACATTATCTGATCCACGGATAGCTCGTACCGAAAAATGAAAAGGTTGAAGAGCAATTGCATATCGAGTAGACCTCGAGCTCTTCAAATTCTTACTCTGTATAGCCGTAAGAGCTTTCTGATCGGTTTCTACTATGAAATGTGCGCCTAGAAGAAATCTTTGTAGTTTGAGTATTGACCAAACCATAGCCAATAGCTCACGGTCTAAAACCGAATAATTCCTTTCTGCCGCATTATGTTTTCTGGAAATATACATTACAGGATGCAGAGTTCCAGAGTACTCTTGCATTAGTGCCGCTCCAATCCCAGTGGATGAAGCGTCACTACGAAGAACGAATGTCTTATCTTTAGTGGGTAGCACTAAAATAGGTGGTGTTGAAAACAATGTTTTAATCTTATCCAGAGAGCATTGGCATTCCTGAGACCAGTGGACCACATTAGGCGAACCTTTCTTTAGAAGTGTTGAGAGAGGTGCCATGATAGAGGATAGATTCTGAATGAATCTGCCATAAAATTGAATAAGACCTAACAGACTTCTCACCTGTTTTTTAGTCTTAGGGATTGAGATGTTAAGTATCTTACTAGTATTATGGTCCTCTGTCTTTAGGAAACCATGACCAACTCGGTGGCCTAGGAAAGAAATTTCGCTAAAACCAATATAGGCTTTAGAGGGTTTCGCTGTCAGGTTGTGCTCACGCAAAGTAGACAGTAATTCATCTAACCCTGAATAGTGATCTTCCCAAGTATCGCTGAAAAGACAGATGTCGTCTAGATATGCAATGACATCTGACCGATAAGATAGGATTCGGCGCATCATGCGTACGAATGTAGCTGGTGCGTTCATAAGGCCGAAAGGCATGAAATTCCATTGAAAAAGGCCTCTAGGTGTAGAAAAAGCAGTAAAAGGTTTGGCGCGTTCAGATAAAGGAACTTGCCAATATCCTTTGGACAAATCTAGTTTAGTGAAAAAAATGAGATTTAGAAAGCCTAGTAAGTAGCTCTTCTAGTAAAGGCATAGGTTCAGCATCGAACTTCGTAACTTGATTCAATTTGCGATAGTCAACGCAAAGACGTATGTTATTGTCTTTTTTCCGAACAATAACCATCGGCGAAGAATATGCAGAAGTGGATGGTTCAATTATTTTTAAATCTATCATCTCATCCAACTCCTTCTCAACCTGTGCTTGAAAATGTATAGGGATAGGATAAGGTCTGACCCTAATAGGATTATGGTCAGTTAGAATAATGTCATGTTCAATGACATGAGTTTGTCCAGGGATGTCAGTAAGGACATCCTGAAATGTTTGTAACATAGCCGAAACTTGTCGCTGTTCTCCTAGAGACAAATCCGGAGAAACAGTAACGTTTTTCCATGATTCACTAGAATGAAGTGGAATCATCGGAAGCGGAAGATTAACATCCGAAAAACTTGTTTCCTCATCCTGTATTACGGACAGTGATGAGTAATGACCATGTTGGACTGGTGAATCGTCCGTTGCCTGGAAAATAGGCTGTAAATAATCCGGACGTTCATGGAATTCCGTAAGCATATTGATGTGGAAGGTTTTATGCTTTCCATCAATATCGACAATGTAGTCAACATCGGAAATTTTCGAGATTATATCGTATGGACCTTTCCAAGAAATAAGAAGTCTGTTTTCCCTACAAGGTAGCAAAACAAATGCTTTGTCACCAGGACAAAGTTGTCGTAAGGTTCTTTTCTTATTGGCAAATTGTCTTGCCTTCTGCTTAGCAAATTCAGAAGAAGAAGTTGCCAATTTGCATGCTTCGATAATCTTTTGTCTCAGCGCGATGACATATTCGTAAGAAGATTTTGTGTCATCGGTAATATTATCAGCGGTTATGAGATCATGAAGCAAAGACATAGGGCCGCGCGGTCGCGCGCCAAAGACAAGTTCAAAGGGAGAAAATCCTGTATGTTCATTGGGGACCTCTCTGTAAGCGAAGAGGGCCGCGGGTAAAACCCTGTCCCAATCTTGAGGATGATCCTCAGTTATCTTCCCTAGTAAGTTTTTGAGTGTTCTATTTAGCCGTTCGACCATCCCATTGGACATAGGATGATAGATACTACTCAAAGATCTCTCTATCTGCAGAGTCGACATCACTTGAGACATGGTATCCGATATTAGTTGGGTGCCATGGTCTGACAATATTTCTCCGGGGAATCCCAGACGAGAAAATATAAGCCAAAGAGCATCTGCAATGTCAGCAGTAGTAATGCTCTTCAGAGGAATAGCCTCTGGCCAACGTGTGCACATGTCCACACACGTTAAGATAAACTGATGTCCTCTAGCAGATTTGATCTTAAATGGACCAATGATGTCTATCGCCATTTTCTGAAATGGTCGAATAGGAATGTCTGCAGCCTGAATAGGTGCAGCATGGCGTGGACCTTTGGATTTAACTTCTTGACATACTTTACAAGATCGACAATAAATCCGTATGTCTTTGTTCACAAAAGGCCAAAAGAAAGCCGCAAGAACTCTTGACTTTGTACGGGAAAAACCCATATGTCCAGCACACTGAGAGTCGTGAGCGTGCTGCAAAATTTTAACTCTCAAATTCTTGGGAACAAGAATCTGAGAATGACTTGACTTAGCGGAGTCTTGCACCATACGTACAAGTACGCCATTCTTCATTGTAATCCAAGATTTACGCTTTGTATCTTTATTCGGATCACCTTTTGTTGCAAGAGTGAAGAATTTCTTTAGAGTCGGATCATCTTCTTGCTGTTTAATAAATGAGTCACGAGAAATTACCAAGGGATCGTCTTGGTTATGCACTTCATTATCTTCAGTAGATGAAGTTTGAGGCATATTAAGAGCCTGAGCTCTAGTGACTAAAGCATTAGCAGTTTACATATTTTGTTTTTCCCAAACAGAAATTTGTTGTGGAGTGCATTCTTTGACTCCGTGAATACGACCGATTATAAGATCAGCGATCGGATTCGGCAGAAGACATGCGTGTACATCTCCTGTAAAGAAAGGAGTAGCAATCCTAATGATAGCAGTAGAGTATTTCTCTAAGGTGCCGCCAAATGTTACACATTTGACTACTTTTCCAGTGGCACGAGAAGGATCTACAAGCGACTGCCTAACACCAATTGTGGTGCATCCAGAATCAAAAAGAACTGAGACTGGATTGTCATTTACTAAACCTTTATGTAAGACAAGAGAACCTCTTCCATCATGCGCGACTAACGCAGGAAGAGCGGGAAGAGGATGGCCACAACTTAAAGTGGACACCGTAGTTGGTTCAAATAATGTTTTGCATTGGGGGCACTGAGATGCTCTCCCAAAATCAAAAGCGGAACATGCCATATTATTAGCATCATTATTATCTTTAGTCTGTTTATAGGCTTCATGTGACTCTTGCTATGCAGAGTTTGCCTGATAATGTGATTAATGTTTCTTGTATTGTGATCTGCCTCGATTATTATTGCCTCTGTAATCATTATTATTTCCTCTATTGTAACCCCTATTTGGGTTTGAGTCATAGTTCTCATGGTTACCATTATCATATTCATTATAATGAGTATCTCTATAACTATGGTCTTGTTGTCTCCATGATGGATGACTTGGATAGTTTCTATAATGACTTCCTCTGCGGAAATTTCTATAATTATGACCACCTCTGTATCGAGGGCTGTCAGCTTGTCTCCAGTTCTTAGCAGAAGAACCCTGAAATGATTGGTTACCTTGGTTTTGATAACTATTATGGCTACCTTTTTTCCCAAACATGTTTTGTGGTCCCTGAAATTTGTGTGAGTAATTAGAATTGTATGGTGTTGCTGAAGCAACCGGCATACTTTCTTTAATCTTAGTGTTGCTAAGAGTTACGTCAGGGTGTGCCGTGACGTATTGGTCACAATATTCTTGCATTTCTTTTAGTGTCTTGGGTTTACGCTCATGTAGGAATTCAAGGAATGGTTTATTAACACTTGACAAAATCTTGTCCCTGAGCAACAAGTCCATAAGGGCTTCATATGTCTTTTCTGTTTTGGACAACTCAATCCAACGATTAAATGTAAGACGTGTCCTTGCAATGAATTCTGAGAATTCTACCCCTGATTCAGGTACCATTTTCTTAAACAAAATACGGTAACCTTCCTCTGTTAATTGATATTTTTTCAATAAGGCTGCTCTAATAACATCATAATTATCCTTGTCAGCCTCTTCAACCAAACTTAAACTAGTCAGAGAATCACCTTTCAAATTTTCTGATAATTGGTTAGCATATTGTGATTTATCCACATTATGAGCTCGACAAGAGCGTTCAAATCTATCCAGCCAGAATGTTATGTCATCACTGGAAGGATTGAACGCTGGTACCTTGACCTTGTAAGTAAAGGGTTTACCATTACCACTAGAGGACTGATTAACATTGCTCATATTTGTCAATTTCAATTTTTCTAACTCAAATGCTAAAAGTTCTTTTTGATGTTCATGTTCTCTTATAGCTTTTCTCTCCTCAGCTTCTCTGTCTAATCTTTTCTGTTCAGCCTCTCTTTCTAATCTCTTTTGTTCAGCCTCTCTTTCTAATCTCTTTTGTTCAGCCTCTTTTTCTAATCTCTTTTCTTCAGCTTCTAATTTTTTTTCTTCCATTTGAAGCTTTCTCTCCTCAGCAGCAGCTTTTTTCTCCTCAGCAGCAGCTTTTCTCTCCTCAGCTTGCATCTGCAATCTTAAATTCTCAGCATCTATCTTCTTTTGTTCAACTTCTGCTTTCCATTTATTTTCCTCTTTTTGCTTCTTTTCTTCTGACTTTAATACCATGGCAAATTGAGCAGTTGCAAACTCCTCTAATTCCTTACCAGACTTATCAAGGGATTTCCCTTGTGCAATAAAGTATTCTAATGTAGCCATGATGTCTAATAATAATAGCAATCACTTGAAACAATAATGTAATCTATTTCCAAGTAAACAGGAACAAGTTCTAAATGAACTTGATTAATTAGCTCACAATCCCAATCTCTGTTGGAAACAAGCCTTTAAATAAGGTCTTGTATAATCAACTGTGTACCTTTAGTAACAGCAATTAGTCATCAGTTGATTATTTCTCATAAGTTCACTACACAGCTAGTAGTGTATGATCAAGTATATTCTATAGTACATGTCAACCAACAACATACAACATAAAGTACAAATAAGAAAGACAATATGAAAACATTTGCAGAAATCAAATAAATCAAATAGGAAAATCAATAAAAATAATCACATAATCTGTGATGACAACTGCAAAGGGATAACACCACAAATAATGCCACAGTGTATAAATATAAATGTGTATAGAACTAAATTATAGGAAAGGGTAGATCTACAAATACGAACAAATGAAAACAAAACTGAAGAACAGAAAAAATATCACAAAAACAACAATAAGCACAGTCTTCACAGCTAACAAAAAATAGCAACAGATGTTGCAGCAAATTTTCAATTAAGAAAATTGCTCCCTATAGAACACTAATTTAGGACCAGTATGACTCGGTATATCCTATACTAGTCACCTCACCAACCGCCCACAACATAAACAACTATTACATATAAACATGTAAACATAAATATATATAAAACATAAATGCATATATCATATAATGAGTTGTGATGTAGATGGATAGTGTTGCAGAGTAGGCTCAGTTTTAATAGTACAGTTTTCAATGACAATAAACTGCAACTTTAATAACAATTAATTTTGGCCTAACTATTACAAAATCAATCACAATAGAAGCTCCACCGTTGATGTGTAGACTTCTCAGTTCGATAGCACTTCATTTCCTGCCAACACAGTTAAATATTCACTTGCCAACTGTTCTGTATAATGCAGTCTGTACAGCGAAAAATGTCAACAAGCGCTGACCTAGTTACAGTATTTGCTCGACAGGTCACGTGACAAAGTGCAAACTAGTACTGCAGGTGTGTCGTATCAGCCACAGGAAACGGTCTGGTCTCAGTAGTCTGTTGACTTCTCAATTTCTGCGAGGTCAAACCCAGAAAGCTGGCCCACCAGTTGATAAAGACTCACCGTTGATAAAGATTAGTGTTGATAACGTCTACCAGGTAGTTGTGATCGTGTTCGAAGAGTGTTGTCAAACATGAAGACAACAAAAGGTCAACTCGACCTACGCAGTGGTGTATTGATTTGGAGTGAGGATACAACAGTACGCGAATGCTGGAAAATGTTCTGAGAGTTGACAATAGGGCAATCTCACTCACTCGTGGCAGGAAGTGTAAGACGAACTACTGTTTACGTTTTCTTGCATTTAATGGACACACACTTCGACGACACAGGAACAGGAAACAGGTTGGCATAAATCGTAATAATGTTGATCAATGAAATACCCTATCACATGGGCATTCATGTTGCATAACAGTACAAATGGAATGTCAGTAGACAAGCACTCCGTAATACCAATATATATCGTCTGACTTTACTGACAGCACGTCAGTTTATAACCAAGGTTCAAGATGGTTCCTAGACCTAACCTCGTCTAGCGAAGATTTATATAGATAAAGTTCAGCACATATTTCTCTGATAATAATATTGAACCACTAGTAGTAGGTTCTCTTCTGTAGCAGTGATCTCTGGACTCATCAGGTGATAGTAAGGGGCCATCCCTGTTCTCTCCTCGATGATTGGAAAATATAGAATTCAAAATGGCTTCTACTTCCAGTGAGTTGTCGCTCACCCAGGATACAAACTATGAAGCGCAATCAAAGTGGATCATACTATAAATGTCCTCATTGCTTTGTAGATTCTACCATAGATACTATTGACTTCATCACATAATATGGTGCTGCTAGGTATGAATGTCATCTTCATCTGGTTAACATTCATCTAAACGTACTACCGTACGACTTTTCATCGAATACAATGCCTCAGGAAAAGTTCATAAGAAATGCGTCTTTACCTTGGTATCAGAAATACACTAGAATATGATTCTGCCATTCCTTGGCAGTAAGAATAAACACTGGGGTGAATCATACATGATATGTCTAAAGAGACTACCTCTTTCCCCATTAATATAGAGATCACTTTTCCGGCGACAGGCCGCTACAAACAACTCAGCACCCCAACAGGGCGGAACCTTCTCACCTTCTTCTTAGCGACACATCCGCCGAACAACCTTTGACCCCAGGTTAGACACCGAAGATATAGTTCGACTTAGACATACAAAGATATAAGACAGACTCGTCCTACATAGACAAGAAATACACATAGATTCGGGTCATAAACATCCCTGCCTAAACCTAAGCAAGAATAATCTGTTTCTGGCCATACCAGACACAAAATATGACATAAGTCTAGATTCATACGCCAGGTTCGATATTCTGGAAAGATACAAGAACCGATAACTCATAGAATGAATACACATCGACTAATCTGAGTTCCGTCCCTTAAACTGAAACTCGTGATTTCAAAGATAAATATATTTTTATCAGACAAATAAATACATTTTTCATTTGTATGCGTACTTACAGTAATCTGTGCGCCACACAAAAGAATATGTGCGCAACAGATGGGTTATAATTATGATATATATTGTTTTCAATTCCAAATAATATGAACAACTGCCGATATGAGAAATTGGCATCACACCTGTCAAATTATTGTAAACAGGAAAAAATCACAACTACCAATTATGCCTATATGTTAAAAAAAAAATACAAACAAACAAAAATAACAAAAACAAAAGCAAGAAGAAATTCTGAACAAGAATAATATTAAAGTGGATGGGTGTAAAGGCCTGGTGGTTCCAATTATATAACTGACTTTTAACAGACTTTCATCTGTTAAAAGTCATATGCATTGTAAGAACAGCATCAGACCTTCACATTCCCAACCACTGTTTATTAACCTTTGCTCGTGTTAAATAATGTTTGACTATATTATGCAGTTCCTTAGGTCTGTCTATTCTCAACACCTCTTCTATATCTAGAGGTAAGTTTGATGCCTGCAAATAATCTAATATTGGTATTCTCATTTGTTCATACCTCTTACATTTTAACAAGAAATGTTCTATATTATTGTCTTGTAGACATCCTGCACAGTAAAGTTCTTCTATTCTGAAATAGCCTTTTCCCAGCTGTAGTCTGAGAAGTTTCTTATTACTGGGAATTTTCAATTCCCTAGATGTCTGACATTTTCTTGTTGGAGCCTTGAACATCTTATATGTATGTCTTCCTTTTTTTTTTTTTTTGTAGTAGACCTGATATAGGAGAGGAGATATTTCTGGCTACTACATACTTATATTCCAGAGGATGTTCAGTCTTAATTGCTTGGATACCTTCCCATGTTGGCATAGAGGGAAATGAAAAGGCAGATAGAGAAGCCAAGAAAGGTTGATCTGATAAAAATCTAATAAATGTAGGGATGAGTAAATCAGAGATTAAGAGGTTAATTAAAGATTTAATAACAGATGAATGGAAAGCAGAGTGGGATAAAAATTTGATGAGAATAGAACTACCTAGCAGTACAAAAAAAAGCAATGTCATACCTAATAATACTGGTGTTAATTCCCACAACTTGTATTCCTCTCATATTATCAACACCACTAATGGCACATTCCTGATTTATCTCATATTACTATTTGCCCCCCAACTGAACTACAGCAGTTTGTCCCATTGCATGATGCCTGTACCGATTCATTCATTTGCCGGACGCATGCATTAGTCACACTTTACAACTTGCCTGAGACAGCAGGCCTATTTTTTTGCATACCTGATTTCTGCAAATTCTCGGCTAATTAGACAGTTTGGATTTATTGTGAAAATTAAACTACAACACCATCGTCTAATGTTATCGATTTCTTTCTTTCTCTTTCTATTGTACAGTAGGACAATAAAATGTTTCGGTCGAAATGAAGCACAATGGGACGTCTGTTCAATAAGGCTTTAAATAGGATTACATCACAGAAGATGGCCCACTGTGCTTCATTTCAACCAAAAAAATGTGTTCAACCCTTGATAGGTTATAGTTAGGATATTGGGCCTATTGTAAAGATAGTTGTTGTTGTTTTTTTAAATTTAATGATGAAAAATTACCCGTTCAACCTCTGATAGGTTATAATTAGGATATCATTTTTTTAAAATATGTCGTGTAAGAACAGCATCAGACCTTCACCTTCCCAATTTTGGAAATATAGGTAATTGAAAATAACAATTACAGTATAGGCTAGGCAACTCCGCCTAGGCCTGTCCCTAGCCCGGCTGAAAAAAGGAGCAGGGCGGCCTACATGGAGGCCGTAAGGAGGCAGCCCCTCCACCATGCAAAGGCACAACAGGCCAATCACCTGTTTGCTTTAAATCACGATTATGCAAACTACAAGAGAGAAAACTCGACTGATTCTAAAGGCGACGAACTGGAACGGACTACGACTTATGGAACTTGGAACACAAGAAGTATAAATGGGAAAGAAGAGGAGCTGGTGGAAGAGATGAGGAAAGCAAAACTAGAAATCCTGGCTATAACGGAAATGAAGAAACAGGGACAAGGAGTCATGGATCTCGGTGGCGACATGCTGCTCTACAGTGGTGTACCCACATCTGAAAGAGCTAAAGGGGGCGTGGGTTGCATTGTGGCCAAAAACCAAAAAGATAGTATCAAGGGATGGAAATTAGTCTCGGAGCGCAGTATCATCATCATCAGTTGCCATCTCCACAACGAAGGTTGGCTGTAATGGATCTCCAACGTCTTCTGTCTCTTGTCTTGGTGGTGCACTCTGATAGACTCTTTCCTGTCCATCTCTTGATGTTAACTTCCCACTTATAGCGCTGTCTTCCCCTTGCACGTTTGCCTTCAACTCTCCCTTCTGTTATGGTCTTCTGCAAGGTGTTATGCCTTTTTATGTGGCGAAAGTATTTTAGCTGCCGAACTTTGACCTCCCTCATTAGTTCTCTTTTCATACCTAGATTTTCTAGGACCTCCTTATTTGTTTTCATCTCTTTCCATGAGATACGCCCCATTCTTCTATATATCCACATTTCAAGAGCCTCAATTCTTTCTTCCAAATGCTTATTCATCTTCCATGTTTCTGCACCATACAGAAATGCAGAATATATATAACACTTTATGATTCTTAGTTTTAATTTGTGAGATAACTGTTTGGATGTCAGTATATGTTTCATGTTGTTGAATGTAGCTTTTGCCATTCCTATTCTCTTCTTGATTTCTGTTTCACATCTGCCATCTTCTGTTATTATATGACCAAGATATACGTAGCTCTTGACTTGTTCCAGGATTTTCCCATTTACGCTTATCTTTAATGTGGGTTTATCGTCTGTTTTGCTAATTATCATAGTTTTTGTTTTCTCAATATTAATGTCGAGTCCATATTCATGACTTATACTGTTCACTTGCTTCACTAGTTTTTGTAACTCCTGTTCGCTTTCAGCTAACAACACGGTATCATCTGCATATCTAAGGTTGTTTATTGACCTTCCACTGATGTTTAGTCCTGGTATTTCCTGTATCTGTTTGAAAATTTTTTCAGTGTATAAATTAAATAGGCAAGGAGACAGCACACAACCTTGTCTGACACCTATTTTTATGTCTATGTATGGTGAATAATTCCTTCCCGATCTTACTGTGGCAGTTTGGGAGCGCAGTATAGTTGTAACTAAAAGAAGGAGAAACCATAGTCAACCTGGTCATAGTGTGTGGGCCAAATGAGGATGAGAGAGCAGAGGTCAAGGAGGAATTCTTCAATCTGCTTTAAAAGACAGTGGATGACTGCCTAGATGAAATTATCCTGCTCTGAGATTTCAATGCCAGAGTTGAACATGACCATGCTAGATGGGGTGGAGTTATCGGAAGATATGGAGAAGATACTCTAAATGACAATGGAAAGCGACTCCTTAGATTCTGCAGTGAGCAGAATCTGATCATTACCAACACAAAGTTCCCCCATAAGCGCATACATGTATACACTAGATGTGAACCAACAAAGAATGAGAAGTTAGTGATCGACTATGCCATAGTTAGGAGGAGCTCATTCAAATATGTCCGGGATGCTAGAGTCTGCAGGGGGCCAGAGATTGGAAGTGATCACTACCTGCTTGCAATCAAAAGAACAACTGAAATAGTTGCACAGCCTAGGAACTGCCCAACATCACGCAAGAATCTAAGTAAACGAAAGGGAGGAATGAGCATAAAGACCTACAAGCTGAGAGAGCCAGAAATTAAGATCAGATATCAGGGGCTTATTGCTGCAGCGGTGAGCAGCACAGAAGAATAACCTGATGACTTGGAAACCCTCTGGCTTAAATTCAAGGACATCATAAAGACAGCTGCTGCAGAAGTATGTGGTGAAGTCCGACATGGGAACAAGAGAAAGAGGACTCCTTGGTGGACAGAGAAAGAGAAAATAAGAGAGAAGAAAATGGCACGGAAACAATACTTAGGAGCTAAAAACACAGCAGGACAAATAGAGAAATATAGAGAATATGTCACACTCAGAACGGAAGCAAAGAACAAGGTGCTAGCAGCAAAACAGAAGTCCTGGGAAGAATTTGGAGAAAAGCTAGAAAAAGATGCACAAGAAAACCATAAATTGTTCTATAAGACCCTAAAGAACATGAGGAAGGAAAAAACGATGCCCTCTCAAATTTATAAAGGACAAGCAAGGCAAATTGCTTACTGCCCCAAAGGAAGTAATGGAAAAGATATTTCTCAGAACTCCTTGATGATGAGCAAGGTCAAGCATCAGAAATGATGATCACTTGCACAGAAGAGAAAACCAATGGTGGTGAAGATGGCATAAACAAGGTGCTAGCAGCAAAACAGAAGTCCTGGGAAGAATTTGGAGAAAAGCTAGAAAAAGATGCACAAGAAAACCATAAATTGTTCTATAAGACCCTAAAGAACATGAGGAAGGAAAAAACGATGCCCTCTCAAATTTATAAAGGACAAGCAAGGCAAATTGCTTACTGCCCCAAAGGAAGTAATGGAAAAGATATTTCTCAGAACTCCTTGATGGTGAGCAAGGTCAAGCATCAGAAATGATGATCACTTGCACAGAAGAGAAAACCAATGGTGGTGAAGATGGCATAAAGATGGAAGAACTGAAGGCAGCAGTGGAGAAAATCAAGATGGGCAAAGCAGCAGGGGATGATGGTATAACACCAGAAATGGTTAAGTACATGGGAGCATCAGGCAACCTATTACTCTTAAGGGTCCTACAGGCAGCGTGGTGCAACAAGGCCACACCAAAGGATTGGGAGATTGCCATCATAACACCAATTTTCAAAAAGGGTGACAATCGACAATGTGGAAACCAAAGAGGCATAACTCTTCTCAGTGTATCTGGTAAAATTTACTCTGGAATCCTAGAGCAGAGACTCTGATGCCTAGCTGAGCTACAACTGGATAAATTCCAGTGCGGATTCTGAGCAAACTGAGGTACTCAAAACCTAATCTTCACACTCAGACAGCTGAGTGAAAAAGCACTTGAGTATAAGAGTGAGATCCATCTTTGTTTCATAGATCTGGAAAAGGCGTTTGAAATGGTCTGCTGGAGCAAACTTTGGTACTGTTTGGCAAGGAAGAACATTCCAGCACCTCTGATTCATGCTATACATAGCTTCTTCAAGTCTTGCAGAAATTATGTGAGGACAGCAAACCATAAATCAGAAGAGTTCAGGACCACCACTGGTGTAAGACAAGGTGATATCCTGTCACCTTATCTTTTCATACTCCTCATGGACGATGTCATCAAGGCATGTAAGGAGAGAACAAGAAAGTATTCAGTGGGGTACTGGAAGATGAGACAAGTCTGTATTTCAGAGCAGGCATTTGCTGTTATCCTGATTGCTAAATCAGAGGCACATCTCCAATCCAACCTGCAAGTCTGGAAGGAAGAGCTAGAGAAGAGAGTGATGGTCATAGGCAGCTCTAAAACAAAATCCATGGTGATATCACGAGAAGAAAGAAGACATCAGATTAAGCTGGGAGAACAGGTCCTGGAGCAGGTCCACCACTTTAAATACCTCCGAGCTCTTATAGAGCTAAAGGGAGGCATCAGAGAAGAGTTGGCCACTCGAAAAGCAGCAGCTGGGAGACTTTTTCAGGCCATAAATCGAGGATTCCTCAACAAGAGAGAGGTTGGTAAGAAAACTAAGATGGCTGTATACCACTCCACCTATGTCCCAGTCTTGACATATGGATGCGAGTCATGGGCAATGACCACAACCCACAAAAGCCAGATCCAAACCTCAGAAATGAGGTATGAGGAAGGTGGTTGAAGTAACAAGAACAGACATGATCCGCAACCAGACGATACGTCAAGGCCTAAAATCCCACCCCCTGCAGACCCAAGTAGAACAGTCCCAACTAAGATGGTTTGGCCATGTCTGCAGAATGGGGGAAGATCGGCTACCATGACAAGCATGGGAAACAAAGAGCCAGGGATCCGGACCCCCAGAATCCGCTGGGAGGACATTAGACAATCTTTGAAGGATCGAGGACTAGAATGGAACCAGGCCAGGGGGAAGAAAGCCAATAGGATAGTCTGGCGCTCTCTTTTCCAAACCTCTACACCTCACGATAGAAGGGGAACGACTAAGTAAGTATAATCCTAGGCTAAAGTAAACAGGGTAAAACAGTTAGCCTACGGAAAAATTAAATTGTGTAGCCTAGGTTAAAAATGAAAAACATGATTCGGCGCAATCGGAAAAAGCACAATGAAAAAAATTACCAGCATCGGCTCTAATGCGTTTTGCTGGGGAGGTGATGATGGAGGGGAAGGAAGAATCAAGTTTTGTAGTTAGGCTAGAGGCGTCACACGGAGCACATAAAACAACAAGGATTGTAACAGCCAAACGAGTACAGGTTATTCATCGTTAAGTCTGCAATAACACGAATAAATATTTGTGTTAGGCTATATGTTTCCAAACTGACAAATTACAATTTATAAGACTATCCTATTATAATTAGGCTACCTGAAAACACGCTGAAATTGCAATTTTAGGTTCGTCCAGTTCGCATTTCTTGTTAACAAGATCCAAAGATTACTCTGATGTAGCCTTCAATGTAAAATGAGGGTTAAATTACTGAATTTTCTTATTAACACTAACTAAATCAGAAGGACGACGAGTGCTTAGTAACATGGACTATCTTCTAGAAGTGACATCTATTTTTAAGAATGGGTGAACGGCAAGGTTGCCACTCAAGTTCTAAAGATAAACACAGATTTTCTTCTTAAAAAACCCAGAAATACCCAGATTAATTTACGCCTCAAATACACGGGATAGACGATGCTTACATAATCTTTTAGTGCAACTTTAGCAAAAATAATCTGTGTGCTACCAATTATTATGTATTTCTTCATTTTTATTTTATTTTTTATTACCAAAAATTCACAATTAAATAAAAATGATTTTAATAACACCTCAATATATGAACTCTTGAAAATGAAATATTTTAACAGTAATATACTTACATTAGTTACATTAACAAAATGTTCCTCAAATTAAATATAAAATGTTAGTTGTAACTTGTTACTGTTGAAAAATGTCACTTGTCAGAGACTCGGCATCCATGTCGACAACTTCTCCTTCGTCAAGATCATATGCATGAATTGACAACGTGGAATCTTGATTGTGAAGTTCCATATCTCTGCCGACAACGTCCTCCTTCGCGCACATCTTCAACCACGCTTTAACCAGGATTAAACTTATGACAAACTCCATCTTTGGCAACTGCTTGCTTGGCTAGTATTCGATTGGAAACTGTGTCACACAAAAGCTTGTTGGTTTGTTTAGTTTTAACTAAGTTAACCTTCGAAAACACTCTTTCGACGCATGCTGAGGAGTGAGGTAGTGCCATAAGCGTGCACATGAAGTGAGCCAAAACATCAAATTTCTTCTGGTTATTAGCATCTGTTACTTGTTGCAGTCCCAACCAGAATGCGGGCGGATCCTCATCCACCAGATGTCCAAGATCTTTTCGGTACGATGCCTGTTCTCGCCATTGATCAGACAGACGATCAAGGCTCTCTTTTGAAACAACTGTTGGGAACTGCGCTGCTAATGGAATGACAGAAGGTTTGTTGATATCGAGAGCTTGCTTTGGATCAAACAGCTGCATTTGCGCCAGAACACTGTTTTGTTCAAGTGGGAACCTGCGTCGTATTTGAGTACAAAGTTCAATCAGGTATGCCAATACAGCCTTGCGAAACTGGACTTCTTTATCTAGTAACGGTTGTCGGATTAACTGCGCTTCACATCGTCCACCCAGCTCAATGTAATTCAGTTTCTTGTGCACCTGTACAACCGAAGGATCAGTGTCGGCAAGAGTGCGATGCTCATGCTGCAATACTTCCTGCCTAATAAACATACTGAAAAGAAAACGATGCTCTCTTGTTATACTCGTGTACACGTTGTGAAGACGGAAGTTCTCGGACTGGAATTCCATGTTCATGACGTTAACTTTACCCAGTATGGTAGCCGACAAATAGAAGCATGTGCTTCGTGCCAACAGTGTTCATCGTCTGCAGGATTTGCCCCGCACCGTCGACGTTGTCCACTGAAGCTTCGGATTGGAAATACAAGTGCAGAGCATCCCATTGCTCAAGGATCCTCTCAATGACTGCTTCACGGGACAGCCAGCGTGTTTCACACGGCTTAAACACTTTGTTTCTGGGTCTGAACTACATCTTGTATTAACTGGAACTGGAGATTTCTTTTACTACTACGGGAAAAATAGAAGCAGACATTCTTTATGAAAATTTCAAGCCAAGATGGTAGGTGGTTGCTGGCAGCATTTGCACAAAGTGCAAATGAATGACAAACACAGCAGAGAACAAAGACATGTGGAATCTCTTTCTTCAGATGTGCCTGTAAACCACTTGCATGTCCCCATCATAGTGGCACAGTTGTCTGCAGCAAAACCATGACGTTACTAAGCGGGATTGCATGCGTGCTCAACAATTTCTTAACAGCTGTAAACATGCCAAGACCAGTCCCATCCTCCACCTCAATGAGGTCTAACAGTGAATCAACTACTTTTCTTGTTTTTGTGTCACAGAATCGCACAACGACTGCCAACACCTGGTTCGTAGAAATATCAGTACTCTCATCAACGAGTATAGAAAATTTATGATTTCTGCAAATGTTTATAACTTCAAGCCGCTCAAAATAAGCAATGCCGTACTGCACCACATAGGCAGCCTTGTTGCGCTTCAATGACATTTTTTGAGCAATTGTGCTGTCTGGAAACATCTGCTTGCAACATTGAATCAAATGATCAGCTTGCGAAAACGGAGTATTATGTTCTGCCATGAAAGCCGACAACAGTATCTCCGCTTTAGCAATTTTGTCTTGGAGACAGGGCTCTTTTGGTTTGATTAAAAACTTGTTAATGTTCAGAGTTTTGCTTTTGGATTCGAAGTTTTTCATGTGCTTCTGTGGGCTTTTATGTGTCAATAAAGCTTTTTTGTTGGCAATAGTTAATGTACAGGAACAGACCGTACAAATCGCAGCGTAGCGATTACCAGAGTCCGGCTTTATCCAATCCTTCAGTTCGCTGTCTGTTAGCCATTCCTCACAAAAAGCCTGCTGATACCGTGGCTTCACTTTTTTACGCGGTAGCGTGTGTGTCGTCATACTACCACAACTACCTAGCGTACCTTCATCATCGCTCATTTTATAATCTTATAATAACAAAAAAACAACAATATGCTGTTTATCTGCTTAAGTCTAAAATGTAAAAAGAATACTTTATAACACATCGCAAAAATGACCGAGTGTTGCAGATGACAGCCAAGGTTGCCACTCAAGTTCTCGAGATAAACCCAGATTTTCTTCTTAAAAAAACCCAGAAATACCCAGATTATTTTATGCCTCAAATACGCGGGATACACGATGCTTACACAATCTTTTAGTGCATCTTTAGCACAAATGAGCTGTGTGCTACCTATTTGTATTTATTTCTTCATTTTTATTTTATTTTTTTATTACAAAAAATTCCCAATTATATAAAAATGATTTTATTAACACCCCAATATATGAACTCCGCCTAGGCCGGTCCCAAGCCCGGCTGAAAAAGGAGGAGGGCGGCCTGCTTGGAGGCCGTAAGGAGGCAGCCCCTCCACCATGCACAGGCACAACAGGCCAATCATCTGTTTGCTTTAAACTACTTTTGATTATGAGAACTACAAGAGAGAAAACCTGACTGATTCTAAATGCGACGAACTGGAACGGACTACGGACTACGACTTACGGAACTTGGAACACAAAAAGTATAAATGGGAAAGAAGAGGAGCTGGTGGAAGAGATGAGGAAAGCAAAACTAGAAATCCTGGCTATAACGGAAACAAAGAAATAGGGACAAGGAGTCATGGATCTCGATGGCAACACGCTGCTATACAGTGGTGTATCCACATCTGAAAGAGCTAAAGGGGGCGTGGGTTGCATTGTTGCAAACAACCAGAAAGATAGTATCAAAAGATGGAACTTTGTCTCGGAGCGCATTATGGTTGTAAAACTAAAAGAAGGAGAAACCATAGTCAACCTGGTAATAGTGTATGGGCCAAATGAGGACGAGAGAGCAGAGGTCAAGGAGGAATTCTTTGAGCTGCTTCAAAGGACAGTGAATGACTGCCTAGATGAAATTATCATGCTCGGAGATTTCAATGCCAGAGTTGGAAATGACCATGCTAGATGGGGTGGAGTTATCGGAAGATATAGAGAAGATACCCTCAATGACAATGGAAAGCGACTCCTTAGATTCTGCAGTGAGCAGAATCTGATCATTACCAACACAAAGTTCCCCCATAAGCGCATACATGCATACACTAGGTGTGAACCAACAAAGAATGAGAAGTCAGTGATCGACTATGCCATTGTTAGGAGGAACTCGTTCAAATATGTCCGGGATGCTAGAGTCTGGAGGGGGCCAGAGATTGGAAGGGATCGCTGCCTGCTTACAATCAAAAGAACAAATGAAAGAGTTGCTCAGCCTAGTAACTGCCCAGCATCACGCAAGAAACCAAGTAAACAAACGGAAGAAATGAGCATTAAGACCTACAAGCTGAGAGAGCCAGAAATTAAGACCAGATATCAAGGGCTTATTGCTACAGCGGTGAGAAACACAGAAGAACAGCCTGATGACTTGGAAGCCCTGTGGCTTAAATTCAAGGACATCATAAAGACAGCTGCTGCAGAAGCAAATGGTGAAGTCCGACTTCGGAACAAGAGAGAGAGGACACCTTGGTGGACAGAGGAAGTCAAAGAGAAAATAAGAGAGAAGAAAATGCCACGGAAACAATACTTAGGAGCTAAAAACACAGCAGGACAAATAGAGAAATATAGAGAATATGTGATACTCAGAACAGAAGCAAAGAACAAGGTGCTAGCAGCAAAACAGAAGTCCTGGGAAGAATTTGGAGAAAAGCTAGAAAAAGATGCGCAAGAAAACCATAAATTGTTCTATAAGACCCTAAAGATCATGAGGAAGGAAAAACAATGCCCTCTCAAATTTATAAAGGACAAGCAAGGCAAAATGCTTACTGCCCCGAAGGAAGTAATGGAAAGATGGAAAGAATATTTCTCAGAACTCCTTGATGGTGAGCAAGGTCAAGCATCAGAAATGATAACCACTAGCACAGAAGAGAAAACCAATGGTGGTGAAGATGACATAAAGATGGAAGAACTGAAGGCAGCACTGGAGAAAATCAAGATGGGCAAAGCAGCAGGGCATGATGGTATAACACCAGAAATGGTTAAGTACATGGGAGCATCAGGTGACCTATTACTCTTAAGTGTCCTAATGTCCCGTGGTGCAACAAGGCCATACAAAAGGATTGGGAGACTGCCATCATAACACCGATTTTCAAAAAGGGTAACAATCGACAATGTGGAAACCACAGAGGCATATCCCTTCTCAGTGTCCCTGGTAAAATCTACTCTAGAATCCTAGAGCAGAGACTCCGACGCCTAGCTGAGCCACAATTGGATGAGGTCCAGTGTGGATTCCGAGCAAACCGAAGTACTCAAGACCTAATCTTCACACTCAGACAGCTGAGTGAAAAGGCCCTTGAGTATAAGAGTGAGATCCATCTTTGTTTCATAGATCTGGAAAAGGCATTTGACAGGATCCCCTGGAGCAAACTTTGGGACTGTTTGGCAAGGAAGAACATTCCAGCACCTCTGATTCATGCTATACAGAGCTTCTACAAGTCTTGCAGAAATTATGTGAGGACAGCAAACCATAAGTCGGAAGAGTTCAGGACCACCACTGGTGTAAGACAAGGTGATATCCTATCACCTTACCTCTTCATACTCCTTATGGACGATGTCATCAAGGCATGTAAGGAGAGAACAAGAAAGTATTCAGTGGGGTACTGGAAGATGAGACAGGTCTATATTTCGGAGCTGGCATTTGCTGATGATGTTGCCCTGATTGCTAAATCAGAAGCACATCTCCAATCCAACCTGCAAGTCTGGAAGGAAGAGCTGGAGAAGAGAGGGATGGTCATAAGCAGCTCTAAAACAAAATCCATGGTGATATCACGAGAAGAAAGAAGACATCAGATTAAGCTGGGAGAACAGGTCCTGGAGCAGGTCGACCACTTTAAATATCTCGTAGCTATTATAGACCGAAAGGGAGGCATCAAAGAAGAGTTGGCCACTCGAAAAGCAGCAGCTGGGAGACTTTTTCAGGCCATAAATCGAGGATTCCTCAGCAAGAGAGAGGTTGGTAAGAAAACGAAGATGGCTGTATACCGCTCCACCTATGTCCCAGTCTTGACATATGGATGCGAGTCATGGGCAATGACTACAACCCATAAAAGCCAGATCCAAACCTCAGAAATGAGGTATCTGAGGAAGGTGGTTGAAGTAACAAGAAGAGACATGGTCCGCAACCAGACGATACGTCAAGGCCTAAAATCCCACCCCCTGCAGACCCAAGTAGAACAGTCCCAACTAAGATGGTTTGTCCATGTCTGCAGAATGGGAGAAGATCTGCTATCACGACAAGCATGGAAAACAAAGAGCCAGGGATCCAGACCCCCAGGACGACCCAGAGTCCGCTAGGAGGACAACACTACACAATCTTTGAAGGACCGAGGACTAGAATGGAATCAGGCCAGGAGGAAAATAGCCGATAGGATAGTCTAGCGCTCTCTCTCTCTCTCTCTTCCAAACCCCTACACCTTACGGTAGAAGGGGAACGACTAAGTAAGTAAGTAAGAAAAATTTGTTCAGATTTTCGCTTTTGGCTTCGAAGTTTTTCATGAGCTTCTGTGTGCTTTTATGTGTCAATAAAGCTGATTTGTTGGCATTAGTTAATGTACAGGAACAGACCGTACAGATCGCAGCATAGCGATTGCCAGAGTCCGGCTTTATCCAATCCTTTAGATCGCTGTCTGTTAGCCATTCCTCACAAAAAGCCTGCTGATACCATGGCTTCATTTTTTTACGCAGTGGCGTGTGTGTCGTCATGCTGCTACAACTACCTAGCGTACCTTCATCATCGCTTAAATCTAAAATTTAAAAAGAATACTTTAAAACACATCGCAAAAATGACTGAGTATTGTAGATGACAGCCATTAACAAAATAACAGGAAATAGATAGCTGATGTAAACGAGTAAAAAATCTACGTCATTGATGTGGTTAAAAACAAGAATTACATTTAAGTGGAATAAATAATATATTGCACATCATTTTTTTACATTTAATTATAATATAAATATAATGTATAATGCTCAGTGCACAGAGTATACATACATTGTAAATGCCACTTGTCAAATATACCCAGATTAATGCAGATTTGTGGGGAAAATACCCAGGTACCCAGACGGAACACAAAAAACCCAGATCTAGTAAAAAATACCCAGCTGTGGCAACACTGATGACAGCCATTAATAGAATAACAGGAAATAGATAGCTGATGTAAGCGAGTCAAAAAACAACGTCATTGATGTGGTTAAAAACAAGAATTAAATTTAAGTGGAATAAAAAATATATAGCACATAATGTTTTACATTTAATTATAATATACATAAAATGTATAATGCTCAGTCTACAGAATATACATACATTGTAAATGCCAATTGTCAAATATACCCAGATTAATGCAGATTTTGAAGAAAAAAAATACCCAGATCCCAGACGGAAGCCAAAAAACCCGCATCTAGTAAAAAAAAAAATACCCAGCTGTGGCAACGCTGGTGAACTGACGCAGTGGATCAAACCAGCGCATGCGCATTTAAAAATATAATTCAAAATTTAGGAGCAAAATTGCCACTACTATGGTTTTAAACCCGATCTCACAAAGATGCAGCAATAGAGAATGCAGTCAGCGACCCATAGCTTAACTGCTTGCGTCAGGGTTAACGAACCAGAGCTGACCAAGACCCTACTCCACCTCCACGTGGTGGCCCTGGAAATAGGCTGCATCACTGCAGTCTGGCTGAGAGAGTAGGGATCGAAGAGGGAAGGCAAACCCGGTCCCAAAAAATGCCGTGCTGAAGTCGGATGTGCCCGCCGAAAGGCGCAGGTATCGCAGCTCCGCTGTAAACAGATACAACGCAACCAACGTCCTTTTTAGGACGAACGAGGAAGAAGAAGTAGAAACCCGATCTATATTTTTCAAATACCGCCCATATTTTTATATGTATTCTAGAGAAACCTGTGCGTTTTTTTGTTTTTTGCCAGCGAAATTATAGGTATTCTTTAATTATGTTACTGAATAAAACAGAGAATACTTAAATAAAGATGTTACAATTCCTAAGGTAAATAATAATAATAGCTCCTTCAGTCATAACTAACTATGGGAATGCGCTCCTGAGGTGACAGCACTCAGCTGCTTATTTTCCTCGTATTATGATATGTTTTCCCAACGGGCTGATCACCCGTTTGCCAGTCACTTTGATTACGGAAATAACGACAAATGGATTGATTTGTCGTTGCCCTAAAGACGCCATTAGGCGTGATGGGAACAACGGCAAAGAAAATCTATTCGCTGTTGCCCTTAAGACGCCACTAGGCGTAATGGCCACTGCTGACTGCTTTGCCGGTCGTTGGCTAAGGACGGAAGAAGAAGAAGAAGATGATATGTTTTGACGTGTACATTTCCGACCTTTTTTCTCATCCTCATCGTTCTATTGTTGGGCAAACTTTATACATCTACATTTTTTTTCTCTTCTTTTTCATCGATGTGTATACACAGAAGACCATAATAGAAGGGAGAGGAGAAGGCAAACGTGCAACGGGAAGACAGCGCTATAAATGGGAAGATAACATCAAGAGATGGACAGGAAAGAGTCTATCAGAGTGCCCCACCAAGTCAAGAGACAGAAAACGTTGGAGATCCATTACAGCCAACCTTCGTTGTGGACATGCCAGCTGATGATGATACGCATTCGTTGTCACTTCACGGTTATTAGACGGGCCAGCGGATTATAATTTTATCGCCCCGTGTCAGTAATGCCCAACGGGCTGATCACCCGTTTGCCAGTCACTTTGATTACGGAAAAAACGGCAAACGGATTGATTTGTCGTTGCCCTAAAGACGCCATTAAGCGTGATGGGAACAACGGCAGAGAAAATCTATTCGCTGTTGCCCTTAAGACGCCACTAGGCGTAATGGCCACTGACTGCTTTGCCGGTCGTTGGCTAAGGACGGAAGAAGAAGAAGAAGTGTCAGTAATGATAGGATAAACGTGGTGGGATTTGTCGACCGTCTATGTAATTCATCCGGTCACACACGAACGTCCATCTTGAGGCAGTGTTTATCGCACGCACTCCCAAACACACCGGCGGAGAAAACCATATTGGGTGGGTCTGTCACATCGGTAAGTTTTAAGATTAACCCACCTGGAAACAGGGGAGGCGATACATAATCGCTTCCGCCTGTCGTAATTTTTGATGAGATAGGTCTGAGAAATTTATGGTCCCGTCCGAGCAGAGGTGATAGTGATAACTCTGTGAGAATAAGGGGTAAGAAATAGATTGCTGCTTCACGAAGGTGATAGGGTAAGAGGAAGGACAGTCTCTGAATCGAGTAGTTGCTCTAATCCAGTCTATCTTACGACATTAATTTAACTGCAGACGCACTTACTCTCCTTGGTAAATAATTTTTTTTCAAGTTACCCTACACTCATGTACACACACCAATTTGGTGACACAAATGCACAAACGTGAATACAAACTACGTATAACATATAATGGGACAATGGGGTTGACCAACACGGTAAGTAAAGGTTTATTATGTTTATTATCACTAAACAAAACAGCACAATATCAATCATGTTACATTTATAAAGCATAGTTACAAACAAGGTGGGAAAAAAGAATAGTATCTCAATAGGCCCTCCCCTCTATTGTAAAGGAAAACAACCCAAAGAAAATTACTATCAGAGGTAATTAACCCACTGAGAGATTCGATTTTAACAATTGGATATGCAATAATCAGTAAGGGGTATAGGAACAGGTTCTTAATTATTTAATCTATCCCGTGCTTAAGCAGATTAGGGGGGTAAAGAAAGGAAAAAACTTAACAATCGTTGAAGCAGACATTTCATGGAATAAAATATAAAACTCTAGCTAGTACTAAAACAATCAGAGTCTTTTCCTTTGTCTATTTCAGCCCCAGACTGACGGGGTTTGCTGTCGGCTATTTTTCCGTATCGCTGAAATCGAGGCGTTACTTTTTGTTCCAGGATATTCCTCTTTTCACTGCAGTTCGTGTTTGGAATAAGGGTTCTATAGGGTGGCACTGTCCTCAGAATTGAAAAAAAAAATAATATATATATAAAGATATATTGGTCCAGTGAGGTCTCGCCGCTGGTTGCTAAGACACTCTATGGCGTGATGAAAAAAAAGAACTTTAGGAAAATGATACTCCTCGGCTGTTCAATGAAGTGATGGCAGAGTATGACCAGTGAGTTTTCTTTAGGGGGGGGGGGGGGGAATAATCCAGTAGGAAAACGTTTACTGTCTTGTGTAAAAAATAAGTGATATTAATTCTGCCACAGCAGATCAGTGATATTAATGGAATTCATTCATTCATAACCCTCCACTCCCAAAGGAGCATAGGCCTTCAACAAACACATGCCAAGTCCTCCTGTCACGTGCCATCATCTCAAGTTCTTTCCATGTTCTCCTCATCATTTTCACCTCTGTTTCCAACTCTCTTCTCCATGTGCTTCTTGGTCTACCTCTGCCTCTCTTGCCTTGGGGGTTCCAGAACAAGGACTGCCTTGTAATGCTATCAACAGGTTTCCTCAGTGTGTGTCCTATCCATCGCCATCGTCTTCTTCTCATCTCTTGTTCCACTGGCACTTGTCCAGTTCTTGTCATCAGTTCCACGTTGGTAACCTTGTCATACCATTTTAATCCCTCTATTCTACGCAAGCACCCATTTATGAAAGTCTGTAGCTTTTTGGTTGTTGTCTTTGTTGTTCTCCATGTCTCCGAGCCATACAATAGGACTGACTTCACATTTGAGTTGAATATTCTTATTTTCGTGTTGGATCCTATTTCTCTTGATCTCCATATATTTCCCAATGCAATGAAAGCTCCTCTTGCCTTTTGTATTCTTATTTTGATATCGCTGTCTGTCCCTCCAACTTTGTCTATATTACTGCCAAGATATGTGTACGATTCTACATCTTGTATTGGTGTTTCTTCAAGTTCAACCCTGTTATCATTACCTGCATTTGATATTTATGGAATGGCTTCTGGCAATTGTTCTTCTTCAGTTATACTTTAAAATGGCTTATTGTTAAAGTTCTTGGTTTTACTACTCTCATGGTTGGAGAGGTGGACCACATAGAGGTCACAACATGAAGATTTAACCACAATAATCGCTGGATGGTGTAAGAACCAAAGTCAGTAAGACCATAAGAAACGCTAGGACGCAAAGGTATGACCAGTCTATATGTAGAAAATAGATAAACATGAAATCATAAAATATAAATCATATCCTGACACGCATTAGTTTTTTAGGTATGACTATTTTAACCACTCCGGTATTTAATTATATATATATTTAAAAAAAAACCAGCGAGTTCATCGTAACGGTTTAAACACGAGATATGAACACTAGTCGTTTAGAAAATTACACACTTATGAATAGAATTAAATTGCGTTACATCAATTACACTGACAAACAACATTTTTCTTTCTTATATAAGAATAAGTATTCTTAGGTCAGTTTCTTGCGCTGATTTCAAATCTGAAATCCGTTTATCTCTATCACGTCGGGTTCTTAAGATATTTGTGATTAAATATATTTTTGGGAAACCGTTATTTGCTCCGTTTCATTTTTACTATATAACTTATTAAAAATTAATAAAATGCAAAATAATTCTACTTTTTATACCGCTAAAAGATGCATGACATATGTTACAATATGTTTCAAATAGTTACTGTATTTTGAAATAATTCTGAGCGAAATATGGCTTCTAGAAGTTGTAGAAATTCGGCTGATCTGTTCTGTTACGTGTGTGGATATTTTACCGATCGTGTTCACCAGAAAAACTTTACACCATTACTAAAGAAAGCATATGAACTTTATTTCGATTCGAAAGTTGATGATGCAAATAAATCTTGGAAGCCAAATGCAGTTTGTTCGACTTGTGCAAATACATTGGCAGGTTGGTTACGAAAATCGCCGAAGCATAAGTCGATGCCTTTTGGAGTGCCAGTAATATGGCGTGAACCGACAAATCACGCTACTGATTGTTACTTCTGCTTGACAAATATCCATGGTTTCACTTTTAAAACTAGAAAGTCTGTGGTTTATCCAAATATTGAATCGGTTTCGAAACCAGTGCCTCATGATCCAATCACGTGTCCGATCCCAGTTCCACCAGAACAATATCCGTTGGACGTGAATGAACCATCAGAAAGTGATAGTTTACCTGCTTTAGAAACTAATTCTGACTCGGATTATATACCGGTGAATGATGGTGTTCACTTAATTAACCATTCAGAACTTTCAGATCTAATACGTGATCTCGCTCTTACCAAAGGACAAGCGGAATTACTCGGTTCGCGACTCAAAGAATGGAATCTTTTAGCGCCCAATACTCCGATATCTAAATTTCGTCATAGACACAGAGAACTTGTTCAATACTTTGAGATGGATGATGACATTTGCTATTGCAAAGATGTAAACGGTCTAATGGTGCACCTCGGTCATGAGCACATAGTCAACGAATGGCGACTTTTCATCGACTCTTCCAAGACTAGTCTAAAAGCCGTGTTATTGCATAACGGAAATTTATTTTCATCAATTCCAGTCGCCTACTCTGTTCATATGAAAGAAACTTATGACAATATGGCTATACTTTTGGCAAAAATAAAGTACAATGACTACCAATGGCGGATTTGTGGAGACCTAAAGGTCATTGCAATTCTCACGGGCATGCAGACTGGGTATACTAAATTTTGTTGCTTCCTATGTGAATGGGACAGCCGCAACAGACAGGAACATTATGCAAGAAAGGTGTGGCCTATCAGGGATCGTATGCAGCTCGGGCATAAAAATGTAATACACGAGCCATTAGTTAACAAAGACAGCATCATTTTACCACCGTTACATATAAAGTTGGGGCTCATGAAGAATTTCGTAAAAGCGTTAGATAAAACGAGCAAAGCTTTCACTTATCTTCGAGAAAAGTTTCCGCAAGTTAGCGATGCAAAGATAAAGGAAGGTATCTTTGTAGGACCTCAGATTAGGAAAGTTATTGCAGACAAACAATTCGAGAACTTGTTACATGGTAGTGAACTTCGCGCATGGATGGCATTCAAATCGATCGTCGATAACTTTCTGGGAAATCACAAATCTGTCGACTATGTGCATATTGTTAAGCAGTGCATAGATGCATACAGAATTATGGGCTGTAACATGTCCCTCAAAATCCATTTGCTCGATTCGCATCTTGACTTTTTCCCTGACAACCTTGGCGAAGTCAGCGATGAACATGGAGAACGATTCCATCAAGATATCGCCGTAATGGAGTCACGTTATCAAGGACGGTGGAGTGTGACCATGCTTGCCGATTATTGTTGGATGCTTCATCGCGATGTACCACATGCCATTCACCGACGAAAGTCGACTGCAAAGAAATTCAAGCCTACATAACTGTTGTACTTCTTGTACAAATGATGTTGTAATACTGTATGCTTTGTTAAAAAACTTCAATTGCGTATTTCTAGAGATCCCGACCTGATAGAGAAAAAAGGTTTGCAGATTTAAAAACAGCGCATTAACATTGACCAGAAAAACATAGAAATGTTAGAGAAAGAAAAAAAAAATTTTTTTTTGTTAGCCAGTGTTATCAATCGCCTAGCGGCTTATAGATTATTTGAAGCATCTCTCACTGGGGACATAGCAGGTGATTAAATTTACCTTTACAGCTGGAGAACTTTGCTACAGGTTTGTTTAATACGTTTCAATTAACACAAAAATCCCAGTGAAATATAATGAACTTAAACAATTAAATCACTTTGATGCTAATAACTATATATTTACCGCAGCACAAGAAACTGAAATAAATCTCCGCGTATTTCTATAGGAAATCCAGATAAATAAGACTCTAAAAAAGGCGCGCTAGACCATTCAGGAAATCCTGATAGCAAACTGACAACTGAGTTTGATGAGCATGACTATATATATGAAATGGCGGATTTTACCCTCCCTTATGAGGAAATTCACACCTCTCGTAGATTCTTCGTTCCATTCCTGAATATCAAAGTCAAAAATCACACCAAAGCCTACCGTAGATTCGTTTCCCTAGCGAGCGAGCTTTTAGGTTCGTTTCCCTAGGTGAGCAAATTTGCGTCTCTGGGAGCACGATCAAAGGGCTTGCAGTCGGTGAGTGGTTAACGCCCCTTGATACTGCAATTAACGAACCGTTCTCTCTTTAGAAACTACAAAACCCGTGGCCTCGCCCTCCCCGTGTTTCAGGGATCAAGCACTGACGTGATGGCGTAATCTGACAGCAGGTAAACGTCCTTTTTTTAAAGAGAAGACAGTTAATTATGAATAGTTGGATTATAAGTGCTTGAAACAAAGACAGGAGGCGTGGCTAAACTAAGAATCGGACAGTTGGCAATAGAGAGACCTGGCTTCCACGTGTTTAACTGTGCATGCTTAATTAGCCAGCGAGGGAAATCCACGTTCGATCGTTGCTTGAACCCAAATAGTGAGGGCCTCGATGAGAATAAAGTGGATTGGTCCTGGTTGCTAAATTTTCATGTCACAGTCGTCCCCGCTTGAAGACATGAAACCATTTTTCATGTTTCTTTTATGACAATGAAGCTGCCCTGATCGGTAGCTTCTGGATGATTGGTGTGTTCAGTTTCATCCTCTTCTTCGGTGGTCCAATTTCTACTCATGAAATCTGCTTCGACGTTCTGTTTTCCCGGAACATATTCCCCTTTAAAGGAGTGCACGCTTAATAGCAAAGCCCGGCGCATGATCCTCGCATTAAATTCCTTATTCGCGCCAAGAAAAGCTAGAGGAGCATGGTCTCTTTGCACCATGAATGATACTCCGTAAAGATATTCGTGGTGTCTCCTTATGCAATGAACCAGCGCTAGGCACTCTCTTTCCACTGTGGAATAGTTACGTTCTGCAGTGTTCAGTTTACAGCTGCCATACGCAACAGGAAATAACAGATTCGGATCGGTGTCATCTGCTTGGAGTAGTGTTGACCCGATGCCTTGACCTGATGTTTCGACCCGCAATATAAAAGGTTTTCTAAGGTCAGGTAGTCGTAAAATGGGTTATTTGGACAACTGCATCTTGAGTGTGATGCAAGCGTGTTTGCACTTCGAATCCCAAACAATTTTGTCCAGTCGCCCTTTTCTGGTCAGGTCAGTAAGGGGTGCGGTTAATGCGTTGAAATTTTTGATACATTTTTGATAGAATGCACACAGTGATAGGAAAGAAAGCGTGTCTTTCTTCGTTCGGGGTCTCCTTGCTGCAACAATTTTCTAAATATTCTTGGTAACAGGCCACATGCAGCCTTGAGAAATGGTATGTCCCAGGAAGTCTAGCTTTTCAAATCCGATGAAACAATTTCTGGGTCTAGCTGTGAGAACCGTTTCCTGTAGTCTCATGAGGAGCATAGTGATGCGTAACTTTCCTTAGGTGTTCTCAATGGGCCATACTGACCATCACTGTTGCAAGCCCTGTTGCAAGTGAGGATTGAAGGTGGTATATATATATATATATATATATATATATATATATATATATATATATATATATCAGTGGTACCAGGAAGATGATAGGTGTACTGGCACTGTAGGTAGATGGTACTGCTACTGGTGTAAATATTTTGACATACACGTCCACACAGAGCTACTGTAAACAGGTCATGACGACGTCACAGTAATACAGGATGATGAAGTCAGGAAGCGTTAAACGACTGGTGACGTTTCCAAACATTTTATTGCAGTACAATATAACAACACGCTGACATCAACACGTACATTGTCATCTGAACCAAGGTTCAGCACATCATAGACGTAATCTCACGTCAATACACCTCTGGCAAAACATAGGCCGCTTGAACAGCGGGCTTACAGATATAGTTCATTGATACTCTGGTACAACACCTCTGGCAAAATTAGGCCGCCTTGGACAGCGGGCTTACATAAATAATTCCTTGATCATTTGGCTCAACACCTCTGGATAAAACAGGCCGCCTTGGACAGCGGGCTTACATAAATAATTCATTGATCTTTTGGTTCAACACCTCTGGCGAAAATAGGTCGCCTCGGACAGCGGGCTTACATAAATAACCCAAAGTTTTATGGCAATGCAAATAAGTTCAAAATGTCTTCTTTACCTGCTCTGCCTTCCATGAATCAAACACAAGAAAACACTTGCCATTTCCTAGGCTTATAACTAACTCCAAGCCAGAATCACGTTAAAGGGGATCTTAAACATAATCTAATCACAGAAGAACTCTGATCCCTTAAGACACTTAGCCAGAGCAAAACGCTGAACAACTTGTCAGCTCGAAATACGCCAGGCGACTCTTCCAAAAAACAGTCTTCCCGTCGCGCCCAAATCCTAGCGCATGCGCAAATCAATCGCGCGACCTGAGTTCGTTCACTACAGGAATGTACACTAAACTGTTCCCAGAAAATCTACGAACAGAACCTTATATGGGCATATCGCTGGACACAAGTAAGGCCAAGGGGATACAACAACTAAAACAAGAATGTACTCGAAGCTGTTCCAGGAAAATCTACGAACAGAACCTTATATGGGCATATAGCTGGACACAAGTAAGCTCAAGGGGATACAACAACTAAAACAACCTTTTCCCAGAAAATAAAACTACTGGTAACCTCCCTTAGACCACAAATATAAGAAGATGTGAAAAGATTGCACATTAAAACAAACTGACACTTAACACATAGCAATCGTATCAATATGTTCATCATAGTTTTCCGATGCAATTAATATGTCATCCATGAAATTATGGATATGGGGACTGTGCAAGAGTTCTAAAAGCTTCCTCATCATTCTGGTGAAGACTCCAGGTGCATTGTGCAGTCCGAACGGCATCACATTGAAGGTGTAGTGTCCTTCACTGGTGCTGAATGCTAACAAGGGTTTAACTTCCTCCTTGACTGGTATTTGGTAATATTCTTTACTCAGGTCAATCTTGGAGAAAATTATTGCCTTGCTAAGCTTGACGAACAGCTCAGAAGCGCCCTGTAAAGGTTCAGGCCGGAATTCCGTTACTGTGTTAAGTAAACGGTAATCAATGCACAGCTGAACTTCCTTATTGGGCTTCTGCAACAGTACTACACTCGATCTGTAAGGAGAGGTAGACTCGCTAATAATTTCTGCCTGACGCAGCTTGTCTATTTCTCCGCGCAGTGTATCAGCTTTAGTGTACGGAATGGGGTAAACTCTGGTTCGAACAGGGGTCTCGTTTGTCAATTTCATATCGAATTCTATGAGATTTGTTCGATCAGGTACATTCGTTAAGGCTGCAGTGTACTGTTTCAGTAGCGCCCTGGTTTCTGTCTGTTGTGTTCCGAGAGACTGTCGCCGAATTTGACAAATTTAAAAGATTCCGTTTGTTGCAATGGATACTCCATGCAACTATCGTCATCTTCCTCATCTTCCGTCGCTATGGCGACTGCCAGGAGATGTTCGGAGGACGGCACCAGTCTTTCCAAGTATTTCTTTAGCAAATTTACGTGGCATACCTTCTCCTTTCCTTTAATAGAGATTTTGAATTAATGCAAGATATCTTTTTAAGGACGGTAAACGGCCCTTGCCATCCGATGCGAAGTTTGTTGTTTCCGGTTGGAAGTAACAACAAAACTTTTTCCCCTGGTTGGAGTTCTCTCTCTTTGGCTGCTTTATTATATCGTTGAGCGTGCTTTGCGCGTGCTCGCTTAAGGTTGGTCGCTGCTAGTGCTAGATCCTTCTTCTTCTTCTTCTTCCTCTTCCTCGTTCGTCCTGAAAAGGACGGTGGTTGCGTTGTGTCTGTTTACGCCTAAGCTGTCTTCTTCTTCTTCCTCGTTCGTCCCGAAAAGGACGGTTGTCAGAAGAACTACTAGTGTAACGTGGATTTATCATCATCATCATCATATTAATGTATCACCAACAACAATAGCACGGCTCAATGCTAGAGGTACGACCACACTACACTGGCTGACACAAACATACCATGACACTGGCTACAGGTACTGATCCTCTTTAATGAAAACTGTACACACACAAAACAATACGCATGACAATGCAGTGAAGGATGCCTAATAACTTGTCAAAACACCGTAGCACCACATAATGTCAAAATGCCATTAACACGACACAATCAGTGGCTACACTATAATCATTTCTGAACAAACAACGCAATACATAACTGCGCTAATATTATTATAAGCATTATCCAGGAGAAAGTCACTAGATTCCACAATATCTATGAAGTAACAAACCAACTACTCCCGATCACATGAAAAGCAAGAAGTATGACCAAAAAACTGGCATCCATATGATATCCCAGAAAATTTGCTGACAAAGGCCAAACAACGACCGCTAAGGCCGGCAGACATATCTCCAATTCCCCTTTGCGCCAAAAAGCTCCCTTCCGGCTTCCGTCTAATCGAAAACTGACCGAGCAAGTTTTTACAAGAGACGAACCAGTGTTGTCGCTCTCCAGTGTGACCAATATACAATTTAGCGAAAGTCTATGTCGTGACATCCATCCCCCCCTTAAGAAAGAAAACGCAGTTTTCTTCCACCGGAGGAGTCATGCCCAGCCCCCCTTTGGAGTATGGACGAACAAATGCCAAGATAGCACCTCCTTATGCAAATAAAGAATGCCAGAGTTGTGCTATACCCTCGTCGTACATGCCTTTTCACTTACTAGACTCAATACAAAGAAATATGCACCAATCTACACTGGGTACTGATCCTGGAGTAGTCTACACATCATGCATGTTACACAAAATCCAAATACCTGATTGTCACCAATCAAACCCTAAGTTCTCGTAACACAATCATCATGTCACAACATAGTTATAGGCATAATATAATATGGTATGTCCACACATAGAGTACACCTACTAGATCTTGCCTCTATGGCAGCATATACCATACATTGAATATTAAAATACATCATCATGAAATATCAACTGAAATAGTCATAATGCCTTACTTACATAAATTCCAATAAATACTCTCTTTTCAGATGTAAGTTTTCCCAGAAACTATAACTGTTCAATTATTTGACAACCTGGACAAGACATCTGTTACTACATTTACAACATCCTCATATTGATATAATAGTAGAACTGGGGGCGCGGGTCAGAGCCTATCAGGTTCGGTTCGCGTCAACCGAAAGATCTTACTAAAACGAACCCGAAAATCTAGCTCTAGCTAACGCTGAACTATTAGCAGATGGTTTCGAAGCAAAGACATATGCTTCTGCCTAACTGCCCTACGCGCACCCCAACTATTCACAAAAGTAACACGTGCCATTTTGGTATTGTCGCGTAGCGACAATACTTCTACAAACTTAACCAGCGCAACCTCATCAAACACTCGTCTGAGTGTGCGCCAACTAGCACTCAGTGGCACATTACGCACCAAAACTGTGCGATCACTAACTCTCGGACTTGAATATAAGTCCCCACTGCTCCTAGTCATGTCCTTCGGTACATGCCGCGAACTACGCTTCCGGTGTACCTTTTGTTTATCAATCTTGGAAGTTTGGTGATGCTGAGCCTCTGCATCAGCTACATCTATGGCACTATGCACCCCGCGTACATTACCGACGGTTAAATCGGCAATCGGATCCTCCAGGACCAACGCGTAGACTCTACCCGTAATGAACGGTGTGTCCACACTAATGCACGCCTGGGGGTAAGTCTCAACTTTGCCCCCGAACGTGGTGCATTTTACCGTCTTGCCAGTCAGGCAAAAGTCGTCGATGCAAGATCGACGCACCCCAATTGTTGTGCATCCGGTGTCTCTCAACACCCGGACTGGTCTATTCTCCACCTTTCCTTCGTGGAGGATCACCTTGCCAGTCTCATGCACTGCCGATAGACATGGTGCCGCATGCCCACATTGTAGCACTAATCTCTCATTCGCATTGAACAGAAGGCGGCACCCCGCACAGTCCTCGTTGTTCATTGTGTCCAACACAACCGCGGAATTTGCGTGTTCAATCGGAGTAGTGCAGCTATCAGCACTATGACCCCTGCCATCGCAATTGGTACACACGCGCTCTTTCTTTTTCTCCTCGCGTGTACCTTTGCTGGAGCCCTTCGATGACGAAGACCCCGCATCAGAGTCAGAAGACCGACTCTCTGAGGACGCACTCCTCTGCTTATAATGTTTGGTTTTATACCAAAATCGGTCATCGTCACGCGAGTCCTCGAATCGTACCTGCTTTCGCGCTTGACGATCCCCTCCGTTGCTATAACTATCATAACGTTGGCTCTGCCACCTCGGCCAACTGTTCCTATGGGAACGAAAATTCGTATTAGTACCTTTATATGGCCGATAAGGACTGGAGGGCCTCTCATAACTCTGCTCTTGACCCCTGTCTGCCTTATCTGACTGATTTTGCCTAGTTTGGCGTTGAACTTTGCCCACACTGGCAACTATGTCTTCTGTCAGACCCGACTTCTGAATAGGTTTGCCCGGATGGGCCAGGACATAATGGTGCCCCAACTGGGCCATGGACTCAATGTCCTTTGGTTGACGTTCCTGGAAGAACGCCACCAACTCACTAGAGCATGAGGACAACACTTTGTCTCGTAATATTAAGTCCAACAAGCCATTAAAGTCCTTTGTTATTCCCTCCATTTCGATCCACCTATTTAGCAGAAGTTTGATCTTTGAGATAAAATCCTCAAAGTCCTGGTCTGAACTAGGCATCGCGTTTTTAAAACGCGTCCGGTAGCCGTCAGCAGTCAGACGGAACCTCCGGAGCAATCTCTCCTTCACTTTGTCATAATCCGCCCTTTCCTCTACAGGGAGGCTATAAAAAGTCTCCATCGCGGGCCCCACTAGCAGTGTTGATAGAAGAGATGGCCATTGATCCCTATCAGCCTTGTAGGCCACACATTCGGCCTCAAATCTTTCCAAGAAGAAGTCTAAACTATCAATTTTCTCATTGAAATTTGGTAGCCGCAGTCTAAAGGGACGATGAGCCGCACCAGAAGTTGAGTTCTGACCACTCGCACCCACTTCTAACTTCTTTAATTGTATCTCCTTTTCCATCATTTTCTCTTCCTGAGCTATTCTCATTCTCTCCTTCTCCAATTGTAACTCTCTATCTTCCTTCATCTTCCTTTCTTGTAACTCTCTCTCTTCTTTCATCTTCCTTTCTTGTAACTCTCTCTCTTCTTTCATCTTCCTTTCTTGTAACTCGAATTCTCTCTGTTTCCACTCACTTTCTTCTTTCATCTTCCTTTCTTGTAACTCCTTATCTTCTTTCATCTTCCTTTCTTGTAACTCTCTCTCTTCTTTCATCTTCCTTTCTTGTAATTCGTATTCTTTTCTTTTTAGCTCTAACTCTTCAGCTCGAGCATCTCTTAGAGCATTTTGTTTCTCAATTCTCTCCCTCTCTTCCTTCTCTTTTCTGTCATTTTCCTCCTTTGCTGCTTTCTCTTTCAAATCTTTTTGATTCTCTATTGAATTGAATTCTGCCTTAGCAAACTCCACTAATTCTTTTCCTGTGTACCCGGCTGCTTGGCCTATCCGCATGCAAGTATCAATGTCCATGATGTACACTTAGAATGCTCAGTATTATTTCTTACAATATATATACTATCAAATCGCTCAGTTGTATGTACTGTAACCTCTTAATCAATAGTTGTATAATCACAACTTTCTGATATCTTGACACTAATGTCAACTTGGTTCAAAATAGGTATTACTTCCACACTTCTATCCTGGCACCCACACTGGTGCTATAATCCAATAACACTCCTGTTAATATTACACTGAATAATCTCTGTTATGCAAGTACTGTGGCAAAAAGAACACAAATGAGGACTACACAGATGAAGTAAACACACACATCACACCACGAAAACAAAATTCCAGTCACGAGGAACAAGACGATAGAACACAAAGAGAAGACGCAGATTAATATCTACAATGCGTGACTGAGCACGACCGAAAACAAGGGATACCTGTAAACGTATTTACAAGATAGTAAGATAGGACAAGAGAACACACCCCTTAAGCGGAACACAAGAAATACTAAATGTACACGACAATATAAATACATACACCACAACTACAGCTAACATCAACCTAGCTCGGAATGTTATGCAGGGCAGTTGCAGGAAATTCGTCTGCCAGACTCCGCCACAGAACAAACACAGCCACAACTTAATAGAATTGGTCTAATCCAATCCTTTCCACGAAAGGCCAAAACTGGATTACACTCACACACCACTACACTATAACACCAAAGACTCTACAAAAACCACTCTCAACAATGAGGTGCTAGAAGGTAACTCTTCCACCAAGCCCTATCTTCACTTCAGAGATAATAAACTAAGTAACCTATCAGTAATAATATACTATAATGCCACAACTATATGTATATATAATGCAAATATAAGCAAACTACTAAGGTAATAAAGTAAGATCAGACTTAACTAACAAACAATATACAATCAAACAAACTAAATCATACTTGTACACTGAGAAAAGACAAAACAAAAGGAAAGAAAACAATAACAAGTTAAGAAGCAGACAAAAAAAATAGCATACACTCTTCAACAAATCAAAGTAACTGATAAATAGAATCAGTAAGAAAGACAGACTAGAAGATTAAATACTCAGAAAAAACAACAAAATATCGATATAGTACATAATACATAAACAAACAAACAACAACTTAACTGAAGCTCCAATGGCGCTTGAGTAAGCAGAATCCTCCGCACTGACGAAGATGATGAACAGAACAAACAGGACTCCACACTTGAAAACACGTAATCCAAACGAATATAAGTCCAGGAATAACTGTCAAATCTGAGTGTCACTGTCCCGTAATTTCTTGTATGATGACCGCACTATATTCCACGATGCTCACACAGCACTGTCAATATTATCATTGGAAATGTTCACTTCTGCAAAGTTCAGCTACACAGTTACAATCAATAGTCTACCCGACAGGTACACGTGTAAGATCCTTGGTACTGTCACATATGTAGCACACGACCAGTCTATAAAGACGTAGAATGGTCCAAGGATCCCAGCAGACTGTAAGGTAATATCCACTGGACTCCAACACGTCGGTGAGACCGTCTGTAGACGAAATACGCCCCTGGTCAGGCACTTCTGTGTTGTTAGGCACTGTCACAGGCGTCGACTTAGGGAGGTCAATGCACGAGATTTTCACCCCTGAGTGGGCACATCTGGGTAGTAAGATGATGGCATCACTTTGCAGGAACACTGGTCTATAACGACAAAATCTCCCTCCTGATGACACCACAGTCTACCACTCGGGCCCTGAGCACACCAATATTAACAAAATCTCCCTCCTGATGACACCACAGTCTATCACTCGGGCCCAACTACACCAAAGAAAATAGCCAACTGGTTTCCTCTACATCCTACATAACCCCTCTAACCACACCTGTCACTCCGCTGCTCCGGCTGGATCACTGTCGCTCACAAGCAAAAAGACTCAGAAATGTGTCAAACTGAGCCGTTTGCCCCACACTGTAACAACAGCTTAACACTTCAACAACTGTAAACAGCCCTGCAACCATGCCCTAACAAACAACTTGAAACTTAATTACACACTATTCCACCTGCGATAAACTGACAACTTACAGAAAATAACCATAGCGAACTACAATGCAACAAGTAGGTCAGCGCTTGAGAACGAGGTCAGGTCAAGCGACCGTAAACAGGACACTAATGGATCGACACACACATTAACTTCAACTGGACACTGAAACGTAAACAACTCACACCCGTGAATTGACGGAAAATATGAAGGCGGCCAGACAGTGGCGTTACAAACCTTTTAACACTGTGTGTGCACAATAAATAATGGCATAATTACTGCCCCACAGGCTATAATGCCTTATTATCAAATAATATAGAATCACTGATGCCAGCTAGCTGGGAAAACGCTATAACATACTGGCCTCCATGGCCAAAGAATAGTCTGCAATAAATATGAGCCAAATACTAGAAAATAACTGGCCCCATGGCCCACAGGTTCACCACAAAATCGGACGAGACCTCAGATGTCAGAACTACTAGTGTAACGTGGATTTATCATCATCATCATCATATTAATGTATCACCAACAACAATAGCAAGGCTCAATGCTAGAGGTACGACCACACTACACTGGCTGACACAAACATACCATGACACTGGCTACAGGTACTGATCCTCTTTAATGAAAACTGTACACACACAAAACAATACGCATGACAATGCAATGAAGGATGCCTAATAACTTGCCAAAACACTGTAGCACCACATAATGTCAAAATGCCATTAACACGACACAATCAGTGGCTACACTATAATCATTTCTGAACAAACAACGCAATACATAACTGCGCTAATATTATTATAAGCATTATCCAGGAGAAAGTCACTAGATTCCACAATATCTATGAAGTAACAAACCAACTACTCCCGATCACATGAAAAGCAAGAAGTATGACCAAAAAACTGGCATCCATATGATATCCCAGCAAAACTGCTGACAAAGGCCAAACAACGACCGCTTAGACCGGCAGACATATCTCCAATTCCCCTTTGCGCCAAAAAGCTCCCTTCCGGCTTCCGTCTAATCGAAAACTGGCCGAGCAAGTTTTTACAAGAGACGAACCAGTGTTGTCGCTCTCCAGTGTGACCAATATACAATTTAGCGAAAGTCTATGTCGTGACAACGGTGGTTGCGTTGTGTCTGTTTACGCCTAAGCTGTGATATCTGCACCTTTCGGTCGACACACCCGACTTCTGCACGGCATTTTTTAGGACCGGGTTTGCCTTCCCATTGCGATCCACACTCGCTCAGACAGACTGCACTGCTGCAGACTGTTTCCAGGACCACCACGTGGAGGTGGAGTGCGGTCTTGACCAGCTCTGATTCGCTGGTCCTGACGCAGGCAGTCAAGCTATTGCTGCGTCTTTGGGTCCCGCCTAAGCTGTGATATCTGCGTTGCTAGATCCCATCCTAGTTGTAACTTTTCCTTAAGATTCGATACATATTTGCTTGCTGATACGACTGTCTCGTCAGCCTTCTGGTCTACTTAAGAAAGTGGATACAAATTACACAGCCCTACAAAAAAAGTTTTTTTTTTTTGGTGCCAAACATTTTACTCTTGATTGTACATAAATGAGGCCTGCTCAATCCAAATATCACATTTACTTGTCTGTAGCAGCTCTAGTTTTTGAGATACAGACATTTTTGTATTTCATTAATACAGGGTGACCAACAACAACAAAATGGGCCCGCGCGCGCAGTTATTGTGCGCACGCGGGCCCGTTTTTTTTTGGGTCACCCTGTATTATTACAATATTTTCTATATAAGGCTATGTAAAAAAAACTATTGCTAACTAGTCCTTTACAAAAGAAAACTGCTTGTTTACTCTCAGTTTCAGTTTTCCAAGAATCTTCCCAGAATTGCTTTTTTTTAGATTTTAAGCCACTGCATGCATGTTAGTATGCTACTTATTTTATTACACTTCTAACAGAGAATGGCATCATCTTCAAGAAGAGCATGTTTTCTTTCACCGCATTTATTTTGTTATATTTGTGGAGAGTACACTTTCAAAGAAGAACATAGGAAGCATATTACTGTTTTTGTGAAAAAGGCATACTTTGCTTACTTTAAAGTAAAAACTAGGTGACCAGGACAAGTCTTGGCCTCCTCATATTGTTTGCAAAACATGTGTTGAACACCTGCAACAGTGGACTTGTGGGAAAAGAAAATGTTTAAAATTTGGAATTCCAATGATTTGGAGAGAGCCCAAGAACCACTATGATGACTGTTATTTCTGTGTTGTGAATATTAAGGGAATTAATGGAAAAAATCACAAAAAGTCGAAATATCCAGATTTAGATTCTGCTAGGCGACCTGTTCCACACGGAGATGACATACCAATTCCAACTTTCAGTCAGATTTCGGATTCCCTGCTAGAAGATGAGACAGCAGTGGCACGTGGAACGACAAGTGACAGTGATAGTGATTTCGAAGATGATTTTTCAGATGCTCAACGCTTCGACCAGCTTGAACTAGATGATATAATCCGAGATCTATATCTCTCCAATGAATCTTCAGAACTTTTGGCTTCAAGATTGAAAGAAAAAAAATTACTGACTGCTGAAACAAAGGTTACTGTTGAGTTCTTTTGTGATGGTTGGTAGTAGTAGTATGCTAGTGGTAGGTGTATCAAAATCCTAGCTTATACACGCGAATGTTTCCATCAATATGGCAAAAAAACTGTTCAACAAAATCCAACGAGAGGTAGGCAATTGGCCAATACTTGAATGTAATTAACTCGTTGGTCAAAGTTATTACGATTTATTGACGTATTACGAACGGCAATCAACAAGACTATCATGATAAACGATGAGAGTATTATATTTTACAGTTACTGATAATAATAATAAATTCTTGCAGATTCTTTATCAATCAAGTCCTTTTCTATCCAAGTGACTAGGATTCACTAACAGTTACCATCTGAGATACATTAAGGTAATGTCCGTTGACCTTCTTCCAAGGACATCTGTCATAGTAAACGGATTCATACTCATGGATGACGCTTCCATATAATACTTGTCTAAATCCCAGACTTTCTCCTTACAATAATTTATACAGTTGATATAATCCATAAAAGTCATACACGAAAATACAAACAGGTTAGAGACTTCTGTTGACTAACCTCTCCTGCAATATGCCACGACCTTGGCATAGGTATTACGAAAATACGATATTCAATATATGATCAAATATATATCCTTTACTCGTAGAACTTCCCACTACGAAAGATTTCAGTGAGGCTAAGATCTCTACTGTTCCATTCTAGGAATCCAGCAAATATGGATTCCCGCTAGACTCCAGTGATGAGAAGCCGTTCCACTTAATCATTAATAAATATATAAAACGAGGGCTCAAAACAACTTACGCATCGAACTGGATGTTGGCTTCCACCTGAAGACCAACCATCCTTCACAAACAATTCTTCCATAGAATTGTACCGAATAAATAATATAGATACACGGACAGTAAGTCCGACTTGCCCTTTTCAAGATCCTGACGTCATAACCCCTAAACTAGGTAACCCGTGCGCCAAGAGAGACACATACTCTGCATTGTGCACGTCGGTGCGTGAATAAATCGAACGCACAAATAATATAACTATATCAAGACTGGTACGTACAATGGCAGGACCGAAGACTACCCCCTAGGTAAAAACGTACGCAACAGCTCCCTTATCACCGGCCCTTAAAAAAATTAATTCTATTAATTTTTTTTGAACTAAGTACCCAAGAGAGGTGAGTCAAAAACTACATCGATATCTATGAACATAAATCAAAGTCATAATGTTATACCATATTATGAAAAAGAATAGTAAATGAAAATCAATATAACTAAATGAAAGTATGCATTAAAGCACACATCCACAATCGACCTACTTTGGAACGATGTGGTAACATTCGAAGTAAAAGAAAGTTGAAAACCAAAAAGATGATAAAAACATTCAACTAAATTTTCAAAACAAACATATGATTTCCAATGAAAATGAATAGCACCGATGATGATAAGCAATGACAAGAGAATCACAAAAAAAAATGAAAATAAAACATGCAAAGTGCAACAAAGCATAATTAAACACGTTAAGAGGCAACACCCTTAATGCTTCTAACATTAGTAAGGTGGACTAGTTATCTAAAAGTGGAAAGATCATGTACCATGAGAAGTAAATATAAGTACAAAGAGACATTTACAATTATGAAAGTTAGTTAATGTGTACTCTACAATTAATTAAGTAGCTTAAATTGATTTCTTCTAATTAATATAGTTCTTAATTACAAACAAATAACTAATTACTAATTTATTTAAGTAAAATGCAATTTTACTCAGTGTTCCTGTTCCATTAAGACTAGTTAGTAATCGACGAGAATATGTTCTTAATGTTCCATGTGCGATGAAAAGATATTCTCTAACACAATATGTAGTGTATTATGTTCCATAAGAATATTGACTATCCATATATCACTATAACAATGTTTCCGTACTAATAAAATGTTACTACACAAGAAGTTATGTTGTAATCCAAAAGTAAGTATATCCAGGAATTATGCTGGTACGAATAATTCAGTTCCATACAAAGTATGTATAGAGGTTCAATAAATGATACCGTACAAAGTTCCTTATATTATATCTGATTGATTATCTGTGAGGACGTTTCAACATCTGGAAGTGGTTTAGGTTCGACAAGTTCGCTTGGGCATCTTGACAAACAGTCTGCAAACACATTTTTCACTCCAGGAATTGAACGGATTTCAAAGCTATATGGCTGGAGAGCTATCGAATATCTCGCTGACTTTGAAGATTTCACGTCCTTGGTGTTCAGTGCTGTGAGAGCTTTTTGGTCAGTTTCCACTACAAAGTGTGAGCCCAGTAAGTATCGCTCCAGTTTTGTGACTGACCACACTAAAGCAAGCAACTCCTTATCAAGAACGGAGTATTTTATTTCGCTCGTCGTCAATTTTCTCGAAACGTACATAACTGGAAATAAGGTGCCTGTGTATTCTTGCATCAAAACTGCAGCAATGGCGTAAGAAGATGCGTCACTACGAAGAATAAAAGTGAGATCTTTGTTAGGCAACCTCAAAAAAGGCTCATTTAAAAAAAAATCTTTTATATAATCTAACGCGATTTGATGTTCGTTAGACCACTGGATTATGTTAGCTGTCCCTTTTCTCAGTAAAGAAGAAAAAGGAGCAGTTATAGTAGACAAATGAGGAATGAACTTAGAATAGAACTGTATTAGTCCTAAAAGAGATCTAACTTGTTTTTTTTGTCTTAGGTGCTGAGATGTTTAAAATTTTAGAGACATTACTGTCCTCTGTATACATTAAACCGTGACCTATACGATGACCCAGAAAGGAGATGTCATGAAAACCGACAAATGCCTTTGAAGGTTTCGCTGTTAAGTTATAATCCCGTAAAGTAGAAAGTAAAGCTTTTAATCCCTGAATATGTTCATCCCAAGAGTTACTGAAAAGACAGATGTCATCTATGTAAGTAATGACATCGGGACGATGAGACAGTACGCGGCGCATCATGCGTACAAAGGTAGCTGGCGCATTTACTAATCCGAATGGCATAAAATTCCATTGGAATAGTTCATGAGAACTAGAAAAAGAACAAATAACCATTACAAGAAAGAGATGACGACTGCATAGGCTGAGTCATCAAAGAATGTGAAATCAAAATCCAATATAGTAGGTTACTATCTGCGTGACGCAGAATCGGGAACCAATTGTAATCGGAGAGAATGGTGGTGGAAATACACACCATTGTCCCGCTCGATAGCCATGCGAGCATCTCTATTGGTCCTAAAAGTAACCACGGCGTCACCATACCTGTTATTGGTATGAGGTAACAGACGCACGAACCTAACGTCTGCCGTGTGGTTGAGAAAATCTCCTAGTGCTTGCCAACTAGTTCGCTGTGGCAGATTTTGCACAAGGATGGTGCGAGAAGATGCACCTCTACCAATATAAGTGGTACCGTAGTCACAAGAATGTGAACAAGGTTGATGGGTAACATTAGTCCTCTTAGGTATATTATAATATTTATTATTTATACCTTTAGGATTATTCTTAAATGTACCATACTTTTGTACTTGATTATTATTACTTATGCCAGACAAAGGTGTAGGTGTACGGCATGTCGTAGACACCTGCTTGCTGGGCAAAGTTAAAACCTTACTGACAACCTTATTGGTATTAATTTTCCCATCTGAGTTACAACTCTTATTTTTATTAGGAACATCCTTTCCCTTTTTCTCAAACGTAACCTTTTTCTTACGATCAGTTGCCTGCTGATCAAGTCGAGGGAAGGTATATGTCCCCCGGAATGACTTACTAGTCTTCACAGGTTGCGTTGAAACCTTAATGTCCTTCTTAAGAATGGATGCATGTCGTAAAGGTTGTAACGAATTAGCCACAGTGGCGTAATGAACAGTGGAATCATTTTCAATGCCAGATTCCAAGACCTTATCATTACATAACAGTTTAGCAATATGTGCATGTGAAACAAATCTAGGAATAGCAGTAAATACACGGGCATCATGTATATTTTGCTCTTCCCAATCAGCAATCTGCTGTGGGGTACACCCTTTAACCCCATGTATACGACCTAGTATGACATCACAAATTGGATTCGAAAGAAGACAGGCGTGGATCTTTCCTGAAAAGAAAGGTGTTTTTAAATCAATAACAGCTGTGGGAAATGTTTCCACTGTCCCACTAAAAGTAACACATTGGATGGTCTCTCCAGTTGCACAGGCGGGGTCGACCAAAGAGTTCCGCACTCCCACAGTACTGCAGCCTGAATCAAATAAAAGAGAGCATGGAATGCCATTTAAAAATCCATGATTTAATTGAAGGCATCCCGATCCATCGTGTGTAGCTGAAATGGTCGTACACACAGCCGGGAGACTTGGCAAAAAATGTCCGTACCGTAGCGTCGTGATCGCCCTGGGCTGGGATAAGGTATTACACTCATCACAAGACTTGACCTGTTCGAAATCCAGAGAACATGACATAGCACTATGTGCATTAACATTATTATCCTGTTTATTGTTAGAATGTGTATCACTCAAAGTAACATTGAAGTGTTGTCGTGGCTTGCTCGACGATCTATCTCTACGTCGCGATCGATTTTGACTATTGTCATTAAAATTGCTATAATTACCATTTCTGCTATCATTAAAATTTGGATGAGTACGCCAATGAAAGTTATCACTGTTGTGATGTTGGCTAAATGATTTATTCATAAATCTATGTCTATTTTCAGGATGATGTGATTTAGATCTCCAATGTTGTTTATTATTATTCCCTTGATTATATTTAGAATTGTCGTTACCAAATTCTCGAGATCCGTGAGCCTGGTTCCAAGAAACATTAAATGGAGCAGATTGTTAAAATTGCTTCCCCTTAAAAGAATTGCAATTCTTGTTATTTCCCTTTCTGACTTTTCTATCTCTAAGATTCATTATCAATTTTTTTTTCAGCTTCTATTTTCAACTCTACATAATCTGACTTCAACTTCTCATAATTCATTTTGACTTGTTCTAGCTCTCTAGCAATCCCATTCATAATATTTAAATCTTTAACTTCGAGTTCTGCAGCAGCAGTTTGAGTTAGATGTTCAACATCGATAGTGTGTTTACTGACATGTTCTTTATTAATGGCCTTTTCTTTTTCAAGTGCCTCAATGGCATTTTGATGGCTATTCGTAAGCTCCTCAACCCTTAATTTCAAAAGAGGAATCTCCGATGTAAGTTCTTGAATCTGAGCCAAATGAGCACGACAGTCTGTCTTTATAGTCATATTTAAATTATCAAATTCTCCAATGACCTTACTCTCCTTGTCAAGTAATTTTTTTACTGAGCGTACTTCATTCTCTAACTCATTTTTCTCCATGAGTAATTTTTCAATATTTATCTGTTTTTCCTGAGACATTTTCTCCTGTTGACATAGAAGATTCCTGAGTTCTTGACCAGTCAAATCAAGATTTGCTACTTTTTTTATCCAAAACTTTTATGTTCTGTTCCTTTAATAAATCCTTGATCCTTTCTGCTTCCTTAAATGTGTAGTCTGTCTCAACAGCAATAGCCAACATGCACTTGAACCCGTTGACTAGTGAGTGTGTGACAGAGACAGCTGTTGGGTAGCCAACACCCTTTTTCTTGAGTAGGTTCTTAATTTTTTGTTCTTCTACGAATTCTCTAAGCTTCTCTTTATACAAACCACGGGATTGCCCTAGATTAATGAGATATTGTACATGAGATACCTCAAACCTCTGAGCCGTGGCATGTTCAACAACTGCAAAAGCTGTTGCCTCATCAGGAGTCATACCAAGGGATTTAGCTTGGTAAATAAAATATTCCAAGGTAGACATTATTCAATATTATTCGGAAATAATTCTACTTAAAAGTGTTACTATACCAAGTGGTCTTCGTTCCTGTCCTAGAACGGTAAATTATACTCATATAATTGTCAAATATATTAATAATCAATAAAGTAATTTATGCAATGAAATGTTATGAAAGCAACAAAGTGATAGACACTAGGAACAATACTGACAAGACAAAATAATCAAAGACAAGTGAAAACAGTCGCAGAAATCAAATAAAAATAAAATGTGAAACTAAAATAGAATGTCGTAAAGAATTACGATGATAACTGCGATAAGATAATAAACAATACAATTGACAAGACAGTGTATAAACATATGTTTTGTAAAAAAAACTCAACGATAGTCAGGTGAGGATGGACGTAATATACAAACAAAATACATCATAAAACCAAAGTACGAGTAAAATAACTATGAAAACAACGATTAAAACTTGACGGAACAGCTAAACAGATACTATTATAAGAGACAAGTAGCGATCGGAACTACAGCAAGGTTTCTAGCCTTGAACCGGAATTATCGCTCAATTGAAACTTACAAACTAAATCCTATAGAACATCTGACAAGAGCCCGAATCAGCTTCGAGATGAACCTCGTTTGTCAGATCGACCTCCCTACCGCCCACGATGAATATAAAACATATAACATGCAACATGACTAATAAAAATGGACATATATGAGAATAGGCACAGCCAAACACAATACAGCAATAAACGATACTACGTTTATACTTATCTCGGCTGATAAAAATTAATGCCTTGTCTCCGTAAATGTACGTTTGAGAATCGAAATACTTCGCCTTGAGTATTTGAGTAAAGCTCGCACGTAAATAAGGACAAAAGGATGATGTCCAACGTAGTTAGTCACTGGAGAACTTGGTGTTGAGGTACACTGCTGACCTTGACCTTATGATAACCGTCGTGTTGATTCCATGATGAAGACACGGGTCTTTCTGTATAACGATTCTTGAAAAAATATTAAGTAAGTTCCCTTCTTTGAAACTTGTCCAAATCACACTGTGCCGCCATTTACTGTTGGGTTCTTTTGTGATGGTTGGTAGTAGTAGTATGCTAGTGGTAGGTGTATCAAAATCCTAGCTTATACACGCGAATGTTTCCATCCATATGGCAAAAGAACTGTTCAACAAAATCCATTGAGAGGTAGGCAATTGGCCAATACTTGAATGTAATTAACTCGTTGGTCAAAGTTATTACGATTTATTGACGTATTACGAACGGCAATCAACAAGACGATCATGATAAACGATGAGAGTATTATATTTTACAGTTACTGATAATAATAATAAATTCTTGCAGATTCTTTATCAATCAAGTCCTTTTCTATCCAAGTGACTAGGATTCACTAACAGTTACCATCTGAGATACATTAAGGTAATGTCCGTTGACCTTCTTCCAAGGACATCTGTCATAGTAAACGGATTCATACTCATGGATGACGCTTCCATATAATACTTGTCTAAATCCCAGACTTTCTCCTTACAATAATTTATACAGTTGATATAATCCATAAAAGTCATACACGAAAATACAAACAGGTTAGAGACTTCTGTTGACTAACCTCTCCTGCAATATGCCACGACCTTGGCATAGGTATTACGAAAATACGATATTCAATATATGATCAAATATATATCCTTTACTCGTAGGACTTCCCACTACGAAAGATTTCAGTGAGGCTAAGATCTCTACTGTTCCATTCTAGGAATCCAGCAAATATGGATTCCCGCTAGACTCCAGTGATGAGAAGCCGTTCCACTTAATCATTAATAAATATATAAAACGAGGGCTCAAAACAACTTACGCATCGAACTGGATGTTGGCTTCCACCTGAAGACCAACCATCCTTCACAAACAATTCTTCCATAGAATTGTACCGAATAAATAATATAGATACACGGACAGTAAGTCCGACTTGCCCTTTTCAAGATCCTGACGTCATAACCCCTAAACTAGGTAAACCGTGCGCCAAGAGAGACACATACTCTGCATTGTGCACGTCGGTGCGTGAATAAATCGAACGCACAAATAATATAACTATATCAAGACTGGTGCGTACAATGGCAGGACCGAAGACTACCCCCTAGGTAAAAACGTACGCAACAGTTACATTTTATCGCAGCAGAGAGCAAGGTTTTATTCCATTCTTTTGTAAAGAAAACAACCTTGTGTTTTGTACTAATGTAGGAGGTCTTGTTAACAAAATGGGTGTAAGTTATAAACCAGATGAGTGGCGACTTTTCATTGACAGCTCTAAAAGAAGTTTAAAGAGTGTTCTCTTACACAATGGTAACAAATATGGATCAATTCCAATTGCTCATTCTACTACAATGAAGGAGGAGTATGCTACAATAAGCACAGTTCTCGAAAAATTGAAGTATTTAGAACATAACTGGATGGTTTGTGTAGATCTTAAAATGATGAACTTCTTGCTTGGCCAGCAAATGGGATTCACCAAATATCCATGCTTTATATGTTTGTGGGATAGCAGGGCAAAAGATATGCACCGGACAAAGAAACAGTGGCCGTTGAGGGATGAATTTAAAGTTGGAGAAAAAAATATTGCCAATAAGCCTCTCATTGATCGAAAAAGAGTTCTACTGCCTCCATTACATATAAAGCTTGGCTTGATGAAGCAATTTGTTAAGGCACTGAATAAAGATGGTACCTGTTTTAATTACTTATGCAGAAAGTTTCCAGAATTGAGCATAGACAAACTTAAAGCTGGAATTTTTGATGGACCTCAAATTAGAAAGTTAATAACGATCCAAATTTTATTGATTCCATGAACAAAACAGAGTCCACAGCCTGGTCATCATATGATTTAGTTGTGCAAAACTTTCTGGGTAACTTTAAAGCAGACAATTATTCTGAATTAGTTGGAAACATGCTGTCGAGTTTTTGTGAACTTGGATGCAACATGAGCATAAAATTGCACTACCTCCATAACCATTTACATTTATTTCCGGAGAATCTTCGCGACTTTAGTGAGGAGCAAGGTGAAAGATTTCACCAAGATATAAAAACAATGGAAGAGAGATACCAGGGACTTTGGGATGCCCACATGATGGCAGATTACTGTTGGACCCTTAAGCGTGACTGTCCAGGCATATCACATTCCAGGAAGTCCTCGAAAAGATACTTTTTGCGTGTTGACTAAACAAGTGCTAGTGATAAAGTTTTATTACATTTTTGGTAATATATGCACAGTAATTACATATAATATGAATGCAGACTAAAGTCAAAATGCCACTGATAGCACCTAACTCTAGGATTGTACATAACAATTGCCCTACTAATATGGTCATTCTTAGTTATCTCAAAAACTGGAGCTGATAGAAAAAATGTGATTACATTTTTGGAATCAGCAACCCAAAATTACCCAAGAACAGCTTTAAAATTTAAGGCACCAAAATGTGTGTATACCAGTGTTATATACAAAAACCCCGGAATTAGACTTTTAATAAATCATACAATTACTGAACCATTTATTTTATCTAGATCTGTTAGACACCGGCGTCCACTCTCAGCCTTGTTATATGTAGTACTTACAATAGAGCCCGTGTTAGAGAAAAATTGACAGACACAAACATCACCGGGGTTTTCATTCTGGGACAAGGTAAAAAAAAAATTAGCTGCCTACGCTGACGACACGGTATTTTTCCCAACGAAAATTTCATCCATTCAAAATATTTTAAACACCTTTAATGAGTTTGGACGAGCCTGCGAAGCAAAATTAAACATTCAGAAATCAAAGTTAATGGGAATAGGTTAATGGAGAAACAGATCAGACTTTCCTTTTCAGTTGCTCCAAATAAATAAAATACAAATTTACGGTATCACATATACTGCCACACCAACACAAAGAAACACAGAAGTATGGAAACATTTGTTAGAGAAAATAATAAAAAAACAGACTAGAAAGATATAAATACAAAGCCACTACAATTTTTTGAAGATCGGTCTTAATTAACACCTTTATGTTACCTAAATTGATTTACAAAGCAAATGTCCAAACCATTCCTCAAGAAATTATTACACGAATAAAAAACAAAAACTCACAAGAATATTCTTATTTCGCAACTTTACGTTGTATAAAACACAAAACGTTAATACAACCCAAAGATAGAGGGGGATTATCTATACAAGATATAGCAGCAAAAATAAAAGCTTTAAGAATCAAGTACGGTACATTTCTGCCCTTTCTCCCGGTATTGGTTCTAAACGTGGTCTCCTATTACTCTTTTTCCTGTTGTTAAAATTCTGCACTCCTATATGGCAGCGAGACCTGGACGACCTATGCTAAGCAAGAAAGAAGGCTCAATACCTTCCATTTGCGGTGTCTACGCCGCATCCTCGGCATCTCGTGGAAAGATAAAGTGACAAATGTCGAGGTGTTGTCACGTGCTGGCCTTCAAAGTATGTATACACTGCTTAGACAGCGCAGACTTCACTGGCTTGGCCATGTTCGCCGCATGGAAGATGGTCGCATCCCAAAAGATATCTTCTACGGACACTTAGCAGATGGCAAGAGAACAGTTGGGCGACCACAGCTGAGGTTCAAAGATGTGTGCAAGAGAGATATGAGGGCACTGGACATGGATACAGCAACATGGGAGGATGAAGCTGCCGATCGCACTAAGTGGCGTTGCTATTTACGGCGCCAACTCAGATTTGGAGAAGAAAGGCTCACACAACAAGCAGAGGAGGGGAGAAAACGTCGGAAGGAGCACCAGGAAAATAAGCAGCTGAGGGCCGTCACCTCAGGGGCGCATTCCCATAGTCAGTTATGACTGAAGGGGCTATTATATATATTATATAAAATTCTGCTGTGATGTTATCTCCACCTTGCGTGAAAGTATCCTATCATGTATATAACCATTATCTGTCTATGTTGATATATCTCCTTTCTGCCTTCGTTTTTCGTACAAATGACCTTTTACTCCTCCCTGTGTGACTGTTTGTGTTTGGACACCATTCATCTTCATCTGCTCTACTCCTATTTCTTTTCTCTTTTTCGATTGAATGTTGTTCCTTGAATGCTCAATGGTCTATGCCTGTTTACCTTCTTCCTTTATTGTGACATTTTTCCGGCCAGATCCTTTTGTCTTTCTCCATGCTCCTACCGGTTCTTCATTCATTTTCCAGCTATTCTGAGTTCTTATTCAACACTTTTGTTGACTTCCTATATTCCTATTGTTTATTTCTATTGGCTTTCCTCTTCTGATTTCTCACACAAAGATCCTCACAGCTATTCTATTTCTTCTCCTATTCAAGCTGTCCCAATGTCCTGACCCATGGTTGCTATTGAAACTTGGGAGTGTACTCTTACTGCTATTGTATGTCAAATTTCTGTATTTTTGACATGTTTGTTGTTGACGTCCTCTCTTGTCAAACCAATTCCTATAATGATGTACTCTTTCTTTTTTCTGTGGTATGGTTGGGAATCATATCTATCATGTGCCCTTCTTATCTTATGCACTTGCGGTTGTCTACCACTTGTTGTATCAATATAACCTTTCTACGTCGTGTCATGTGGTTGCACTCTGTTTTCCCATATATCTTCTTTATTCCCTCGTCTCTGCTTTCCATTTCGTCAACTTCGGCCACGTGGCTGTGTTTGATGTTGTTGTCTCTCTAGTGCACTCGTTCCTGTAATGTCATTATGTTTCGCTCTCCTTTCTTTCCTTCTGTTGATGCTATGCCAATGGCTTGCCATACTAGCAGTATCGATAGTATTGTGTCTATTTGGATTGCTCCATTAGTAACTTTCTTATTGTCGTTGAGACCTTCTGCACCCTACTCACATCGGTCTCTCTTAGGGAGTGGGTTTGTCTTTTCCCTGCATGTAAGTGTTTGTGTGTCGGCCCTGCCATCAAAGTTAATGGCGTCCGGGTTATGTTTGCAAGTGTTAGATATTGGTGTGCGGGCGTATTTTGCGCAGTAATCCAACCTAGTGGCTGTATGCCTATTGTGTGTACTTGTGAGGGTCTCAACACGTCTCTCTAGCTTTTGCGGCTCTTGTTGCTTGTACCTACATGCGTATGACTTGTGACCGACCTTGATGCACACGTAACACAACAGTGCCCTGTGTTGTTCCATCGTTGGCCTACTAACTGGCTGTCTCCCACTTCCTTGCTTTAGTATTCCTCTCCTTTGACAGTGTACTATCTCCATAGGTTCTTCCTCCATTTCTTCGTATGCCTGTGTTCTTCCCAACCTTATGTCCATTCTTCTCCTAACATTCTCTTCCGCTGTAGCTAATGCGATAGCTTGTGTTAGGTTTTGCAGATCCTTCCGTAGCAGGTGCAGTTTGATAGGCGTGCCGTTCAAACTATCTACGAATATGCCTACCAATAATCTTTCAACCTCCTGTTGGTTGATATCCTGTCCCTTGAAGGCTTCCTCAGCGAGGTTTAACAACCTGTCGCTAAACATGTGTGTGGACTCCTGTGGCTGTTGTATTGTACGAAGAAGCGTCCACGCATAGGAGCTATCGGTAACCTCTGAGGAACGATTTTACGAGCTCCTTTTTAAGCTCTTCCCATGTTTCATTGGGGAAGGCTTTCACTCTCCTTCTCATGAAATCCATAACGAGTCCGTCCGAGAAAAGTGAAATCTGCTTGGTCAGCATTGACCGACGAACAATACCTCTGGATACCTAACAACCACTGCCTACATAACCTGGGATTACCTGAGTAAGACCTTATTAAGCTCCTGATATTCTGGAACTTACCATTGTTGTCTACCGTAGCCAAAGTCTTGGCTATCTGTTGGAGCTGAGCCATATTTGGGTCTACACCCACTGTAGGCTGTTGCTACACTATGGCGCCACCTGTAAGAATTGTTAGTATTAATCAAATACCTGTGGAGAATGTGCTTTTAATATCCTGGCTGTGCTGACAACAAGCAACTAACTACAAAAATCTAAACCAATATTCATATAAACATTCAACAACAAAACAATATTCTGGCAACAGTGCCGAATATAACTAAAAATATCAACAAATACAAAGTAACTAAATGTGCACGATTATGTAACTAACTATTGTGTCATTAATTTAACTAACTAAAGTGTTCGTATACTATTACTGTGCTTGCTTGCTTGGTTGTAGTGCTGTTTAATTTACTTGCGCTCGCATGGCCATTATTACGTATTGTTCATGCATGATTTGTCACGCTAGTGGTTAGTGGGGCTTGAAATAACGCTTTTGGTGCCGGAGTTCCTCATGTTGACTTGATTATGTGCTACCTTCATGTTGACTTGACTGTGTGATTACCTCCTTGACTATATTATATATGCGCAGGCGTTCTGTATCTTTAATGACACATAGGGGAGGATAGTGTGATTCGCTTGTATGGCTAGGCGGTGTTGTCGTACGGAAGGTACGAGGTTCGAACGCTGGGTAAGCCACTCGCGTCTGTTGTTTTTCTGTTGTCTAGGTGTTCTACTTCTTTATTTCTTACGAGCGCCTGAAAACATACCTTTATGTTTGTCTAATATTAATTTACCGTTCTGTATCTTCATTTGCCGTCGTCCCTTCTCTGCTTTACCTCTATGTTGTAAGTACTGCTGTTACACTGCCTGGTGTAGTGCTGGTCACTAGGCACCAAGTAAGCATGCATGTGGCAGTTCGTGCTGATAGTTATGTTGATCGTATGTGTGGAAATTCGTATAAGTGCCCTTCAGCAGACAGGTTATGTTAATGGAGATGATATGACTAAGCTCACAACAAAACAACAGCTCACAAGTTCCCTACTGACACACTGGTAACTGCCGATCAGCTGCACTTTGAACGATAACGGTTAACACTGCTGCCTACTTCACATACCTGTTAGACTTGTAGTTTTGAAACTTGATAACGAAATCTTGAAATGGCAACATTGTATTTCTTGACTTTGTATACACAAACATGTCTAACATCTAGAATGGTGGCGTAAGAGCGTCTTGTTGGTTCGGCAAACAATTTGGTAAAATACTGTGACCACAGAACCAACCACCTTAAGTGGCTTGTTCGCCTGAATGGACCATCAAACAGCGCTCGCCGCTACACAACTTCAATACTTGCAAAACCCTACGCCAAGCGCGTTCAAAATCTGACTGACTATATTATTTTCACCGATTTATTATTACAATTTACGTTCGAAGCTAGATTAACATCGCTCACTCATTACTACAAAAGTCTCGTGCAACATGTTTCGTTCCCCTTGTCCGGACTCACAAAAATCCAAAAGGGACGTAATAATTCTTTATGGTACCGTACTGCATTCCACGTCAGTATGACTCATACGAAAGCTTGGTATCATCTGACTGAAAATCTATGGTTGCTGTTGAGATGCATTTCTTGGATGCACGCTTTATCGATTTGATCTTCATAAAGGCGAATTTTTATGGGGAATTCTAGTGTTAAGAACTTCTGCACTCCACTGCAGACTGTATAGAGTTGTTGGTGTTTGGTCAATGGTTCTTGCACTTTCCCCTCTGTACTTTGACTCCACAATTTAGGGGAAGATGACCACCAGTAGCATTGGTTGGATCCCTTTGGGTGGAGGGGGTCCAGCACTCTAACTGCCTGGCGGGATTCAAGGGATGAGTACCACTCTGCTTTATTTGTATTCATGACGTCTTCATTAAGTGACGTACGTTGCACTGTTTCGTTAAAGCATGTAGCCCAGTGCATCCGATTTGAACAGGCATTTCTGTAGGGTCGCATTTCTTAGCCCGTGATTGTCCCCAGCTTACCTGTAAGGCAGCAGGGGGTTTGAAATCAGAGTTACCTTTCTCCTAGATGAACTACCTTCCAAGTCTAATGAATTTCATCTACTTGGAATTTAACCAATGCCTGGGGTTTAGGTTGGTGTTGGCCAGAGAATGGTCCACTCACAGATAGGTACTGCGTCTGCACCTTTAGGAAGGTCCAAATTACTGCCGACCCGATTATACCACCAGGCACTCATTCACATGAACATATCACGCTAGTATGCATCTTAGGGATGAGATGAAAGAAGCTATGGCTATTTAATTGGAGAACTGATTTTTATCAAGCAACTGCCTGCCACATTAATGAGACTTTTGTTGCAGAACAAAATGCTGAATATAAAAGTGTCAACTGCTTCATTGTTGCCTCTGCCATCCCCCTGCTTTATTCTTGCTCCCTTAATTTCTGTTATGTTTCCATGCAGGGGTAACCTTTGTCTGTGGTTGCTTGCATATAAGCTTTTGACTGGGCTATCCCATCTTTAGATCTAATCGACAGCAATCCAAGCATGTACTGCACCATCATGATGGGGGTATCTTGCCTACAGCCCAAGACTTCACGCTTTCCTTCATTTTGAATGCGTTACAGTCATTCCCATTGTAATACTGACAGCCTGAGTGTGTTCTGATACAGTCATGCGTGAAAATATTGCACCTTAAAATGTAAAACTGTGTTGAAATTCTGTAGGGTCAACATCCTTATTCAACATTTTTAGCATTACATCATTTTGAGTGGCAAGTTGTGACCGTGCTTGTGTCAATCTGAAGACTGGGTGTTTTTTTTAGACTGGTCAAAGAAGGCTCCAATTAGTAAAGATGTGACCGTTGGTGGTGAACGAACTAGGTGACAGATGGCAGGCCTAGTTGTCATATCTTCAAGTTGTCAATTTGATCTATTGACTTATCTTCCAAGTAAGAGTATATCTTAGTACTGGCCATCACCGCCAGAGTTGACTATTCCTGGATGATATATATCTCAAGCTTCCAACCTTAAACTCGTTCCATCCCTTCTCTGTTGTTACTTAGTGACAACTTCGTATAGTGGTTATTTCCTTATGTCTATTATCTTGTTAACTCTATCACTCAACAACCTTTTAGAGACTCAACCCAACTTGAGAGGTGTTCCATTAAAACAAGTGATTTATTTACATATCAAAATTCCATCATAACAGGAGGCATGTGGTACAAATTCCAGGTACAAACATTTCATAACTGCCTCTTGTATGGCCCATTCCTCCTGGGCACATTCATATATATATATATATATATATATATATATATATATATATATATATATATATATATATATATATATATATATATATATATATATATATATAGCTCTCTGCCTGAGAACATTTTCAGGTATGGTTTATACATATTTTATTCCTTTAAGGCTATCTTATTTATTCTGGCTTCTCCCAAGCCCTTCATCAACTCTTTCCTGAGTTTGTTTCTCTCCTCTACTAATCCTGTCAGGTTTATCTCATATTAATCATAATACAATCATTTTATAATTCATATATGCCAATCAACACATTGGGTACACCTGTTGCAGTATCCACATACTTATACCTGTTAGAGAGCACATGATTCATCTTGTAAATGAAATCACCCTTCAATTCCTTACTCGTCTTACTTATAGCAGACGCTATCTCAAAGTTCATTATGCAAAAGCCCAGCACGGCTATCAGATCAATGTTCTTCTGTAAATCTTCTCAGGTGCTTACTTAGTCTTATGTTATCCAACTCATAGTAAATTTTGTAGCTTCAGCCTCATTTCTTGTTATCATGCGTTTACTTAGTTGTAAGCGTCGTTAACCTTGTAATACTTTATCTCAGCTTCTGAAATCATTCTTATACTATTTCAATGTCTATCAAGTATGTGAGTAAAGGACCTACTTACTTTGGTTTCACAGAATCCTCACAACACTCATATTGCTTACTATCACACCTTAATGCTAAGCTTATACTTTAATCACAGCTTTGTCTTTCATATTTGAATTGTTTCTACTACTCAAACTAGATCTAAAAGAATCTTCAGAAGAAAAAATTCTGTCTCCCACAGAGTTTGAACTTGAGTGCCCGGCAGAAACACATTCTTGCCGCTTTGGTTCCTTAACTAGGACTGCTCCTCAAACATGCGACCGCTCACTCGCGTGTCCAAATGCGATCTCCTTTAAAATATCATTATCAGCTGATCTGTCCTTGTTTACCGTTAAAAATGATTGGTCCGCCTTATTTTCACTCAGCTGGAATATGTTCACGCTTATTTGCTGTGTAAACAACTCGGTGAAGTGTCGCCCATTATCCTTCTAGACTTCACTCAGTCTTTTCTCGTGCATATTTTTTCTCTCAGCTCACTAAATCATATAAGGGAGTTAATTCCCCGTTGTCTCCCTTTGCATGATTTGACTTAACCTTATATTGTCTTCTCTAAAGCTTGCTACAAAATTCTTATATGCACATTTTCTCAACCATAATTACTGACTCGCCAAACTTACTTAAGTGTAATTAAGCACTTTCCTCCCCTGACCTTAATATTCTGAGTTTCCTCCCTTTGATCAAAGCATCCTTTTACTCATTTTATCTCCCTTCTAGCAAGACAAATAGTCTTTATTCAAATCCATTCATATTTCTCAAACCATTTTTTAATACTTTCTCACTTCACCAAAACCAAATCACCGTTTATATAATCCTTGCTTTAGCACTTGTAATCATACTTTTACCGGGTTAGCCTTCCCTCTTCGATCCCTACTCTCTCAGTCAGACTGCAGTGATGCAGCCTGTTTCCAGGACCACCACTTGGAGGTGGAGTAGGGTCTTGGTCAGCTCTGGTTCGCTGAAGCAAGCAGTCAAGCTATGGGTCGCTGACTGAATTTATCACTGTTGCTGCGTCTTCGGTCCCAGAGCTATACAATTGACGTGACTTGAAATACTAATTCACAAAAACTAAATTTGGCCAACTAGTCATTTGACCGGAAGCTGTTTCATTTGATGTTGTAACTGGCTAAATCTTGTTAACAGGAATACGTTACATACGGAACTTTCTAAAGAAAACTTGTAACTCTTATTTTCAGCTTAAACATTCATTTAATTCTCTCAAGATGACTCGCGGCAACCAGCGTGAGAAGGCGAGAGAAAAGGCTATGGAAAAGCAGAAGGAAATAGAGAAGAAAAAGACATCTGGCTCAAAAGATGGGAACAGGGGAATGTCCCTGGAAGAGAGACGGCATCGTGATGCTGAAATTATGCGGCAGAAGCAGGAGAAAAAGCTAGATGGAGCTGGTGCTGGTTCAAGTGGAGGCACCTCTTGTGGAACTTCTAAATAACCAATCAAAAAGGATGTTCATTTAACCGCTCATAAGGGGGTGAAGACAACTAGACTTAAAAGTTTGTGAAATGGGAGTATCACCCCTCTTGTTTTAACAGGTTTATCTCTCTTTGACTCGCCCTCTCTACCATTCTGATCTGTACAATAGCTCATATTCAAAATCGGTGGTGATGTTTTTCTAGGTGTCACATTACAGTTTCAAATTAACTTGCATGTCTTTTTGTATTATTTTAATTGTACATATAAATTATCCATGCAACATTTTTAGAATACTGCAGGCTTATTTGAATAAATGTAGGAGTGTATTTTCATGACTCGCATATACTGTGCCCAGATAAGTTTAAAAATATATGACTTGTTCATTACAGCTGTTAAATTGCCATAAAAGATTCCAAATTTATTTTTATTTGTTTTAGAATGAGATGAAAAGGGGAAAAAGTAATTTAAACTTAGGTTGGCAGTTGTTTCAGATGCTTTTGAATCTACGCTCAATTTAGGTCTGGATTTGGATCCTTTTCTGCATGCTTTTTTTAGTTTTTGATGAGTAACCATGTTATGATGGCACAGGTGTGGTGTGCCTTGTATGAGCGACATCAAAGGTCAGAATATTACCAGATTGGGAAGTGTGGGGTTGTTTTGGTAATGCATGACACAAAACTGCAGCTGATAATCTATTAACATATTTCTTTCTTTTAAATATGAAATTGATATTTATTACAAGTGATGGATTTGGAAAATCATATTTGTTGTTTCCACTTACCTCTCTTATGTGCTTGTAACTCATTATATTTTATATATGGCGTGCAAATTAAAAATAAGAAACAGTAAAAAAAAAAAAAAAATTTCTAGAGTATGCCGGGTCTTAGCCAGGGCCGGGATCACACACCTTAACACATTAAACCTAATAAAGTCATTAGACCTCATTTTGAACCCTAGAAGGGGCAAAAAAAAAAAAAAAACGGTGACAAAGTAACATGCAAAAATATTCTCACAATCAAACAGTAATTTTTATTCATGTTTATACATATGTTGAGAAGTAGCAGGCATTTTGTATTTGGAAGCTTCCCACAATTTCCTTAAGTTTTGACATTTTAATGGAGCAAAATCATGAACAAACCAATCGCAAAATATGTCTTTGTCCATCCAAGCATGTTTTTGGGCGTGATAGGTCACAGGGAAGTGCACAATTTCTTTAAAGGCATGAGGGCACTGAATTTCGCTAATCACCAAAAGCTTAATTGTATGTTGACCTGAAGCATTAACACATTTAAGAACGGTTACTCTTTCCTAATTAAGCTTGAACCCTGTAGCATTTTGTTCTTGGTTTCCAGCCAAAGTTTTTGTAGGCAAACAATTACAGTTTACCCCCATTACATAAGCATTATAAATTTGATTGGGTGTGAGATCATAAGAACTCCGCCAATGCCGGTCCCAAGCCCGGATGAAAAAAGAGGAGGGCGGCCTGCATGGAGGCCGTAAGGAGGCAGCCCCTCCACCATGCAAAGGCACAACAGGCCAATCACCTGTTTGCTTTAAATCACGATTACTAGCAACACAAGAGAGAAAACTGGACTGATTCTAAAGGCGACGAACTGGAACGGACTACGGACTACGACTTATGGAACCTGGAACACAAGAAGTATAAATGGAAAGGAAGAGGAGCTGGTGGAAGAGATGAGGAAAGCAAAACTAGAAATCCTGGCTATAACGGAAACTAAGAAAAAAGGACAAGGAGTCATGGATCTCGATGGCAACACGCTGCTCTACAGTGGTGTACCCATGTCTGAAAGAGCTAAAGGGGGCGTGGGTTGCATTGTGGCCCAAAATCAAAAAGATAGTATCAAGGGATGGAACTTTGTCTCGGAGCGCATTATGGTTGTTAAACTAAAAGAAGGAGAAACCATAGTCAACCTGGTCATAGTGTATGGGCCAAATGAGGATGAGAGAGCAGAGGTCAAGGAGGAATTCTTCGAGCTGCTTCAAAGGACAGTGGATGACTGCCTAGATGAAGTTATCATGCTCGGAGATTTTAATGCCAGAGTTGGAAATGACCATGCTAGATGGGGTGGAGTTATCGGAAGATATGGAGAAGATACTCTCAATGACAATGGAAAGCGACTCCTTAGATTCTGCAGTTAGCAGAATCTGATCATTACAAACACAAAGTTCCCCCATAAGCGCATACATGCACACACTAGATGTGAACCAACAAAGAATGAGAAGTCAGTGATCGACTATGCCATTGTTCGGAAAAGCTCATTCAAATATGTCCGAGATGCTAGAGTCTGGAGGGGGCCAGAGATTGGAAGTGATCACTACCTGCTAACAATCAAAAGAACAACTGAAAGAGTTGCTCAGCCTAGGAACTGTCCAACATCACGCAAGAAACCAAATAAACGAGCAGGAGAAATGAGCATTAGGACCTACAAGCTGAGAGAGCCAGAAATTAAGACCAGATATCAGGGGCTTATTGCTGCAGCGGTGAGCAACACAGAAGAACGACCTGATGACTTGGAAACCCTCTGGATTAAATTCAAGGATATCATAAAGACAGCTGCTGCAGAAGCATGCGGTGAAGTCCGACTTGGGAACAAGAGAAAGAGGACACCTTGGTGGACAGAGGAAGTCAAAGAGAAAATAAGAGAGAAGAAAATGGCACCGAAACAATACTTAGGAGCTAAAAACACAACAGGACAAATGGAAAAATATAGAGAATATGTGACACTCAGAACAGAAGCAAAGAACAAAGTGCTAGCAGCAAAACAGAAGTCCTGGGAAGAATTTGGAGAAAAGCTAGAAAAAGATGCACAAGAAAACTAGAAATTGTTCTATAAGACCCTAAAGAACATGAGGAAGGAAAAACAATGCCCTCTCAAATTTATAAAGGACAAGCAAGGCAAATTGCTTACTGCCCCGAAGGAAGTAATGGGAAGATGGAAAGAATATTTCTCAGAACTCCTGGATGGTGAGCATGGTGAAGCATCAGAAATGATAAACACTAGCACAGAAGAGAAAACCAATGAAGAAAAAGATGACATAAAGATGGAAGAACTGAAGGCAGCACTGGAGAAAATCAAGATGGGGAAAGCAGCAGGGCATGATGGTATAACACCAGAAATGGTCAAGTTCATGGGAGCATCAGGCGACCTATTACTCTTAAGGGTTTTACAGGCAGCGTGGTACAACAAGACCATACCAAAGGATTGGGAGACTGCCATCATAACACCAATTTTCAAAAAGGGTGACAATCGACAGTGTGGAAACCATAGAGGCATATCCCTTCTCAGTGTCCCTGGTAAAATCTACTCTAGAATCCTAGAGCAGAGACTCCGACGCCTAGCTGAGCCACAATTGGATGAGGTCCAGTGCGGATTCCGAGCAAATCGAAGTACTCAAGACCTAATCTTCACACTCAGACAGCTGAGTGAAAAGGCCCTTGAGTATAAGAGTGAGATGCATCTTTGTTTCATAGATCTGGAAAAGGGGTTTGACAGGGTCCCGTGGAGCAAACTTTGGGACTGTTTGGCAAGGAAGAATATTTCAGCACCTCTGATTCATGCTATACAAAGCTTCTACAAGTCTTGCAGAAATTATGTGAGGACAGCAAACCATAAGTCGGAAGAGTTCAGGACCACCACTGGTGTAAGACAAGGTGATATCCTATCACCTTACCTCTTCATACTCCTTATGGACGATGTCATCAAGGCATGTAAGGAGAACAAGAAAGTATTCAGTGGGGTACTGGAAGATGAGACAGGTCTATATTTCGGAGCTGGCATTTGCTGATGATGTTGCCCTGATTGCTAAATCAGAGGCACATCTCCAATCCAACCTGCAAGTCTGGAAGGAAGAGCTGGAGAAGAGAGGGATGGTCATAAGCAGCTCTAAAACAAAATCCATGGTGATATCACGAGAAGAAAGAAAACATCAGATTAAGCTGGGAGAACAGGTCCTGGAGCAGGTCGACCACTTTAAATACCTCGGAGCTATTATAGACCGAAAGGGAGGCACCAAAGAAGAGTTGGCCACTCGAAAAGCAGCGGCTGGGATAATTTTTCAGGCCATAAATCGAGGATTCCTCAGCAAGAGAGAGGTTGGTAAGAAAACGAAGATGGCTGTATACCGCTCCACCTATGTCCTAGTCTTGACATACGGATGCGAGTCATGGGCAATGACTACAACCCATAAAAGCCAGATCCAAACCTCAGAAATGAGGTATCTGAGGAAGGTGGTTGAAGTAACAAGAAGAGACATGGTACGCAACCAGACGATACGTCAAGGCCTTAAATCCTACCCCCTGCAGACCCAAGTAGAACAGTCCTAATTAAGATGGTTTGGCCATGTCTTCAGAATGGGAGAAGATCGGATACCACGACAAGCATGGGAAACAAAGAGCCAAGGATCCAGACCCCGAGGACGACCCAGAGTCCGCTGGGAGGACAACATTAGACAATCTTTGAAGGATCGAGGAATAGAATGGAACCAGGCCAGGAGGAAGACAGCCGATAGGATAGTCTGGCGCTCTCTCTTCCAAACCTCTACACCTCACGGTAGAAGGGGAACGACTAAGTAAGTAAGTGAGATCATACTCAGTTACAATTTTTTCAAATGTTGCACTATATTTTGTTTGTCTTTCAGCCGACTGTCTTTCTCCAGCATTACCATAACCAGTCTCGAAATTGCTAAGCCATCCATCACTAAATGCACATTCTGATTCAATGTTCATTTGCTCCTTAAAAGACTTTGCTTTGACAATAAGCATCAGCCCAGAAATTGCCATATCTTCTGTTCCTTTCTTCAAAAACCATTATTGCAACACTTTATCGAGATTTTCTAATTTTGGCTTATGTAAACTTTTTCTTTCAGCAATTTTAATGTAAGGCTCAGACGAAGCTGTAAATTCTAGAATTTTATTTTTTTAATCTTTTTTTTATATTGTAAATTGTAGACTTTCTGATGTTGTAAGTTTCCATTATAACATCATTGCTGACACCACTTTATAGTTTCTTAATTATTTCAAGTTTATAACTCAATTTCAACATGTTCTTCACTTTAGTTCTTGTTACATACTGTTTTATTATAATGTGCAATTCTCTAGGTCTATCTTTTCTTAACACCTGTTCTACAGTTATGAATATTGGTTTTCTCTGTTGTTCATACTTCCTACATTTTAATAGGAATGCTCTATATTATTAGACACTCTGAACAGTCATCATCATCATCATCAGTTGCCATCTCCACAACGAAGGTTGGCTGTAATGGATCTCCAACGTCTTCTGTCTCTTGTCTTGGTGGTGCACTCTGATAGACTCTTTCCTGTCCATCTCTTGATGTTATCTTCCCACTTATAGCGCTGTCTTCCCCTTGCACGTTTGCCTTCAACTCTCCCTTCTGTTATGGTCTTCTGCAAGGTGTTATGCCTTTTTATGTGGCCAAAGTATTTTAGCTGTCGAACTTTGACCTCCCTCATTAGTTCTCTTTTCATACCTAGATTTTCTAGGACCTCCTTATTTGTTTTCATCTCTTTCCATGAGATACGCCCCTTCTTCTATATATCCACATTTCAAGAGCCTCAATTCTTTCTTCCAAATGCTTATTCGTCGTCCATGTTTCTGCACCATACAGAAATGCAGAATATATATAACACTTTATGATTCTCACTTTTAATTTGTGAGATAACTGTTTGGATGTCAGTATATGTTTCATGTTGTTGAATGTAGCTTTGGCCATTCCTATTCTCTTCTTGATTTCTGTTTCACATCTGCCATCTTCTGTTATTATATGACCAAGATATACGTAGCTCTTGACTTGTTCCAGGATTTTCCCATTTACGCTTATCTTTAATGTGGGTTTATCGTCTGTTTTGCTAATTATCATAGTTTTTGTTTTCTCAGTATTAATGTCGAGTCCATATTCATGACTTATGCTGTTCACTTGCTTCACTAGTTCTTGTAACTCCTGTTCACTTTCAGCTAACAACACGGTATCATCTGCATATCTAAGGTTGTTTATTGACCTTCCACTGATGTTCAGTCCTGGTATTTCCTGTATCTGTTTGAAAATTTTTTCGGTGTATAAATTAAATAGGCAAGGGGACAGCACACAACCTTGTGAACAGTAAGGTTCTTCTATTCTAAAATAGTCCATTCCAAGTTGCAGTAAGAAATTTCTTATTGCTAGGAAGTTTTAGTTCTCTAGATACCTCACATGATTTTGTTGGAGTCTTCAACAATTTATATGTATGTCTGCCCTTAAGGCTTCCATCCAAATTAATATATAAGGATCAATGATGGTGTGCGGATAAGGAATAGTCTGATGGGGTGCTCATGTGGATGATGGCAGATAGTCGGTGCATCTGGTGTAATCTCAGACACCCGCAGGCTTTCTCACCCCTGTTCACAACAGAGCAGTTATGAGACTTAACTTTGTTTTTTTTTTATTTTTTTTTTTTTTTGTATCTAGGAAGGGGGAGATCACACATACATACATTCACACAATTTTGATTTAATGTATTTGTACTTAATTTATCTTTTCTTTCTGTTCCTCTAATTGTCTTGTTCTGCTTGCTGTTCTTGCAAAGTTTTAAATTGTATCTTTTATCCTCAAATGCCCAATTGTGGTAAAGTGGGATGTTATAAATATTTATAGGGGACTTAGTGTACTGACTGAGATCAGCTGTGAAGGTATCTATATCTAATAAGAGTAGTGTATTATAGATAACCTTACTTACTGCCACATATGTATACCTCAGTCAGAATTATTCTGGAATAGTGTGATGACTACGTTATATGTCTAGGGTATGTGTATGATGAAGTGTAAGTCATAACAACAACAGACAGATAAACAATTTAATTTATTCCACCACACTTGACAACACTGTGACACTCACATACATATAACACTCTAAGTGGATATCTTAAAGGAGTCACTGATAACTTTTCAAATAACAATATGTATTCAGTGCTGTCATGAATGTATATGTGTCCTGATTCAAATACAAAGGGAACCAGGAATCACAATCAATTTTAATTACAAGTTATATGTACAGAATTTATTAATATGATTCTTGTAGTGACATATATTATTAATGGTATCCTATGTGTGTCAGTTGTGTAGTGGTAATATGAGGTAATACTGGTTTTGTTTTGTTCAAGCTCTGTTGGTTTTTGTCATCATGACTTCAATAGTTTGTTTCTATTGGAACTAGTATTGGAGATGTTCTCAGTTCCTGGTATTAAAACAATTAAATTCCCCTCTTAATTTTAGTTTATAATGTCATTTTAAGATGGGGGTACATAATGTTGAGCTCCATGGCCACACTCTCTTATCTTGAGTGATGACTGCAGTAAAAGACTCCTCTGCTCGATTATTTAAATGAGTTCTGGAGCCACCCCACTGGTTGCTATATGGACCAAGGAGTATGCTGTCCACCTCTGGCTTCAGCAAAGCTCTGACCAGGTGCTGCTCAATAACTTTAAGACCACGGTCCCTGAAACAAGAAGGTTGTACCTTCTACGTCAGAACTAATTTATACTCCATTTCTACACTGAGCACAATACATCACAAACATTGAGTTCAGAGCGTTAGGCCAACTGTCAGCTTCATCTGAAATACTTTATACCAGTATTTCCCTCCCTAATGGTTACTACGCCTCTGCAATTCCAGCATTATTTCTTTCTAGTTAATAATCTAGGTGTCAATGTACTATTTGGCCATTCCATGCAGTTTTACTTTCCTCCGACACCTTCTGTTCAGGCTGGAGCACTATAGGCTTTACATCATGTTCGCTACTGAACTACACATATATACAGACATAAATTATCAATTTACATTCAATTTTCATTAAAAGATATTGAATATTTCAAGCTTACCACAATTCATAGAAATAATAATAAACAGTTTCGTTGACTGGCAATGAATATAGCACAACTCCGATCTGCCGATGTCCCAGGCTTTATTTTATAAAAAATATACACTGGTGCTCAACGTACTGTTTCTTAGTAGGTTTATTACAAGATGTGGCAATGAACAGACGCTCTGAATTGAGTATATTCGCAGCTCTACCCAATCAAACCATGTCTACACATCTTTTCAAAAAAGTACCCCTTTCTCACGTTTCCCCTGACAACACAAGATAGTATTTATAGTCCGACCAATCGTGTTTAGTCTTTCATTTGTTGCGCTCCAATCAAATAGGAGTTAACATGGTAGGCTATTTCCGTAACGTAATGTTTTTTCAAACACGTTATAAAAAAATTTTATGAGCAGAAATGATTTCATGCTGTCAGGCACCCCCACTATTTTATTTTGGCCATAACTTGGTAATTCCTAGACTATTTACGTAACGTTTTACATATTCTTTGTCAGCAAACCCTAAGGAACCCAAATATACGAATTTAAGGGAGCTAGGTGGTTGCGTTCAAAATGTGCATTTTCTACCACCTCCTGTTCACTTCAATCCCCATGTGGTGTCTGGGTACTGTCATGTTTTCAAACGTAAACCCATCTAATGTCATCTTTCCCAATAAGCGTTTTTCAGGATTTTAAAACCTAACTCTGGTATGGGTAGTGAATTTTATCACTGTTGATTTGAAATAAAGTTAGTGCATGTGGCCTTACACGCGTGATGGCAGCAATTGTGTATCGCGCGACGCGTGTTTAGTGTTGCAGGTGTCCCTGCTTTCTGCCTCTCCCTTCTCTCTATCCTTTAGTCCATCTGTCTTTTAGTTACACCGTGTATAAAATGGAATGAATGAAATATTAAATTTAGGTCATTGATCAGCTTGCGTATCTCAAGGTTTTTCCAAGAAATACAGTACACGTTTCATTGAAGAAAGCGTGCAGCGACACAGTAGGCTTTTACAATCAACGTGAAAGCGTTACAATTTGCCGACGAAGTAGAAAACAAGGGGGATTTCGAGTACAGGCATTGTGACAGCACTGTTCTTTACCATTCTTCTTTCCTTTTATTAAATTTATTTGTTAGGCTTTGCATTTACGTTTTAATTTATATATGGGGATTAGAATAATTCACGACACCAATGAAGGCTGATTAATTAATCCTTACTTGAAACTCTACCCACAAAAGGCAGCAGCATCAATCTAATAGAAAACAAAGTGAAGAAATACGTAGTGACGTTACGCATATTGTAATTGGTGACTCCCTCTTGAAGGGTATTTATTGTGAAAGAATGTCCACTGTAATGTTATGATGTATTCATATAAGCATTACCTCGTCATCTACACAAGCACACACATGTTTCAGAAAGCACTCAGTATAAGCATGTTCAGTTCGTAGCCATGTTTATTTACAGAATATCGTACATGTCAAGATTCGCATTATATTACAATGTGTGGTTCGTACTTTAATGTATTCATATTACATCCCCCCTTTTTTGAAAAAAAAATGTGTGCAAACATTTCCAACGAAATGTTTCATGTGAGAAAAGATAAGTATGTGTAATGCTCAGTGTGAGTATATATGTCACTGTCTGTATCGGCTGGGAGGTGTCACTGTACGGCCAGAACGAGTGGTGTAAAGTGCTGGTGGTTCTGCGGAAGTCCCTGGTTTAGCTTGAGTTGGTTGTGATTTCGGCCTTGGCGCTTGTTGGTTTTGTGGGGCACCAAAGTCTGGAGTTACTGCATTGTCTGTTGAAAGCATGGGAATTCTCTGTTCTGTTGTATTCTGCGGGATTTCTCTTATGTCCACTCTGTTTCGCCTCAGGAGGTTGCTGCTGCTGTCTGGTCTTAAAGTATAGCTCCTGGGTTTAGGGTTTCTGGAAATGATTGTTGCTTTTGACCATGTGTCATTGTTGTGGTTGTAGGTAGTCACATGCTGACCAGGATATAATGGTGGTAAGTCTTTAGCACATTTGTCATAGTTGGATTTCTGAACTTGCTGACGATGCTGAAATTGATCATATGTGCTGTCTCTATGTTGTGGACGGAAGTGGACCTTAGATGGTAGGAGGTCTTTAATTCTTCTATCAAACATAAGTTCTGCTGGACTGTCGATCTTACTGTCTACCGGTGTTGTTCTCCATCTCAAGAGTGCTAGGTGTACATCCTCTGTTCTTGTTTTCTTCATGATTGACTTGATAGTTTGTATCTGTCTCTCAATGAAACCATTAGATTTAGGGTATCTAGGTGATGATGTTGTGTGTTTGATCTTCCAGTCCTTAGTGAAGTTTCTGTATGCTTGACCTGAGAAATGTGGACCGTTGTCTGATCTAATTTCATCTGGGATGCCAAACATGCTGCAATACTTCTTTGTAATGTCTGCAATAACAGCTGATGGTGAGGGTTGTGGAAGTTTCTCAATGATGGGAAATTTGCTGTAGTAATCAGCAATAATAAGATAGTCATTATTGTCGATTGAGAAAATATCAGTTCCTATAATGCTCCAAGGGCTCAATGGTATGGCTGATGGTATGAGAGGTTCTCTGCACTGCCTATTTGCATGTTCTTGGCAAATTGAACAGTTTTTACATAGTGTTTCTATGTCCTTGTTTATCTGTGGCCAGTAAACATCTTTCTTTGCTCTCAGTTGTGTCTTCACAATACCAAGGTGACTATTATGGAGCTGTTTAAGGATGATATCGCGTTGTGTTTCTGGTACAACAATGCGATCTCCTTTAAGGATCAGACCATCTTCGATGCTTAACTCGTCCCTCATCGAGTAGTATGGACGGATGTGTGTTGGAACTTCCCTGATAGAGCTTGACCATCCATGGTATATCAGTTCTTTGAGAGAGTTAAGAATAGGATCTCTCATTGTGTCTTCTCTGATGTGTTCAAGCCGATTATCGCTAAACTTGACAGAATCAACTTTGATGTTTGGGGTAAGATCTGTTATCTTGTTGGGGTTTGGTAGTCTGCTGAGAGCATCTGCAAAACCTATATCCTCTTTAATGTTGTTAATAGTTACCACACTCAGCTTTTCGCACATTGGTAAACCCAAAATTGCAGGTCCTTCAACATCTACCAAGTAAAATGTTGACGATGTCCATTCTGAGCCTCTGTATGAACATTCAAGTGTTACTGCTCCAAAACAGTCTATACTTGTTCCATTGTAAGCTCTTAGCTTTGTCCTGCCACTCCTACGTTTTACATCCCTTGTGGGAAATCCTTGCTCATCCACCTTGTCAGGCATGATCTGTCTGAATATTCTTAAGGGTAGAGTGTTACCTTGGGCACCTGTGTCTATCTTGAACCGAATGTTTCTTTCTTTGTGCATTTTAATTCCTGGTATTCGGAATTGTACCTTGCAGAAAGCCTGCGTTCTCTTTGGTTCATTACTGAAAGTTAGTATCTTCACAGTATCAAAAGTGGAAGGATCACTTTCTTCACTGGAGTCAAGGTCCTCAGTCATCATAGAGTGTGTTTGTTTTGACGACTTTCTGCTGTGAAGTTTGTGTTGAGCACTGTCTTGTTTCCTCTTGAAACATAATTTTATCCAGTGGCCCCTCTTTCTGCAGTAATGACATGTAGAGTCTTTAGCTGGACAGTGGTTTTGTATGTGGTTTAGGCCACAACATTTACACATAGCACCTCTGCTTGTGTTGTGTTTTTCTTGTTGTTTCGAACCAGTTGCTTTGTTGTGTCTAGGTTTATAGCTTTTCACTGCATCCACCTGGGCTGCTAATGTACCTTGCTGAATTTGTTTAATGCTTAGTGCTTGTGCCTCGTGTTTCCTGCCTTCATCCAGAAGTTGTTGTAAAGTTAGCGTATCACTCTGGCTCAGTAGCCATTTCTGGAACTCTGGCATTGGTGTGCTAAGAAGAATCTGTTCAATAATTCGCTCTTTTTCTTCTTCGTTGCTAAATTTACATACTCTTGTTTTCTCCTTAATGCGAGTGAAGAAATCATCTAGGCTTTCACCACGTTTCTGTCGCAGGTGGTGAAGCTCTAATCTTGCCGCTCTAAAGTTTGTGTGCTTTATGATCAGACGCTTTTCAAATTCGTCCAATATGGCTACGGGGTCGGTTGCCGACTCCACCGGCATGGCGGTAGCAAAACTGTTGTAGATTTTCAAACCTTCATCGTCCAATGCTTCTAGGATATATGGAGTTAGGGTTTGTCCTTCCAGACCAGTGGTCTTGGAATATAGATCTATGCGTTGGCGCCATAACAAGAAAGCTTCACTCTTATCATCTTGACCGGCAAATCTCATTTGCGGTGCGCTGCGGTAATGTTTAGCTGCCATTGTTGACCTCGATGACGAAAATTAGCCGAATAAACTGTACTCACGTGTTATCGTGTAGCTGTTTTGCGTCAGTCCGGTATCGACCGCTGCCACCATGTAATGTTATGATGTATTCATATAAGCATTACCTCGTCATCTACACAAGCACACACATGTTTCAGAAAGCACTCAGTATAAGCATGTTCAGTTCGTAGCCATGTTTATTTACAGAATATCGTACATGTCAAGATTCGCATTATATTACAATGTGTGGTTCGTACTTTAATGTATTCATATTACATCCACTACAAGAGAAGACATCGTTTCAGTTATGACAGTGCCGGGGGCTGGTTTCAAAAGACTACTGGACATAATTAATAAGTTCGATATTAATCTCAAGATAACAAAAACAACACTACACGTAGGAATTAATGATATCATGAATGAACAGAGCCTAAACCCCTCAGGATTGGTGGCTACAATAAGACAAAAATTTCCCAAAGCCTTCATCTTTATTTCATCAACCATACCACCATGCTATGGGTTTCAGCGTCGCACAGCGGACACTTACAACACAAAACTACAGAACTATTGTAAACAAAACAGCCTTGGCTTCATCAACAATACTCCATTCTTTATATCTAACTCAGGAGCACCTAAGAAACGACTCTTCAGAGATCAAATTCACACATCCACACTGGGAAGCAGCATCCTGGCCAAAAACATAAAATATCCAGAAAGGACACAACAAGACAGCTCAACCCATATAGAGAATGCAAAAAAAATCTACTGAGACATCAACCTATAATCACAATACATCACACACCCTTCCTGCCCCTCAAAGAAGCACACCTATTGCATGCAGGCAGCCTTCCAGCTTTCACAACGCCCCTTTTGATCAGGAAGCCGAATCCTATGATACCATGTTTCCCCCATTAGTCACAAGGCAGCCCCACTTAGATACCTCTACCAACAGTATTTCAATGTCCCAGACTCAGAATACTCCTACCAACACTACAACAAGGATGGAAGAAATCAGAGATCACCATGCTTCCTCCCCTAGTTCTTATTATCGTCCTCAGTGAAACCCTGAACTTGTCTATCTGATGCAATTCAGCCCTGCATCACTTAGACAAGCATTAATGATGTCTGCCCAACGTCACCCCTATTATCTGCCCGGCAGAGACATCAGTTATTGACAAACAAACACTTTGCCTCACTAAATCTCTGTTACTACAGCCTTCACTCCATTTGAACATTTGTTGATATTTTAATACAACGGTAATAATCAGAACTTTTACTAGTTTATCGGTTAATATCCTCTAAAATCTTTCTTTGATTACTTATTTCGTTACAATTTAAATTTCTTATTATCATGCGTAGCTTCAATTTGTTAGAATTATCGGTATTAAGGTGTGAAGTGTTGTATACTTGTCTGACTTGTGACAATTATTAATTTCTTCCATCTCTCGTTTAACTTCACTTTGTTGCGTTGAGCAGTTCTGGTGTGATATGTTGTATGCCTGATTGTTTTGTTACAATTTTCATATACTCAATTGAAATTGTTTTTTATTAGTTGTATTAATTATTTTCATATTGTATTTTCTGCAATTTCTCATTCCTTGAATTCCACTTCCTTGGTGAAGTATTAATTCGTAAAAATATTTTGCACTTTTTTGTGTGCATAACTGTTTTTTTACTTGTAATAAAAATATATATATATATATATATATATATATATATATATATATATATATATATATATATATATATATATATATATATATATATATATATATATATATATATATATATATATATTTACTATACAAACATGACTGGTAATTATGTACCGTGGCTTCACAAGGATGGTCTACGACTTGGTCAACTGAATATTTACCATCTTCTAGGTAAACTCCCCGAACTTACATACATTCTAAGTAAGAATTTTCACATTTTTGGACTTTCACAGAAAGTCGCCTAAATGACAGAATAATAGACGATGACATTGCATTAAATGGTTTTAAAACTATTCGGCGAGACACAAGCAAAAAACAAGAGACAGGTATAACAGTTTATATTTCCACTTCCCTTAATTTTCGCTGCAGAAACGACTTAGAGACAGCAGAGATAGAATGTGTATGGTTGGAAATAAAGCTACCGAATCAGGGCCCATTTTTGGTGGGATATCTTTATCGAAATCCTAGTGCAGGACCTATATGGTACGAAGATTTCACCATCATGATGGACAATGTATTTGCCACAGTCAAGGAGGTTGTTCTTCTTGGTGATTTCAACATCGATATACACAATTCAAATCTAACATGGAAAAATATAATATTATCGTACAACTTAAAACAAATAGTTAACCAGCCTACAAGAGTAACACAAGCATCAACCACACTAATCGACCACATCTACGTAACTTGCCCAGAAAACATCATAGAATGCTCTGTCCCTAATATTGCAATGAGTGACCACTATCCAGTATGATGTACATGGTCAAAGAATAAATGTAAAGTTCCAAAAAATAAACATGTAAGTATCAATTTTAGAAGTTTCAAACATTTCAGTAAGGAATTATTTTTAAATGACTTGCTAACTGCACCGCTGGCCCTTGTTTATCAACTTCCTGATCCGGATGACGCTATTGCATACTGGACAAAAAATTTTTACAGTGTTTTTGACATGCACGTACCAGCTAAGGAAATTCGCGTCAAACGACAATTAAAATCTCTGTGGATCGCGCAGGAAGTGTTGGAGGCTATGAGGCAGAGAGATCAAGCGCACAAAAATAAGGACCTCAACACATACAGGATATACAGGAACAAGGTTCAATATTTAATTCGCAAAGAAAAGAAAAATCATTTTAGAAATATGGTTCAGAACAAATCAAATAGTAAGGAAATATGGAAGGCAATTAACACCTTAGCGAAAAAACGTAATGCACCAGACTCATTCTCTTCCAACACTTCATTTACTTGCACCATTTTCAGCAATCATTTTCAAGCAGAAATAAATAGTCTGAAATTCACAATACCACCTTCCTCTAGTGACTTAGACAAACTTTCAGCATTCTGTAAGAACAAATGTACAAACTCAGTTCCACCCGACATTCCTTTTATGACAGTTAATGAAGTGTATAACTATCTTATTGGCCTTAAAGATAATAGCTCATCAGGGCTTGACGGAATTAGTAATCAAATACTGCGTTACGCCGCACCAGCTGTTAGTGATTCACTAACTTTTATATATAATCAATGTATTGCTAAGAGTTATTTTCAAACCCAACTATTATTGACACCGGTGTTCCTCAGGGTTCTATTCTCGGCCCTCTACTTTTTTCCATTTACATAAATGACCTTCCACTACACATCGAGCACTCATCCTGCGACCTATTTGCCGATGACTGTACCATTTATACTAGTGATAAAAGTTGCAACACGCAAGAAATATTATTACAAAGCGACACAGACAATCTTATTAAGTGGAGCAATGAAAACTGCATGCAAATAAATATCATTAAAACAAAATGTATGATAATATCAACTAGACAAAAATTACAAAACTCACCGAAAACAACACTTCAGCTCTACATTGGAACCTCTTTAATTGAAAATGTAAATGAAAATAAAACACTAGGACTCATAATTGACCAACATTTAAGTTGGAATTCGCATGTACAAGCACTGACCAAACAAACGGCACAAAAAGTTTACCAGTTAGCTAAAATCAAACATTTCCTAGATGAGGAGACACGAAAAATGTTCTATACATCCCAGATACAAACACATCTAGACTATTGTTCCACAATTTGGGATGGCTGCACCATGTCCAACACTAAAAGACTCTATTCATTACAAAAACGTGCAGTGCGCCTAATTTCAGACAAAAACCTCACACAGTGTGTAGACGCATATACATATCTTAACATATTACCACTAAGAAAGCGCCTTCTCTTCAACAAAGCCAAATTTATTCACAAAATCTTGTCACAGAATGCTCCAACATATCTGTGGCCTATTTTCAAATACAGCGGAAGACGCAGTCAACGCTTAAATAAATTACACATGCCCAAGCCTAGGCTCGACTTATTCAAGAAAAGTTTAGCTTTTTCTGCTGCTCATCTGTGGAATACTCTTCCACACAACTTAAAAAATACTCTTAGTTCATATTCATTCAATCACAGACTTTTCAAATACATCATGAGTGCAGATTATTTGCCACCCTAATTTCGTTATGTTCTTAAATAATTACATAACTGTAGCGAGATATCCTTGATTCACTCGTCTCAATGTAACGTCATTAACGCATTTGCATTTTATTTTCACTACGCCACAAACAAATTAACCCCTCCTTAACACTATTGCCCCACCCGCTTGATATTCTCATAAAATCAAACTGTTGGAAAGAAAAGAAAAATAAACGCTCTAGTTACACCTTGTAGACCCCCCTACTCCCAGTGATAATTGCCTAGGGCAAAACCACTAGCAAAAAGTCACAAAATCGGATGCAATAATGTAATATTTTGTCTTTAGAAAGTCGTATTTTTCAAATAAACGCCTGCCAACGACACGCGATTTGAATCTAGTAACGCCATGTGAGGATACCCCCCCCCCCCACCGCCTTTGCCCATCTCCGTAATGAAAATTAAATATAACTTAAAACGATCTTGGCACAAGACCAAGACGAGTTTCGAGTGAGAGAGAGGCAAATCTTACAAAGGGAGTTAGCATGGAGGTAGTCTAATGTACTCCTTGTGACACTGGCTGCTTGGCAACTGAAAAGACTAGCGCAAGAGGGGAGAACAGAAAGGGACTATTGAACGCGTGTATATGTATAGACGGAAGAATAAAAAAAGGAAAGACGGTGAAATAAAACGATAATGTTGTTTATTCTATACCATATCATCTTTTTAATATGTTCTCTGAACATAGATAATAAAAGTATGTTGTTCTGAACCAATAAAGATGAAAAGCAAAAAAGGACAATTTGATAAAGACTTAGACGAAAATATAACAGTAAGATAAAGGACACTTGACAGAGTAATAAACAATTTTAATCTTTTCAAACGGTCAAATAATAACGAAGATAATGAAGAAAGAAAGTATTGAGACATAAGGTTTGACACATTCATACTCGGTTTTGGTAACATTTCAAACCAAAAGTCAAATCCGTTGATTTGAATCCGATTGGCTTATGCTAGTTAGTTATGAAGAAAAGAGGGGAGGTAGGAACTGCAAATTTGTTAGCTACTCGAAACATTTTCTCACACCGTAATAGTAAAGACACACTGAACAGCGTATGTACAAACACATAGACGTATTTGAGATTTTCAAAAAAGAGTCATATTTTGGACTCGTCTTTTTATTGGCCAGTGGGTTTGACAATATGGAAGTAAACCAAGGCTAAGTGCCATTTGACAACAAAATATTCAACCTAGTGTATGTTTGAGAGCAGAAGTCAAGCTTTTAACAAATAAAGTTTACAGTCTGGACACAGGCGATCTATTCTTGGGCTAAAAGAATTGCCAGTCAAACTATTACTAGTGTGTGAATTATTTCATTGATTTCGGTAAGAGAAATGTTTTATTATCTTTTATTGCATTTTAAAGATAGACCCCAGAAAAGGGGCACTCCTAACTTTGTATTACACGACATAGTAAGTAAAAGAAGCCTATGATATCCTTAGGGAGCACATCATGCCTAAGGTAGTTATGAATATAGGGACATTGTATTTGAATATTAACATTGTAACTGTCTTTTTCGTTCTTGAGGTGATCACTTGCACAAGACAGTATACATGTTGTTAAGATGTGTAGTACTTGTCATGATGAGCTGTGTGTGGGTGCAAATGAATGTGTTTAGGCCACACATAGCATCAACAGCATGCTGACCGGAAATCGTTAGGTATACATCAGGCATTCAAAAAGGGCTGGTAAACATTCCAATATTCGTACATGGTCAATAATAATGTTCTTCAATAATGACAGTTCATGGTGCCGCTTTGGTATCCTGACTGAACGCGTCAAACACCTTCATAACTTTGACATACAGGTACAACTTGGCACCCCGCCAATTGCACATTATCAGGCTGTAATAGATTAGCCTTAGCACAGACCTCAAAATGGCGTCACCTGTGTACTTCTTGCAAGCAGGTTAACATCAACCCTGCCGTAATGCTTATGTAGATATAAATACCGCCAATCTGCGGTTCCTATAATATAACTTCCTCACTGGACTTCTGGATAACTTAAAGACTGAGTCTTGGATGGCTAACTTGAGCACAAAATATAGTTCTGTATTTTAGGACATGAGCTGTTATCACAGACTGGGTAAACCTTTAACATGTTCTGCCACCGAGCGCGTAATAATGTAAGAAAGGTCGGTGTTACCTTATACAGAATCCTCAGAACACAATAACGAATTCTGCCGTCATTCCGACGCAAAGAGAATTACTGGGGAAAACTGCCATCGCAGTCACTTCGAAAAATTTCCCCCAAAACACAATGGACCTTCGTCCCTCAGAAGCCAGCTAACATCTTGGCCAGACGGAAGTCACTCAACTTGGCGCTCAAATCTGAGCATGGGCAGAAACCCCGAACAGTTTACCTTTGAACTTAACACAATGACCCAAAAGGGAGATAACCCCAAATCAACCTGACATCGCAAGCATAGACCCAATTATTCACCTTACTAGGATGAAAAATACAGTAACATTTTACTACACCCCCCCCCCCCGTTAAAAAAAATGACAGACTTTTTTTTCCTCAAATATATTCATGAGCAAGGTAGCACGATTCTCAATTATGCGCTCATGAAAGAATGAACCTACTATCAGGTACAATGGACGCACAAATAAAGCGTCTGAAGAGGATAAAAATCATCTCCCCACATTGGCCACCATAAATGTAACTGTCTAGAGGTTATCTATTGAGAGCGTGTCGTTAGGGACTGCAAATTTCCTTAATTGGAATTGGCTAGCGACAATTGTTGCTGTTTACGTTTAGCTGTGACGACATGAGTTAGTGTTGTTTTCGTTATTTTTTCATTCTTTGATTTTCGATTTGTTTTGTTTGTATCTGTTCTTCTCTCCTTCCTTCCGTTTATTTCTTTACACCTTTTTGTTTATAACAGTGTTGCCGTTTGTCTTGTTTACTTTTCGCGGTCATCAGTACACATTTGTGTAACATTTTCTTTACTTTTTGCTGTATTGTTTATTTGACTTCCGCGAACATTTTCGGTTATTGTTCTGTATCTTTGTCTTTGTATTTATGATTGTACTACATTATTGTCATACACAGTCTACATACATAATTTGGTCATGTATTATTATTATTATTATTGATAAGGTACACTCTTCATCTAGAGATTGTTAATAAAATATTATTATATAAGATATTTATACAAGTTCTTTGTAAAAAGACTTGTTGTCCAAAGATTGAGACAAGGTGGAATACATATGAAAGTTCTTTATAAAAAAGACTTGTGATTTGGATATAAGGGTATTATTTTCCACAGGCACTTAAGTGATTATTTGTTATATTATAAACAAGATAACCATACAAGGTCTTTGACTAAGACTAAGAGAGCGAAACAAAGTGAAGTGAGTACACAAGTCTAATAGGACAGACTTGTCTCCCATTGAAGTGGGATAAGGTAATTTATTTAATTTTTTCAGGTTACTGATCTCTTTAGACAGAATGTCTAATTTGGATTTCTTCATCCAGCAAGGGTTAACCCTTGGTAAGTCTGGTAAAGAATTGGAAGAATATTCATCTGCTCAATTCGCCATGGCATTAAAGTCAGAAGAAAAGAAACAAAAAGAGGAAAATAAATTGAAAGCAGAAGCTGAACAAAAGAAGCTAGAAGCTGAGAATAGAAGATTAGAACTGGAAGAAAAAAGGTATCAAAGAGAAGCTGAGGAGAGAAAACTTCAAGCTCAAGCTGCTGCTGCTGAAAGAAAATTCCAGATGGAAATGGAAGACAGAAAACTTCAAGCTCAAGCTGTTGCTGAGGAGAAAAACTTCAAGCTGCTGCTGAGGAAAGAAAACTTCAGGCTGAGGCTGAAATTAGAAAAATGGAACATGAGGAAAGACTCGCAACTTTGGAGTTAGAGAAATTGAAATTGGCGAGTCCAGGTGCTCATCAAGCAACTTCGAGTACGACAAAGGAGTTTGTTAGTAGGATTAAATCACCTCATTTCAATCCTTTAAAGGATGACGTAGCGGATTATCTAGATAGATTCCAATTTTTATGCGATACGCATAACATAAAAAATGAAAAATATGTTGAACAACTGATGGCATTTTTTACAGGTGACACAGTGACTACTCTTATGACAATAGACGAACATGACAAGACTAATTATGATGTTGTCAGAGCAGCACTGCTAAAAAAATATCAGCTGGAAGAGGAAGATTATCGTCTTCGTTTTAGGACAATGTTGCCAGAAAATGGAGTAGATTTTTTCTGATTTTGTTACTAAAATACGTCGTACATTCACACGATGGGTTGAGTTGTCTCAGACTGAGAAAACATATGAAGGCCTAATGGACTTATTACTTCGGGATAAGGTTTTGTCATCTGTTAAGGATTCTTTCCTTGCATTTCTTCATGAGCGTAAACCCAAAAACTTAAAAGATATGGAGGAATACTGTTGCCAGTACGCCACCACGCATCCCCATGCTACAGTTAGCAATTCTAAAGTGAAAGAAGGGTTGCCAGTTGCTTCGGCAGCACCATATGGCCCTAATTTCAAAAAAAAAAAATTTCAGGGTGCTCAACAAAACTGGAATAGAAAAAGTAATCAGAATTACACTCAGAATCAGAGTGGTCCACAAAATAATGGTTCTTCGTCTAAGAACTGGAGACAAGATGGTAGTTCTCGTAATTTTAGTGGTAATAATTTGAGACACTTTCGCAAGGGTTATCACAATAATAACTTTTCGAACTTTCGAGATAATCATTCTCGACGTCAAGAATATGACGATGGTGAATACAGAAACCGGGATTCAAACCGGAATGATGATTACAATAGGCAATATGATAACAATTACAGGGGGAATGATAATCGAGGCAATTACAGGGGAAATGATAATCGAGGCAGACCTAGATTTGGCAAAATGAGATCTTTCTAACAGGCAAACTCTGTACAACAAGAGTTTGATGGAACCTGTAATCAAGTAGATGATAGTGGTAACTCTAAGGCTATCACTGGTTGTGCTTTCGATTTTGAGAGAGCAACTAAATGCCCCCAATGCTCAACATTGTTCGATCCATCGTCTGTATCTACTTTAAGTTGTGGTCACCCTCTTCCTGCTACAGTTGCGCATGATGGGAGAGGATCTCTCATTCTGCATAAAGGTCTAATAAATGATAGTATAGTCTCAGTACTTTTCGATTCTGGATGTACTACCGTCGCGGTTAGGCGGTCTCTGATAGATTCTTGCTGTGCCATGGGAAAAGCGATCAAATGTGTTACATTTGGTGGTACTATGGAAAGTTATACTACTGCTATTATTAGGATTGACACTCCCTTCTTTACAGGAGATGTCCATGCATGTCTTCTTCCTAATCCTATTGCAGATCTTATAATCGGTCGTATTCATGGGATTAAGGAATGCACTCCGCAACAAATTTCTATTTGGGAAGAACAGAACATTCAAACGGTCAATGCAGTGGTGAAAAGAGCCCAAGCTCTTAATCCTCCAACTTCATCTGATGTTAGTAATGGAGTTGATAGCCAAGACGAGCACTTGGTGATTTCCCATGACTCGTTTGTTAAACGTCAAGAAGAGGATCCGTCTTTGAAGAAATTCTTCCTTCTTGCAAAGAAAGGGGATCCTAATCAGAATACGAATCACAAATCGTATATCACTATGAAGAATGGTATACTGGTACGAATGGTACAACACTCAGACAAGTCTATGCACTCGCAAATTCTTGTGCCTAAGTGTATGAGAGCCTTAATTCTTCAACATGCACACGATTCTCAGTGTGCTGGACACATGGGTTTTTTCCAGAACTAAAACTAGAGTCCTTGCGTCCTTCTTTTGGCCATTCGTGAATAAAGACATACGAATTTATTGCCGATCTTGCAAAATTTGTCAAGAGGTCAAGTCTAGAGGTCCGAGACATGCTGCTCCTATTCAGGCTGCAGATATTCCGATTCGGCCGTTTCAGAAAATGGCTATAGACATCATTGGTCCGTTCAAGATTAAGTCTGCCAGAGGACACCAATTTATCCTCACTTGCGTGGACATGTGCACGCGTTGGCCAGAGGCTATTCCTCTGAAGAGCATATCAACTGTCGATATCGCTGATGCTCTTTGGCTCATATTTTCTCGTCTGGGATTCCCCGGAGAAATACTGTCGGACCACGGCACTCAGTTAATTTTGGACGTTATGTCCCGGGTAATGGCTACGCTGGACATTAAAAGGTCTCTCAGTAGTATTTATCATCCAATGTCCAATGGATTGGTAGAACGTCTTAACAGGACACTAAAGAACTTACTTGGCAAGATAACGGAGGATCATCCTGAGGATTGGGACAGGGTTTTACCTGCAGTTCTCTTTGCCTATAGAGAAGTTCCCAACGAGCATACAGGGTTTTCTCCTTTCGAACTTGTCTTTGGCGCGCAACCGCGCAGTCCAATGTCCTTGTTACACGATTTGATAACTTCCGATAATATTGACGATGATACACAACCGTCATATGAATATGTCATTGCTCTTAGAGAAAAGATTATCGAATCGTGCAGGTTAGCAACTTCATCTTCCGAATTTGCGAAAGAAAAGGCTAGGCGATTTGCTAACAAGAAAAGACGCCTACGTCAACTTTGTCCTGGAGACAAAGCATATGTCTTACTTCCCTCAAGGGAGAATAGACTTCTCATTTCATGGAAAGGTCCATACACTATAGTCTCGAAAATTTCCGATGTCGACTATATTGTCGATGTGGATGGAAGGCATAAAACCTTTCATATAAATATGCTTACAGAGTTTATTGAACGACCAGACTATTTGCAGCCTATTTTCCAGGCGACGGACGACTCTCCAGTCCAACACGGTCATATCTCATCTCTGTCTGTTATACAGGATGAGGAAACCATTTTCTCTGACGTTAACTTACCTCTTCCTGCGATTTCACTGAATTCTACGGAATCGTGGAGAGACGTTACAATCTCTTCAAATTTGTCTTTTGAGGAACAGCGTCAAGTATCTTCTACGCTACAATCATTTCAGGATGCCCTTACCGACATTCCTGGACACACACGTGTCATTGAACATGACATCATACTTACTGATCATAATCCGATCAGAGTAAGACCATACCCAATACCTATTCATTTTCAAGCACAAGTCGAGAAAGAATTGGATACAACTGAAAATAATTGAACCATCCACTTCAGCTTATTCTTCGTCGATAGTTATTGTTCGAAAGAAAGACAATAACATACGTCTTTGCGTTGACTATCGCAAATTAAATCAAGTTACGAAGTTTGATGCTGAACCTATGCCTTTATTAGATGATCTACTTATTAGACTTTCTGAAGCTAGATTCTTTACTAAACTAGACTTGTCAAAAGGTTACTGGACAGTCCCTTTGACGGAACATGCCAAACCTCTTTTTGCCTTTTCTACACCTAGGGGTTTGTTTCAGTGGAACTTTATGCCATTCGGGCTTATGAACGCCCCAGCGACTTTCGTGCGCATGATGCGATGAATTCTATCAGATCGTGCAGATGTCATCGCATATTTAGACGACATCTGTCTTTTCAGCGATACTTGGGAAGAACACTATTTGGGTCTAAAGGAATTGCTATCTACTCTACGTGAGCATAGTTTGACTGCTAAACCCTCTAAAGCTTTTGTTGGGTTGAGTGAAATTTCCTTCCTAGGTCATCGAGTTGGTCATGGTCTGTTGAAGACAGAGGACCAAAACATTTCAAAGATATTAAATATCTCGGTGCCGAAGACAAAAAAAGCAAGTGCGTAGTCTCTTGGGATTGATACAATTCTATGGAAGATTCATTGAGAATCTGTCCTCCATTATGGCACCACTTTCTACGTTATTGAAAAAAGGTTCTCCTAATATGGTGCGTTGGTCCCAAGAATGCCAATCGTCATTGGATCAAGTTAAGAATTTGTTCTCATCTCATCCTATCTTAAGACTACCAACGATTGAAAAGGCTTTTGTCCTTCGTAGTGATGCCTCTTCCACTGGGATTGGAGCGGCACTAATGCAGGAATATTCAGGAACTCTGCATCCTGTAATGTATATTTCTAGGAAGCTAAATGCGGCAGAAAGGAATTACTCAGTTTTAGACCGTGAATTGTTGGCTATGGTTTGGTCCATTCTTAAGCTACAAAGGTTCCTTCTGGGCGCGCATTTCTTTATGGAAACCGACCAAAAAGCTCTTACGGCTATGCAAAGTAAGTGTTAAGGATAGATTTGGGGTGCAGTCAAAATAGTGTGACATGCTACTACACGCTAGCACATTTCCATTGTTATGTGAGAAATTGTGTTCGCCTGTAGGCAAACTACGGTTTGCACGAGGCGTTCACCCGTGATGAGCGACGGTCAACTAGTGACGTTTCGGTCACATGTCGTGGGTTCAGTGTGTAAATTAATTGAGTTTTCCGTCTTTGTGTTTGCGTCCGAGAGAGATGTAATTTTTCGAGCTCCGGGATAATGGAGCGTGATTTATAAATATATATTGTGGCATTGTTGATTCTCGGAGGCTGCCACGTTATGTGCAAGATAGTTCATAAACGTATCTAGAAGTTCATACCATAATTTACTACGAGTAACTTTGAGATATGAGGCAATTAATATTTGGTTTGCACTGATTGCTTCTGCTGCATTACTTTGGTTTTCGTGGATTACCGAACCTTTAGTACAACGGCCAGAATTGAGTGGAGATGAGAGGATTGTATTATTATTATATTATTGCCACTTAAAGATGCCTAACGTTTGAACCTTATTGACGGACCAGAGATAATCTACTACGCTTATCCATTGCCATGTACTTTTGATGTTTGATGGACTATTGTGAAGTGACTTTATGTATTAAATGTCAACCATGTTTTCCCGTGGACCTGTTCACCTACCGGCTTTGTTATGTGTACTGACCATAATGTCCTGAATGAACACCTGCTATCATTCGCGTATACATGCATGATCCTCTAATTTATCCCAACGTAACACCATATAATTTGGTGAGCCAGTATGGTTTTGGATCGATACTTTCATCAGGGCATGGTTTTCAAAATTCACGTAAGCAAGTATACCTTCATACTTTGCAAATCTACAGCTGACATTTAATCTGTATATTCGATCGTCACTCCTGTTCAGCGTGTTTATTGTGAAACACACCGCTTCGTGAACTCAGTCATTATCAACGGGTCCAGTTGGATAACGAACTTTGCCACTGCGCATATCCAATGTTCCAGTTTCAATGTCCTATTGTTCGCTGTAGCGTTCAAGATTACAATTTCAAGCCAACCAGTTTCCAAGTTTATTTCGTGTTCCAGTCTAACCACAACTTTTGTAAGATTCTTTCAAGTTTCAAGTCATGCCAAGGCGATGTCAAGTTATTTTGTACCAAGTCAACACAACGTTTCAAGACTTACACAGTTAATTATGCCCATCTGATTGAGACCGTGTACTATTTACATTTTATCCGTGCTTCACTTGTATTGAGGGACAGCGTTTTCCAGTGTTGACACCTTTTTCCGGACTTGCATCTGATCGGATTACGATAAGATAAGTGCCTGTTAATACACTCTTGTATCTTTGCCGTGGCGTAAGCCTTTTTGATATCTGTGTTATTTGTTTTCTTCGTTTCTATATCTTTGTACACATCTGTTGTTAACGACACATGTCATTGGAAAATGACCGCTCAGCAGATATTTCTATAGCTTTTGCTTACATTTCTCAAGCAGTGAAATTTCCGGCTCGAGTTTATCTCACCGATGTGGTTCACTGCCTGTTTAGTGTGACCTAAATTGTTTAGCTGTGTTGCTTCGTCCTACTAATTGTCAGTTCTTGTTGTGTGCTGGTTTTGTTTTTCTTCTCCTTAGTTGACAACCATTCTGTTCGTAATGCTAGTCTAACCTTCTATCACTCGTTTCCATTTATATATATTGTTACAGGTCCTGTCCTGTTTTTTTTAGCAGTAAGTCTGTTCTATTTGTTGTTTCTCCTTAGTTTCCCATTTGCATTCTTTTTCGTTTACTTGCTGCTGTTATTACATTATCTTGGTCACTTGTACTTGTCTTCTTGTTTAGTTCCATCAATTCTGTTCTTGTGCATTATTTTTTTTTCTCTCACCAGTGTTTTGGGTTTTTCATGATACATTCTGATATTATTGCTTAGTAATATTAAGAATCTATTTGCATTGATAATATTGCAAAGCACAAAGCTAGTGAATTGGTATTGACGGACTAATTGAGATACATTTATTACATAATTTATAATATTGATAGTAAGATACTGAAGAAGTAAATAATGGAGTATCAAGAATTTATTACTATGGGCCAAGAATATGGTTACAAGGCGAAGGAATTAATGGACTTTGCCAAAGCGGAATTCAATGCCAAAGAAAATCAAGAAGCCCTAGAGAATAAGAGACAAAGAGATGCACGGTATGAAGAGCGAGAGCTCAGAAAAGCAGAGCTACTTGCAGAAGAGAACAAAAAGGATTGCAGAAGAGAACAAAAGGATTGCAGAAGCAACGAAACTTGCTCATGAAAAAGAATTAGAAGAAAAAAAGTTGGAAAGACAATTTGAGGAGAAAAAGATTCAACAAGCTGCAGAAGCAACGAAACTTGCTCATGAAAAAGAATTAGAAGAGAGAAAGCTAGCACATGAAGAAAAAATGGCGACTTTACGTATTGAAGAACAAAAAGTCCAACATCAGAGTAGACAAAATGACGACTCTGAACGTAGAGGTTCCTCTAGCAACCATGATAGCGGTTTTGTTAAATTTCGTTTGCCTGAGTTTAAGCCAGAAATAGACGATATTTCGTCCTTCCTACAACGCTATGAAAATGTTTGTGAAGAAAATAAGCTTGATAGATCACATTGGTGTACAAGATTGATGGATTTCATGAGTGGTGAATCCTTAACTGCTCTGTGCCAATTGGACGGGCCGAATAGACGCAATTATGATGCTGCTAAAACGTTATTATTAAAACTTCATCAGTTAGACGCTGAAGGTTATCGTATGAAGTTCAAACATATGATTTCTGAAACGGGTAAAGATTTTACACAGTTTGTAGCTGCAACTCGTCTAACATTTAATAGATGGATACAACTTTCCGGCATTGAAGAGAATTATGAGGGCCTTAAGGACTTGTTATTGCGAGACAAAGTCTTGTCTTCCGTGAGCAGACCACTGCGAGAATATCTACAGGAAAGAAAGCCGTCAAGTTTGAGTTCAATGGAGGAATTATGTAGGCAATATTGTAATGCACATCCGGGAGTTTGTGTCAGTAACAACAATATTAAGGAAGCTTTACCTGTTGCCGCAGCTACAACTTGGAACCACAACAATTATAGACAAAGATCCTACAGTTGTGATGGGAATTTCAAACCAAACAAATTCAATAACTCACAACCATATAGAGGTAGACAACCATATAGAAACTATTCACCCCAAAACAGAGGTAATTTCCAACAAAACTCAGGAGAGAGAAGGAATGATAATTTTGGTAACTATAATAAGAATTGGAATAACTGGGGACCCAATAACCAAAATTATTTCACATCGTAATAAGTCACAAGACTATTAGAAATCAAGGAAACAACAATAGGAACCAAAGAAATAATGACGGGAGTCAAAATAACTCTTTTTAATAATCAGAGACAATAGATCACGCTCTAGAATAATGCAAATTCGAACTACCATGCGAACTCAGCAAAAATACTGCTGCTTACACCTGAGAACGTGCAAGACAACAATGTTGTTAATCATTCAGCTTCATGTTGTTCGTTTGACTTTGATACTGCTTCACAGTGTCCAGATTGCCAAACTCTATTCCAGTCTAATGTGTCTTCCTTGTTAAAATGTGGTCATCCGCTCCCAGCAGTTACTGCTTCATCAGCACATGATGGCACAGGAGTACTACAGCTTCATAAAGGGTTATTGAATGGCACTCAAGTTACAGTACTCCGTGATTCTGGTTGCACGACTGTCGGAGTGAGACAGTCATTAGTACATCCGTCTATGCAACGGGTGACTTTGTTAAATGTGTAACTTTCGGCGGTACAGTGGAATTTTATCCCACAGCCGTGGTGGATATTCACTCACTATTTTTTTACAGGGCAAGGTTAAAGTGTGTTTGTTAAGGAATCCAATAGCGGATGTCACACTTGGCCGGATACACGCCTGGCAGCAATGATTGCTCACCCGAAGAAATTGTTCAATGGGAACGTCAAAATTTATCAACTGCTGCTGGCAGTTACTACGCGTGCCCAGGCCAAGGCACCAAAGGAAAATGATGATACCGGTCCTGGAACTCAGGACGATTTTCACGTTCACTCTGAGATAGACAAACAATCCTTTATCAAACTTCAAAGAGAAGACAACTCTTTGAAGAAATTCTTTAGATTAGTCAAAGATAATGATTACGTTGATGATAGTTTGTCACCAAAACAGTGGTACACACTTAAAAATGATGTATTGGTTAGAATTTTAAAGATTCATCTTTAATCAGACATCAGGTGATGGTTCCCCAAAAACTTCGTCTGTACATTCTACAACATGCACACGATTCGCACTGTGCTGGCCATATGGGCTACTCTAGGACGCGATCCAGAGTTTTGACCTCCTCTTCTTTTGGCCGGAATTTCCAGAGACACCTCCATATATTGTCGCTCTTGCGTTATTTGTCAAGAGGTAAAATCAAGAGGAGCCTATCATACGGCCCCGATTCAGGCGTGTGATATACCTGTACTCCCCCTTTGAGAAAATGGCCGTAGATATTATCGGTCCTTTACCTGTTATGTCCGCTAGGAGGACACAGGTATGTGCTCACATGTATCGACATGTGCACATCGATGGCCCGAGACCATCCCTCTAAGAACATCACCACTAATGACGTTGCTGATGCCCTTTTCTTGATTTTTTCTAGACTGGTTTTCCTCGAAAACTTCTTTCAGATCGAGGTACCCAATTTGTATCTGACACTATGATGCTGCTGTTATTGAAACGCACTCAATATCGAACAGGTCTCTCAGTAGTGTTTACCATGCGATGAGCAATGGCATGGTGGAACGTCCTTAACCGGACGTTAAAGCAGTTATTGGGCAAAGTTACAGTGAAATATCCTCAGATTGGGACAGGGTTTTTTACCCGCCCGTGCTGTTTCCGCATACCGTGAGGTAGCGAATGAACAGACCGGTTTCTCGCCTTTTTAGAGTTTGTGTTTGGAGCTCAACCTCGAGGTCCCAGTGTCACTTATTAAGGACTGCTCATAGACTCAGGAGATGACTGAGGACATCCCAGTCATCGTACGTGAATCACGTCGTTAACCTCCGGCGTATAACATTATAGATGCATGCCAAAACTGGCTACAGCTTCTTTCGAGGCGCTGCTAAAGCAAGATCACGCCAGTTCCAAAATCGCAACAGCACGATTACGTCAACTATTGGCCTGGCGATGAAGCTTTTGTAGTGCTTCCAAGGAAAGAAAATAGACTTTTAATTGCTTGGAATGGTCCATATAAAGTGTTGTCACGAATTTCTGATGTTGACTACATTTTAGAGATAAAAGTGGGAAAAGAAGACCTTTCACATAAACATGCTTAAAAGAATTCCACACTAGACCGGAACATCTTTCAAGCCATCTTTCAAGCAGTCGATGAGCACCCTAGACCTGGTACTCACTACCCGGCGCTTTCAGTAATTCAGGAGGACGAATCGGCTTTCCTGATGTTCCCATGAACTTACCTGTCTTTCCTCTCCAATCGACTGAGACATGGAAGGGGAATAAAATGTTTGCTATTTTTTTTTGTCCAGCTTTTGCTTCTGAACAACTATGCTCCAAGTCTCTAATCTTCTAGAATCCTTGTCCATGACGTGTCCTCACAGACATCCCCAGGGTGTACATCAGGTCATTTCGCTTGACATCACCCTTACAGATGATCGATCAATTCGTCTACGCGCCTATCCTATCCCTATTCGCTACCGGCACCAGGTGGAAGAAGAATTAAAGCAAATGCTTAACTTTAGGAATTATAGAAACCTTCCAATAGCACCTTACTCTTACACCTGATGGTCATCGGTCGTAAGAAAAGACAATAAAATTATCCAGATTTGTTTGTAGGATTACCAGTAAGCCAGAATTACATCACAGTCCCTTCGATGCTGAACCATTACACCCATACTTGGATAATCTTATTGTCTCGTCCTCTGCCAAGTCTCGTTTCTTTTACTTAAAATTGACCCTTATACCTAAGGGATACTGGGCAAGTTTTCCCTTGGACTGACAGAGCTATAACCACTCACTGCCTTTGCGTACACAGCAGGTGTCTTTATCAGTGGAACGTAATGGGCAATTCGTGACTAATGAACGCCCGGCCCAGTCAACGTTTGTCCGTTATGAATGAAGAAAAATTTCTCTCTCATCGGGTCCGATATAATTCCCATATATACGAAACGACATCTGTCCTATTCAGTTCACACTTGGGAGGAGCACTTCTTAGGTTTACTTCATCTTCTGGACACTTTAGTCTCCATCACCTAACACGCCAAGCCCTCAAAGTATCTTTATTGCCTTGAGGAAATTTCATTCTTGGATATAAGGTTGGGTCATGGTTTTCTTCAGACCGGCCACAGAATTTTTCCAAATCCTAAAAATATCTGCCCCACATACTAAGAAGCAAGTTCGTAGTCTTCTCGGCTTGATTACAAGTATATAGTAGTAAATTTATACCAACGTACATTCTTCAATCACTGCAGACTCCTCAGCATTGCTTAAAAAAGGCTTACGCAAAAAACCACGATGATCCACTGGGGGGAAAAAAAAACACCAGCGTGCCATGTTGCAGTTTACAATTAATGTTCAAACAATATTTTTTTCTGTGCCCACCATATTTTGAACGTTACACGAGAACAATTCTGACATATTATACTAATCTCCCGCACAGGAATCCTAGTAGCTATATGGCTATCGGTGCATCACTGATGCATAGAGATTCACGAGGGAAGTATTACATCTAACCATCTACATATCCATAAAGTCTCAATGATGCAGAAAGGGAGTAAGTACCCAGTGGGATTGAAAGGGAGTTGCTGCATGTTATTTGGGCGGTAAGTCCAGTCTGGAGCCGAGTATTTGTTGGGGGCTCCGTTCATTAAGCATAACAGTCCAGACCCAGGAAATTCCTCTTTCCTCATTTGAAGACAGAGCAGGCGATCCCAAGATAACCAAAAAGCTAGACCGGTTTGCCATCTTGCTTCTCACTATTTTCATGTATGAAATCGGAGGCAATGACCAGGGTCTGCAAATGTGGTCCGCCAGATGGCTTTATCGATATTTTTGTACCCCACAGCTCGAGACTTGAAGAATTTATATTGATATTAGCTTAAATGACTTTCTATTATTATACACTATGTGAAGCCATCGGTGTTTTATCCACACTTATACTAGTCACTATGAAAATAGGACGTATGAAATACCAATGAACATTCTAAGAGGATTCTGTCCAACAACCATTTCATAGTTAACATTTTGTAATAATTTATACGACTTTTGAAGATAATCGCATTATTTCACTTTCATGAACTAGCTAGATACATATGACACAGTGTTATACTATCTTCGCAGACGTGAACATTTTACAACTACGACATCATGTCCATTTAATTCTGGAAAGATTGCTACATTGACATTAAGTTAAGCAGTTACTCATTATACTGCTACAAATCTAGTCCCTGACAAAGGATAGGTTTGGAGTAAAAATTATATATATTGGCAAGTTCGATTTGGATACCTTACTTGACTTGCCAAAACGTACAAAAGGTACACTTATAGCCGTAATATGTAAGTAACTGTAAATAATTGTGTTCAATCGTAGTTAAACTTGCGTTCTTGATACTATGATAACTTTTTTTTTCCCTTCTTCTCTTGTATGTAAGAGATAGCTCATATGTACTTATAGTGTACATATTAAATTTTCATATCAGTCATTGCTGCATATTCCTGCATTTGATTTTGTCATTGTGTGAATTAGCGTATTAAGCATTAAATTGTTAGAGATTTTGTGACATGCATTGTTAGTTTGCGAGATACATAACCTTCTATTTTATTATTATTATTTTTATTATTCATGCATTTTGAATTCTTGAAATTTGGATTTTTGTTTTCTTTTCATTTTATATATCTCATACCATTTAATCATTATAATGCATGCTATTTCTTCCATAGGTTTATTGGGAAATCTCACAGTGATACATACACATTTAGGTATTTTTTTTGTGCTTAACATCATTGGAATATCACGACTGTAATTAAGACTTAGTTCACTTATGGACAATATGACTACTTTATGACTGAATTGACCCAAAATATCGATCATTAGCATTGTTATTTAAAGATACGAAGTTACATTTATAGCAGGACTAGACTGCGACTAGTATTTTTTTCCGATATGTGGCCCAATATTTGTGATAATAATTCAAATTTTGGCCGCTATTATCCACGTAAGGAAAGTATTTGAGAATTGGAAAAAAAAACTAAAATAAATTTGGTTTTTTTTTACACCGCTCTGAAGGGGGTGATATGTTTAAGGGATAGATTTGGGGTCAATCAAATAGTGTGACCTGCTAACTACACGCTAGCCACATTTCCATTGTTTAGTGTTGAGGAAATTGTGTTCGCCTGTAGGCAAACTACGGTTGCAACGAGCGTTTTCACATCAATCCGAGAGGAGCGACGGTCAACTAGTGGACATTTCGGTCACATTCGTCAGGGGTTTCAGTGGTGGTAATTAATTGAGGTTTCCGTCCTTTGTGTTTATGCTTCAGAGAGAGATGTAATTTTTTCGAGCCTCCGGGATAAATGGATCGTTGATTTATGACTATATCCATTGATGCGGGCATTAATTGATTATTAGTGAGGCCGCTGTCACTTTTATGAGTAAGAATAGGTTCATAAACTTATCTAGAATTTCAATACTAATAATTTACTCCAAGTAGTAACTTTGAGATATGAGGAAACTAATATTTGGTTTTGCCCTGACTTTCTTTCCTGCCGCATAACTGTTGGGTTTCGTTGTGATTTCCCGCACCTTTTATGTTAACAACGGCCAGGATTGAGTGGAGATTGAAGTAGTGTATCATTATTATATTATATGCCACGTACAGATGTTCTAACGTTTGAAAAACCTTATTGGACGGACGAGGGATACATCTACTACGCTTATTCATTGCCATGTACTTTTTTAAGAGTTTGGATGTGACTATTGTGAAGTGACTTTATGTAATTTAAATGATCAACCAGTTTTTTTCCCTGTGGACCTGTTACACCCCTACCGGCTTTGTTTAAGTGGAACTGACCATAATGTCCTGACTGAACACCTGCTAATCATTCTCGATATACATGCATGGATCCTCTAATTATCCAACGTAACAGTAAGGAAATTTAAGTACAAAATATAATAAAATATAGATAGAAAAAAATATATATAAATAATAATTTATAAAAATAATATAATTTAATATAAATATAAAAATATAGAAATATATATATAATTAAGAAAAAATAATATATAAAAAATAATAAAAAATATTTATATATATATAATAATATATATAATAATATATAATTATAATAAAAGTTTATATGAATATAAATATAATTAATATATTTAAAATAAT